>JAGFNQ010001419.1:609616-889025 GCA_024364735.1 Boesenbergia rotunda | reverse complement strand
CCCCCCCACCACCCGGCGGACAATTCACAAACTCAAGACCAAAACACCAAACTAGCGTACAAAACCAAGGAAGACGTGCATACCGGTATGACTAACAACAAAGTCAAAAGACACAAGGGCCTCCACGGCACACAAAAGTACAACCAAATCGAATAAGAACACAGCGGAAGATAATAAAGCAAATACACAGTACCGACACCCAATACAGGAACTATAAATCGAGAAAACATCTCGACGCAAGGTGATGGGACTGGCAGCTGGACCCTCCTGGCGATCAACCTGAAATAAAAACAAGGAGCTATGGGGTGAGTTCAAAGAACTCAGCTGATAACTCATATATATGCAAGATAGTCTAAGCTAGCAATAGAGATACAACTATCAAAATATCACAGGTACTATCCATACTAAATAAAGCAAATCCGAGAAGTAGAACAAACATACCGGCGATGCAGGGTCATCAAGACCATGAAAAAGGGTCTCCTGAATGTGCATGTAAATCATGTGCAACAACCACATACAGCAATTGTAAAGAAATACGTATGCACATGGTGCAATGACATGGTCACCTCTGTCGCCGGTCAGACATCGTCACCAGTGTACGGGAGGAAGCTGAGCGGGGGGCCAACCTCCGGCGTAGAGCTGTGACTCCATCAGTACTCGACCCATCCGGGGGATCATCCCTACCCCGTGTAATAGAGCGATCGAGTAGACGGTATGCTGTCGGGTGTAACACCCCTACCCCATGACATATCCGGGTAGCAATCCCTACCCCTGGTCATCATCCGTAGAACTGGGGGGATATCTCTATCTGAGTGTTACACCCACCCCATGTGATATGGGGGCGAAATCTCTCTCTCATCTCCTGGTATTAGGGCAACTCAAGGAGGGACCCCTGCCTGCTACCACGCTCCGGTCCACTAACCCATGAGTGCATGAGCGGAGCAGCACAGGGCATCCTACCCATACTCCGTCAACCACTAACCCATGAATGGCCGTATGGGTAGGTCAGTATGACTGTCGACCTAGCCTACCCAACAATGGGCCCCTGGTCGACAGTGATGCAAGGTGCACGATGATGCATGACGACAGTCACCACAGCATCTACTATCTAATCCACCTATATCAACATGATATGCAAGGATCACATACAATTATGCACCATATCCTAAATCCTAGAGGGTATCAGTATCACATATCAGGTCTAATATATATATCATAGTAACGGAAAACAGATACACGCAAATAATACCCTATCGCTAATCCTAGCATATCAAGCATATAAGGCTGTGACTATCTAGGAGATAAGTCAGAGTTACCCGCCTCAGATGCTGATGTCCGTGCGTGTAAGAACCCCCGTCCAGAAAATAAAATCCCAAGCCGTACGAAATCCAGTTAAAGCCCTGCATGCAAATACATAGAAATTTAGCTTTCATCTCATACGAGAGTTAGCTAACATATACAACCTATTTAATTAGGATTAATTAATTCTAACCAATTAATCATAATTAAATGGTCCAATTTTACTACACATGTCACTAAACTAATTACGCTTAATTAACCTACTTACCCAACGTCATATCCCAACTCAAAACCCTAAACCAGCTTTCAAACACGACGCCTAATAGACAAAATCACAGATCAAAGCAGGACGCCCTCCTGTATGATCAGATCTAATCAATAACATGAATAAGTCTTTGGAATTCAATTACTATTCTATCACAGCTTCAACTCAACATCCAAGATCAGAATCCCTAAAGCAGAACAAACATTGACTAGCATTTGAACAGCACGATCCTAAAGAATCAAACAAATAGACTAATAAACCAAACTCACCTCTGTGTGTTTGCGCCAGCAGAAAACCTTAGCTCCCAACCTCAATCAACGCCCAAGGAGCGAGCAATTCAGCACCCAATTCCAAAGACTCCATCACCTAATCCAAGCCTAACTCCAGTTAATCGATCATCTAACACAGTAATCCACCAAATTCCTTGCGATCAAACATAGAACGACCAGCTGAATCACACTCAACCAAATCTAATCCAAAACTACAGTCAAGAACAGGGAATTCGAAACAGAAACCGATCTAGATTCCAAGCTTGAAATCGAAGAACAGATCTCACCTGGCGCAATCCACCAAGTCCAAGATTACCAGCACCCATTCCCTCACCTCCGGTGTGGTCCGCAACTCCAACAGAAGGTCCTGGACAAAATATTTCGCATAGTACTCAGATTCCCAAACCAACAGCAACTCCCAATTTGAACTAGGCACGCGTACAGGGAAAACCCAAAACACCATCGCACAGAGGCAACCCATCGAGAAGGACAAGGGAAAAGCTATCGAAGCTTACCAATGCAGAAGCCTGATCGCGTGACCTAGCTCCGCCTCCCGACCAATTCCTTCCGGCGAACCCCCAATCCGCGATCGCCCAATACCTAGAACATCCCCCGAAGACCCAATCAGAGTGACGTCGAGGGAAAACTCGAACACTCGAAACCAGAGTTAGATTAAGTGGCTTACCTTCCTTTATCCCGGCGATGGCGAAGTCGACGCAGAGGTTTTTCCCCCGATGAAGCTCTCTGCCTCCAGGAGCAAGGTGATGAGCTCTGCGTGGAGGAGGGAGGAGGAAGTCGCGGCTTCCCCGGACTTCGCGGCTTCTCCGGTGGCTTCAATCGTCTTCGCGTGGCCGGAGGCGATGTCGCGCCCTTCGTCGAAGCACCGAAGAGAAGAAGAAGAAGAAGAAACGATCGGGGAGAGGCTGCGGCTCGCGACTCGAGACGGGGAGGAATAAGCGGAACTTATATGCCCTAGGCACTTTTGCATTTAGACCCTTTCTTCTCTCGAGTTCTCAACCGAGCCCTCCTTTTTGGCAATTTCACACTTAGCCCCTCTAAAGTTCCGATATTTAACAGGGCGTTTGGTTCAAATTTGTTAATCAGAATGTAATGAGATTCATTGAGGGGGTCAATAATAATGGGATTCATGATTGCATTATTAGTGTTTGATTTAAATACTGGAATGGAAATTATTATTATGGATGATATTTGGTTTAGTTCAACTTTAGTAATTGAAATCCATAAAAATATATAGAGAGAAAGTGAAAAAATAAAGATAGATAAATTATGATAAGAGAGGTAGAAAGAGAAAGCGGAAGTAATATTGAAAATATATAGATAGAAAATGAGATGAGAGAGGTAGAGAGATAGTGATATAGAAAATATAGAGAGAAAAAGTGATATAGAAAATATGGAGAAAATGTGAAAGAATAAAAATAGATAAATTATGATAAGAGAAATAGAGAGAGAAAATAATATACAAAATATAGAGAGAAAGTGAAAAAATAAAGATAAATAAATTATGATAAGAGAAGTAGAGAGAGAAAGAGATATAGAAAATATACAGAGAGAAAATAATATAGAAAATATAGAGAGAGTGAAAAAATAAAGATGGATAAATTATGATTAGAGAGGCAGAGAGAAAAAATATTATAGAAAAATATGGAAAGAGAAAATGAGATAAATAAGTAGAGAGAAAAAGTGATATAAAATATGTAGAAAGAAAAAAATATAATAAGAGAGGTAGTAAAAAAAAGAGTAAATACATAGAGAGAAATTTTAAAATGCAAATAGAGAAAGTAAAATGAGAGAATGTAAAAGAAAATAGTAAAAAAAAAATAAAGAGTATTTGGATATATGAAAAATGAAAGAATAATTGAGGAGTTTGATTTATAAGGGGGGAATAAGGAATAAAAATGGAAGAATGATTTCTTATTTTCATTCCCATTGACACATACCAATCGGTGTCAACGGGAATGATTATCATCATTCTCATTTCCTATTCTCTATTATCCCAAACTAAACACCCCCTCAATTTGTATGAGATCGTTTTGGTAAAGTCTAAAAATAAAATTATGAGAGCTGAGATTTAAAGTGAACAATATCATACTATTATGAAAATATATACATTCCTTCCGTCCTAATTAAGTCCTTACTTGGGAGTGGATGATTAATCTATCTAGTCAAATAATTTAAATAAATTGAATTAAAATTTTATTAACTCATTTAAAATTGAGTCCAAGTGAGTTGACCCTCTTAGACCATGACCCATGCCGATCGATCTGCAGCAGACTTGAGCTAGTAAGAAAAAAAGTTTCAAAACTTAAAATTAAATGAAAAATTTAATGAATTGAGTTTATATGCCTAATCTATCACTCAAATTTAAAAAGTTTAATTTTTTCTATATTTTTTAAATTTTATAGGGAATCATATATTGATCCATAATTCATGTTAGATTGAGTTGGATTGGAAATTTTCATATCTGCCAAGATAATTAATCGACTTATTTCATCAAATGGTCACTTTGTTATAAGTCGATCCTGTTCGGTTCTTCACAGCTGTCAAGTCAAGGAGTGGGTCCTTCTCCTAATCTCTACCGAATCAGGATTATTAAAAATAGCCACATCGTATTTGTGTTTGTTAATGATTTAAATCTGGTACTATTAATAGTTAAAGTTCAAGAAAGAAAATCTCAAAAGATGTGGCAGTCAATATGTACATGCCGTCCTAACATTATCGGTGATCGAAGATCGTCGTTCCGAATCAAATTATATCTTGGTTGGGATCACAGTAATACAGTAATACATCATTTTTCGATTTTTTTTTGAATTTTTTTAGACTTAATAGTTAATTGCAGTGAAAAAAATAAAATGAACAAGATCACAAGATGATTTAAACTAAGTTTATGTTGGCTTTTAACCCTGTTGAAAGCAGAATTATAACAGTTCGTTGAAGTATTTAAGAGCGTGTAAATTGCGATAGTCACCTTCTTCTTCTTCACACGACTTGTTGCTTCTTGTTACTTCGTTGCTTGGTGGATCTCTTGATCGACTCGATCCTCTGAAGTCTGATCTGTTCTCTGAATCTTGCTATGAACTCATCCGCCTTCTTGTCCACCTCATTCTCTTCCCCTCCTCCTGCTTCATGGTTTGTCGTTTCTTCTGTGACACCACCAGACGCCTCTGCAACACCACCAGACGCCTCTGCAACGTCCTCCCCGCGATTCTTGGCCTGCTCGTTCCTTAGACTTGTTGTGTCGTTGGTGCCGTCCCAACATTCTCTCCTGCTCGAGTTCTTCAATTCCTCTTTGAGCCTTCTGGCCGTTGCGTTATTTCCGTGCTCATGTTTGAGGTACTCGAGTGGAGGCGGCGGCGGCGGACTTGCCTTGTTTTTGTAGATACTCTTCGGCTTCGACGTGTCGGATGAGAACGACGGCGAAGGAGAAAGACGCCTTGGGGAAGGCAAAGTAGGGGACGCAGGAGTTGAAAGAACGGTGCTACTGCCTTTTATGCCGGCCACCTGTTCGTCCTTATTCGCCTTCGACCCTGAGCGTGATATCCACGGAATTGGAGAGGGAAGTACTGCGGACTCGTTCTTCGAATCAAACAGGTGGTCTTCGATTCCACAGTTAGCTGAGGTAGACTGCTCATCGGTCTCCTGGTTTTGTTGTTTTATGCTTCTAACCGGCAACAGCAGATGTTTACTAGCGACCAGATTTGGTGGTTCATTTCTGTAGCATTGAAAACTCCAAGATTGAATCTTGCTCTCGTTCATACTATCAATTCCATCATCTTCTTCGTCAAACACTGGTGAAACATGAATCATCTGTGAGATAAAACTATGGGGGCTCTCCTTCTCCTGTAATAACTCCTTGTCTGCATCTGGTATTGCGTTCCGCTGGCTGAAAATGCCATAGGATACCGCAATCCCAACAAAGAGGAGGTGGAGAAGCTCCCAGAGTCTGGTGAAGATGGATTCCCCAATGAATGCAGGCGCCTGGGAGGGAAACATGGGAAGGAGAGCTATGACGATGACGAACAAGATGAGCTTGTACAGGATACTTGGGATGACGCTGGAGGTGGCTTTTTGAGCTTTAGTAGATGGAGTCTTCCACTTGGATGTTGGTAGCTTGGAGGGGTGAAGAATTGAGCTTGCCTCGGCCATACTTGTTCTAAGCTTGGAGGGATGAAGGTCTGAGAATGAGAAGTGAGGGAGGAAGGGGAGAGTTTGCACCGAACAATGGGAAAGCTTGGTGGGAGAGTGATGAACCCTCCTTGGAAGCATAGAAATTAAGCTGGTAGGTTTTATTCTTCCCCCTAGGGGAATATAAATCATATGTTGGATTCTCACGCAGTCCTGATAGAAGTATTCTGTAAATATGCTCCTCTTTTTGCAACTCGAATACCTTCCACCTATTATTTCTTTTGTTTTCTTCTTCTTTTATCTTCTCTTCCCTTATCGTGACCACTAATTCCTTCTTTCAATGGCCACATCAGTGTGTTCATCTACAGCAGGATTAATACGCATACACATTGAGGATGTAAGCGTCCGATGGGTTTGTTTAACGAGGGAAGAACATGTTCCGGAGGATCTGATGCACCAGGATAAGGAATCGACGTAGCGAATGGCGACTACTAATTGCTTGTTTAAACAAATGTACGCTTAAGGTGTAAGCGCGTGGTTTATAAGCACGGCCATATTCCCTCCCTTTGCTCTCTCTCTCTATAAGGGTTTGCACTTTGCAGGCGTGCGAGGATAACGTAATGTCCTAGTAGGATGCCACTAGGAGTCATCATCAGGAGACAGATCCAGACATGGGGAAGATACTGAACAAATGACATAGGAAGTTAAAAAAAACACTAGTTTTAAGCGGAATGGCAATCGCATAGTCAAGAACTCTCAAAATTAATTAAATAAATAAAAAACAATACAAACAATCATGGCTTTTTGCATTGAAATCTATATACAGGAGGCAAAAAGAAAGAAGTCATTCACTTGCAAATAAGTTTAAGGAGGCAGACAATAACAAACAGACTATGTCTTGTGCCTACATCCAGTTTAACTCATCCACCAGTCACCTCTCACTTCAGTTTGCTCGCCAAGCAAGTGAAACAAACAAGATCAACCCCAAGCCTTTGTCATCTTTGTAAGGGGCCTTGTAATATGCTTAAATTCAATTGCCCGGCTCCTGGAACCTTTGTCTTCTGGCCATTTTGTTCTATCGGGAATAACATCCCCAGAGGAGGGAGACGGAGACAGAGATGGAGATGGGATGGCATTTGTAGTCTGGCTGCTACACAGCTTGATGATCTGATCAAGCCTCTCGACCACCTCACTCATTCTAGGCCTGGACTTGGGTTGCTTCTTCAGGCATCTATTAGCTAACGCGACAACCATCAGGACAGTCTTGGTGCAATAGTTCCCATCAAGTCGTGGATCGATAAAGGCCTGGAGTTTTCTGGGGTCTGATGCAAAGGGTTTTACCCAGTCCAGGAGCCTTTGCTCACTTTTAGGTAGGTTCCAATCCACCGACTTTCTTCCTGTTAAAAGTTCATATAGAAAAACTCCATAGCTCCATACATCGCTTTTAGTAGTTAATTTTCCTGTCTGGACGTACTCTGGCGCTGCATAACCAACTGTACCCACAACCTGCGCCAAAAGCAACAGAAGATTGCTGTTATCATTCCCTGCACAGTGAAATAAGTTACAAGTAATTGCAGCAAGGTAGAATACTAGTAATTTGAGATGTATGTTTTGAGTTCAACAGGCACATCCTATAAACAATGGCAATATGCCTTGCAATGGGTGCTCAAAGGTTTATATGCAGATTGCCAATGCTCTCTGTAAAGTTAAAGCACAATATCTATAAACATGTTCGCAATCAGAAGCAATGCCAATTTAAAGGAAGATGGAAAAAAGCCTGAACTGTGTTAAAACCTCACATTTTCATAAAACTCGTTGGTTCAGTTTGTTGTTCACATCTGACATGTATGTAACATTCATGCTTAAACACTGAAGATCTTGTGACGCAGCATGTTACTACCAAATGACCAAAGTCATACTTACTGAAGTCAAAACATAGCCAACTCCTGCTGCTGGACCATGTCTAGCAAAACCAAAGTCTGAGAGCTTGGCATTAAAATCATCATCTAGCAGAATGTTTGATGTTTTAAAATCACGGAATATTAACTGCATCAAAAGATTATAAAACAGGTAAAGTGAGGCCTCTGAAAATAACTTGAAAGTATACTAACTAACATATCACAGAGGCAGTAAAATTGTAGGTGCTGTCTTTTAAAGAAATAGTAAATTAACGAGTAAGACAAGATGATAAAACATGACAGTTGATTAAGGCTCATCTTAAACAACTTTTTACTAAGAATCATCAGACTATGAATTGTGAGACATTCAACATTATTGAAACTCTAGCCAAGCTGTCCCAGTATTAATTGATAACCTGAAAATCCATTTCTTCATGGAGGAATGCTAAACCTCTTGCAGCATCTTGGGCAATCTTTAACCTGAAAACCCATGAGAGAGCTGTAGAAACTCGAGATAGTAAGTGATACTCCAAGCTTTTATTGTGCATTAGTTCATAAACTAGGAGCCGTTGAATTCCTCTCTCATCATCTTCAGCACAGTAACCTACCAACTTGACAAGATTTGGATGCTTCACTACACCAAGAAACTTAACTTCCGTAACCCATTCGTTGTGCCCCTAAAAAACATGAAGCAATCCAGAACTTTGTCAGCAAAATAGTCAATTTGTTCAATTTCAAGCCATAAAAATGAAATTCATAGTTACTTGGGGCAATTAGCATGATAAATAGAGTAATTGCACCACCAGCCATATAGTGATAACTTCAGTACTTCACCACTGGCAATGTTGTTAAAGCTGCAAGGCGTTTGCATGTATAAACTAAAAGGATCAATCAAAGTTGGTCTACATGTCAAAATATCACAAGAAAATCAAATTTAAAAGTACCAAATGATAGTTAATAATGCATCAAATCATCAAGTTCATAGATTTTTTGTGCTTTTATACTCAAGAGTGGACACCCATTTCATTTAAATTACCTCTTTCACTTAGGGTGTGTATCCTAGGAGGAATGATAACATGCTAGACTCTCTCCTGCTATACCATTTCCTTTCTCCCGCTATTACCATTTCACGGAGAAAATGACCTTAAGGTTAGCCACAAATGACAAGGCCAACAGATTAGGAGAGTCCAACAGTGACATTTTCTTTGTGTAGTCACAAGAGAAACAGGACTACATCTCGCAATAAGACGGGAAAGTAATAAATAAGAGCTACAACTTCAATTTAAAATGCCATGATGACAACTACAATTAAGAAAGACCTAGGGCAGCCTATGACACTCGACAAACCCTAAACCAGAGAAATATATGCGCATGATCGTGACCTACAGCACATCTTCATTGATCGCGAGAACTAAATGCAAAAAGAAAAAAGAAGAAACTTTTACCTGCAAGCCGTGACGATTCAGCTGTTTCACGGCGACCTCCACTGTCTCGGCGACGCCGTGGTCGCCGGTGATTGTAAGGTCGCCTTTATACACGCTCCCGAATCCACCTTCCCCGAGCAATAGAGATCGGTCGAATCCCCTCGTAGCGGCCTTGAGCTCTGAGAAGGAGAAGGATCGAAGGCCCGCAGGCGGCCAGACGGCTAGTCGGGGCAGCTCCCAAGCGAGATCGTGCTCGGACCCTGTCCGCCGTGGCTCAAAGCCAAGTAAGGAGGCTGCAGAGGCAGTGCTGAAGGACCGGATCCAAGAAAAGCGAGAGACCCTGGATCCTCCATCGTCGAACACGCCGCCGGCCCCTTCCTCGCCGTGGGAATGAAAGCACTTCATGGCCCGAGAAAAATACTAGAATTTGAAGGCATCAGAAACCACGACAGGAGTGAGATTTGCAGCTTACGGAAAAGGGTAAAAAAGAAAAAGTAAAGACGATTTTTTACTAGGGGGAAATTTAAAAAACATAATCTAAATCTGGCACCGTGATGGCGTTCTATTTCCCATGTAGAAGAGGTCGAATTTTAAATGAATTCGCATGTAAGATAGCGTTCTATTTCCCAAAATATAAAATGTGGCACCGTGATGGCTCTTCTACAATTATCCCATGTCATCGAAAAATAAATAAATTTAAAAAAATTAAAATTACTGAAAGGAGTATTTGAGAAAATTTTTATTTTTTAAAAAATAATTTTTATAGAGATTATCACGAATTTAATGAGAAACTAAAGTATTGAGTGTTTAAAAATAGAAATTAAAAGATGGTACGAGATAAAATTTCGTGTTTGGTGAATAATTAATTCCAAGATTAATTTTTAGTTAAATGATAATAATATTCTTAAATTATATAAATTAATTTTTTTAATTATCTAAATATAATTTTGATATATTATCAATAATATTTTATATATTAATTATTATATATTGAATATTATATTAAAATTAATTTTTTAAATAATATATACATTTAAAAAATATAAATATAATAAATATAAAAATATAAAAAAATAATAAAATTTATAAAAATATGTATAAAAAATTTTGAATATATAAATTATATAAAAATATAAAATTTTATTTAAAAGTATGATAATAATTATATAAAATGATAATTTTGTTAAGAGTATAAATGTCAACTTTTAATTCTAGATCATAAGTAAAAAAGCAGAAGTAAAAATAATATCAAATTCTTACTTCCAGCTTTTGAGTAAAAGTTGCAGAAGTTAAAGCAGAATCTGATATTCAAAAATCATTTGTTTCTGTGTAGTTAAAATCTAAAAAACAATTAGCAGAAGCTCTCCCAAATATTTCTCAAAAATAAAAGTGTAAATAGGAGCGCCAAGGGAATAAGTTTTAATAAAAAAATATTAGACCAGGCAGCAGATGAACATGGAGTGATCGGCCGGGCCCCACAGATATTTTCCACCGGTCACAAGGATAAATCGGGAAGCGCTCGCGGTGAGCGGTCTAGAAGCCCAACATTCTAAGGTTCGCGCTTCATTGAGAGATAAAATTCTTACAAAATATATCATAATTAGGAATAAAATCATGAATACCTGAGATAACGATTAATTATCCTACCGTTACATCGTACCCCCAATGCCAACAAGTTTTAGTAAGAATAAAGATGAACGACATTTGGTAATTTGGCGAGGGTCATAAGCCATATGGGTTTGATTTTATTTAGGCGAATATACGGGGAAACAATTTGAAGTTCGCCTTACGATCCATCCCCGCCACAGGATTCGGAGGCGCCAAGATCTGCTGGTCCTTTCCAGAGTACACACGCTTCCTCGGCGGAAAACCCCTAAACCAAGCGAACCTGCGCGGGCGGCGGCGATTTTACGATTCGTGTTTCTGTTTCTTCGCGGCGTTGGGTCGCCGGCGATGGAGGCGTCTTCCTTCCCTCCTCTTCCTGTCAAACAGGCGGAGGTCCCTGCTCCTCCGGAGTTCCCCAAGGCGTCCTATGCTGCGGCTTTGAGGCCTTCTTCTCCCCGCTTCCAAGAAGATTTTTGACGACATCGGAACAAATTTCAAGACAGCAACGACCTACAACAACAAACCAGGTATGTTTTATACCGAAGAAGAGATCTCTGTTTTGGCTAAGCCATATACTTTTTCGTTGATCGGCAAATTCTCGGGTTTTCCTCCAAGTTTTGCTGTGATCTCTCAAGCATTTCGAAATCTAGGTCTTTCTATCCCTTATAACATACGTTTTCTTCGAGCTGGGTACATGTTTATGCATCTCACATCGAGTGAGGATATGACTTGCATTTGGATTAGAGGTGTATGGTAAATTGGGGGAGTTCCGTTGCGAATCTTCAAGTGGTCGCCTCATTTTTCTTATACAGCGGAATCAGCAGTTGCCCCAGTGTGGATTCAAGTCCTGGATTTTCCCATACATATGTTTAACAAGTCCAGTTTATTTTCGGCTGCTAGTATTGTTGGGAGGCCAATCAAGATAGATGAACCTACTACTGATCTGATGGATCGTGCTTAACTGTTGCCCGTGTAGGTGTGGAAATCAATTCATTGGAACCAAAGATACAGGATTTCTGGATTGGTATTGGGGCTGAAAGAAGATTGCAAAGAGTGATCTATGAGAGGCATCCTCCCTATTGTGCAAATTGTCTTCATTTGGGCCATGCCGTGGAGGACTGTTATGCTGATGGTTACAATCCAAAGCAAAGTGGGAAGGCTGCGAATTTGGGCCCTAATGCTGGTGGTATTGTATTAAAGGAGAAATCTGAATGTTTGGATCCTATCCCTGCTGGTGAGGATTTGAGTGTGGTTTTAGATCGCAAATATGCTGTTGAGAAAGGGAAAGGTGTTGCCATTGATCAGGTTGATACAAGAGAGGATGTGTCAAAGAGATTAGAATCTGAGAAGCAAATTTGAGTTTTAAAAAAAGGGATTTCGGATGGTCATGTGGCTGTTTCTAAGAAGGATGGCGCTGATGGTAATAGTTTCCAGCTCTTGGCTGGTTTGGAAGAGGAAGATTATGATGATTTGGATGGTTTTGTGGAGAGGCTAGTGAATGTGAGCTGTCCTGGTGATGCTGGAAATATAGAATCTGGTGGGGGTTTGATTGCTTCTTCGGATGTTAACGTAGCCCTTATTGTGGAGGGACAAAATAGAAGGAGTCCAGCAGTAACCAGTGGGGATAGTGTGAAAATTTTGGTTGCTCCATCTACTAATGTGGTTTTTAATCAACAGGCAGAGAAAATCCTACCTTTGGTTGAGAATAATCAGAAGGACAAGGATGGGAATGCTACTATTCAGGGGGAAAAGAGTCTGGCTGGGACTTCAACTTCTTAGATTGTTAGGCCTGTGATGCTTTGCTCAGTAGGGCTGTTTCTTTTGTTGAAGTGCTGGATTTAAAGGTGTTAGTGCAGCAAAAGGAGGCCCCGGTGTCCTCGACAGCTGGTGGAGTTCATTTGGGGCATAAAAGGAGCTTTGTATGCCTAATCAAGACCTGGAAATTTCAGAATTGGGGATTTTGTTTCGTCTTCCTCTTCGGGGGAAGAGGAATCTGAGAGTTATGTGATGTCTAAAGCATTTGTGGAGGATGAGTCAGAGGGAGGTGATAATGTCCATTTGCAAAGAAGTGCTTCTTTATCAGGTTTCAGGACAATGGCTCTACACAAGCTGGGGTTTCTATAATTTTGGAGAAGAATATTCCTTTGGGTGTGCATACACACAACACCCGAAGTAAATCATGAATGCAGGGTGCTCCTTCTTCCTCTAATTTTTGATGTCTGAAATTATATGGAATGTTAGGGGTATAGGGAATGTTGCTTCTCTTAGAAGAGTACATTTTATGAATAAGTTCCATTGTATTAATTTTTTAGATATTTTGGAACCCTTTATATCTTTGGATGGGAAGTTTATTACTAGAAGATTCGGTTTCACTTCTGTTATTTCCAACTGTTCTGGTAAGATTTGGTTTTTATATGATGATAACATTGATTGCTCTGTGATTATGAATCATGATCAGTTTTTACATGAAGTTATGTTCATCTATTTTTCCAATATGCATGTATGTGAGTGTTATGGGAGAAGTTATTGGAGGTTCAGCCTTCTTTAGAGGTTTTTTGGGTGGTAGGAGATGATTTTAATGTGATTACGGGACCTCATGAGCATTCTGGGGCGCCTTATGTAAGTTGGGTGCGGTGAGACAGTTCAATGATTTTTTGATGTTGTCTAGATTGTTGGATGCTGGGTTTGTGGGAGACAAGTTTACTTGGACTAACAACAAGGTGTGGAAGAGGTTGGATAGGGTTTTATTATCTCCTTCCTGGGGTGCAGAGGGCTTTTCAGTAAAGGTAGAGCATTTGAGTAGAGTTGCTTCTGATCACTGTCCTATTTTGATTTCGTTTCCGAGTTTTTCTAGTCCAGTGACTTCCTTTAGATTCCAAAACATATGGATAAAGCATCATAATTTCCTCTTAATTGTGAGATTGAATTAGATGTTGCCTTGTAGAGTTTCTGGTCTTCAAAAATTGTAGGTTAAACTGAAATGCTTGACATTTCACTTAAAGTGGTGGAATGCGGAGGTTTTTGGGAACATCCATGACAAGGTGAGGGATGCAGAAGATAAGTTTGTTGAGGCTAAAAAGAAGTTTGATTCATTTCCTAATGTTGAAAATAAGATGCTGAGGGCTAAGTGTCAAGCACACTTGTTTCATACATTGTATATGGAGGAAATCTTTTAGAAGCAAAAAGTTGCTAGGGGAGGGTGAGAAGAATACAAAATTCGTCCATAACGTAGTTCAAAAGCGTAGATTGGCGTCCAGAATTTTTAGGATATGGGAAGATGGGGGTTGTTTGGATAGGCCAGAATTAATACAAGTTTCAGGGGCAAAGTTTTTTGAAATTCTGCTTTCCGGAGAGGATGTTAAGCTGAAATCTTCGAGTATGGATTAGGTTCCGTGTTTGATAAGTTCAGATGAGAATATGACATTACTAGCGAGACCTTCCTTCGAAGAAGTTAAGCAAGTGATTTGGGAAATGCGGGAGGATAGTGCTGCAGGTCCAGATGGATTTTCGGTGGCTTTCTATGTTGTATGTTGGGAGATTATCCAGTTGGATGTCTATGAGGCGGACAGGCGGTTATGGATTTCTTTGAGGGAGACTCTTTTCCTAAAGGTATGGCACTATTACGATTGTTCTTATCCATAAAAATGATAATGTACAACAATGACAGGAGTTTAGACCTATTAGTTTGTGTAATGTGTCGAATAAAATCATATCTAAATTGTTAGCTAATAGGTTGAGTAGAATTTTAGATAAAATTATATCTCCTTTGCAAAGTGGATTTGTAGTAGGAAGGATGATCTCAGATAATGTTCTTTTGGCCCAAGAGCTTTGTCATAAGCTAAATCATCATGTTAGAAGGGGAATATAATTTTGAAGCTTGATATGGCTAAAGCCTATGACAGAGTACAATGAGATTTTTTGTTCAGGGTAATGGACGCTTTTGGGTTCTCGACTTCTTTTATTGATGTTATCAAGCGTTGTGTGTCAGATTGCTGGTTTCCGGTGCGTATAAATGGGTGCTTGTCTGGTTTTTTTATTTGAAGAGAGGGTTGAGACAAGGGGACCCTATTTCCCCTCTTTTATTCATTGTTGGTGCTGAGTTTTTGTCAAGGGGCTTGGATTGGTTGTTCAACCAATACCCTCGGATGTTTTTTGCCTTTAGGTGCATGAGTAGAGTGTCACATTTGGCATATGCGGATGATATTATGGTTTGTTGAATGACTTGATTAACTGTGTTAGAAGGGTGATGGATTTCTTGGTTGATTACGCGACTTGCTCGAGGCAATCTATTAATGCCGCCAAAAGCTCCTTCTTCCCTTCCAGGAGTATTACTCCTATTAGGAGTCATATTGCTAGTGCTACAGGTTTCATAGAGGGAGTTACTCCTATTGTTTGTTTGGGGGTTCCGATATTTTTTGGTCATAAGAAATCTGATGATTTCCAACCTTTGATTGAGAAGGTTAGGAAGAAGTTAATGGGATGAAATCTATCAAGACTTTTGAGTGGTGGTAGGCTTCTTTTAATTCAAAGTTTCTTGTGCTCTATTCCTATGTATTTATTGCAGGTACTATCTCCTCTTAAAATGGTGGTTCATCAAATTGAGATGACGTTTGGTAGCTTTTTCTGGGGTTCTTCTAATTCTAATAAGAAGACTCATTGGGTTGCTTGGGTGGAGATTTGCAAACCAAAAATGGAAGGAGGTTTAGGAGTTAGGAGAATCTCTGATGTGGTGTTAGCTGTGAACTTGAAGTTATGGTTTCAGTTTCGTGAACAGAATACTCCCTGGGCGCAGTTTGTCATGAATATGTATTGTGGTGTTATTCATCCAGCTGTAGTTTCTCTTAAAGGAAATGCACCTCCGGTTTGGAGAAGATTGTTTAGAACTCGATCACTTGCTGAAGCTCAAATTGGGTGGATTGTGGGTAGGGGTCAAGTTAATAATATCTAGTTTGATGCTTGGTTGGAAAGAGGAGCTTTGTCCCGAGGTGGGGATTGGCTGAAGCATTATGAGAGCTTGGTTGCTAATTTTATGGATGGTTGGGGTTGGAATGTTGGTCAACTGAAGGAGGTTTTATCGTATGAAGTGGTGGAGGAAGCTGCTGAAACTCCGGTGCTATTTAGTGAGCTGGATTGTATAATGTGGAAGCTCTCGCGGGATGGAAAATTCTCTTTAAAAACTATTTGGAATCATGTTAGACAAGAGCGACCTTGGGTTTCAATGAGGGCTGTAATCTGGAGTGGTATATTGACCCCTAATATTGCGATCTTTGTGTGGCAGTTTTTACAGCAAAAGCTTCCTGTGGATTATGTTTTGCAGTGGCAAGGTGTTTGTTTGACCTCTAATTGTCAATGTTGTGACTCTACGGTCTTGGGAGCATTTGTTCTTCCGCGGTGCCCAATTGTTTGGTGTGGATAGGTTTTGGCAGTGGGAGAATTGGAAGGTTGGCTCTGATTGGTCTTTTGGGGGGGGGGGGGCATATTAGAGAGACAATGCCATTTTTGATCGCATGGTTTCTTTGGGTTGCTTGGAATTACTCTAAGCACTGTGGGATTAAGCTGGTGGTGTTGAAAATTATTAGGAGAATTTAACAGTATATTTCCTATGGGGTGGTTGCAGGGATTATCAAAGGTAGACATTGGAGGGGTTTTGGCTCGGTAGCCTGTTCTTTGGGGTTAGACTTAAGTCTTGAGCATATACATGTGATAGCTGTGGTGCGTTGGAGAAAGCCAGATTTTGGTTGTTTTAAGCTTAATACAGAAAGGTGCTCGAGGGGCAATCTGGGTGCTTCATCTTATGGTTTTATTATCCAGGATCATGAAGGGCAAGTTCTAATTGTTGGTGCAATTGACCCAAGTTTGATCGGTACAATCATGAGTTTTGATGTGTGTGTCAATATGATTAAGTTAGGTTTTCATATTGGTTTGATGTGTGTTTGAGTCATGCAGGACTTGGTGGAACACACATATGGGAGATCTCATCCTGGTGCTTTGGTCTTTGAGTTGGTGAAGCATGGTGCATCCAAGGGACCGGCAGATGAGGAGCAATGGAGTGAAGCCGAGAGAAGCAGACTTCAAGGCATACGCGAAGGATGACATCAGGACGAGCCGAGGGCTTGGATGCATCTGAGGGACGAGAGCTAAAGGAAGAGAGATTCAAAGGGCGACTTCGGATGGGATGAGTGAGTGTAATAGGAGCAGTCGACTGGTAGGAACACCAGTTGACTGCTCTTTCTGTGAGTTTCGAATAGCAAGATCAGTCGACTGATTGATTAGTCATCTAATCTAGGAACCAGTCGACTAGTCTGTTCGAAAGATAGTCGTTTGACTGAGCACTAGTTAACTGAGATTGACATTAGTCGACTGATGTCGGGGTTGAGCTGTTTTGTTAACAACTCTCTCCTCTATTTAAAAGAAAGCTTTGAGACTTAAAATGGGTTAGCTATTCTGTGAAAAACCTCCTTGCTCAAGTGCTCAAACCTTCCAAAGTCTCCTCTCTTCCTAAAATCCTAATTCTTATCTTGTAAAGGGAAGAGAGACATTACTAGAGGTTGTTCTCCACCGAGAAGGAGAAAGCTTAGCTGGAGATTGCCGGGGACTAATCCACCAACGGATTGAGGGTTCGTCCACCTCAAAGACACGCCGTAGAGTAGGAGCAAACAATCTCCGAACCACGTAAAAGGTTAAGTGTTAGTATTGTTCTTATTTGTTCAAGTTTCATTTCCGCTAGTGCAACTAACCGTGTAGGAAGAACAAAACTATTTGGGTGAGAAGCTATTCACCCCCCTTTTAGCGTGGCCATCGATCCCAACAAGTGGTATCAATGCATAAGGTCGCCCTTCACCGGACTAATTGCCGAGAAGAATAATTTTCATCAAAATAGCTGGCTTGTATATCCAACCACCCAAATTCGAAGGAGAATTCTCTTGGTGGAAGAAAATGATGGAGGTATTCTTGAATACCATTTTCGATATCATGTTAATTATGGAAAATGATTTTGAAGTACCTAGAGATCAAGAAAATAAGCCACTTGAAAAGATAAGGTGGAGCAAGAAGCAAAAGGATGATCATTTAACAAATTCAAAAGTCTTGCATTATCTTCTAAGTGTTCTTCCCCAATAAGATATAACTCGGATTGGAATTTATATAAGTGCCAAGGATTTAGGGGAAAAACTAGTAGAACTTTATGAAAGCACATCGGAAGCAAAATTGGCAAAGAGAGATCTTCTCCTATCTCAACTCAACAACGTCAAGCTTGATAAAGGAGAAAAAATATCTAGTTTACATTCTAGAATTAAAAAAATGTTGAATGGACTAACAAGTATACGTGAGACACTTACAAACCGAGATATCTTAATCAAAGTCATCAATGCTTTTCTAAGAACCATAAATTGAAGTTCAATGGTGGACTCATACTACATCTTCAAGGATCTAGAGAAAAGCACTCTAGATGAATTCTTCTCAACCATGGAGCTCCATGGAACTCGGATTGGAGGATTGGATGGAGAAGTCTATAAACCAAGAGGAGTCGCCCTTGTGGCAAACAAGGGAAAGAGCAAGAAAAAGAAGGTTTCATCCTCCGATTCGGAAGAATCAAACTCCTCTATGGATAGTGATGAAGAGGCATACATGATAAGAAAAATGAGAAAAACTTTTAAATATTTTTCAACTAACAAATCTCACATGATAGAAAAAGTTTCAAAAGCAAAAGTAGGACAAGAAAGATTATATGCTATAATTGTCAAGGAGAAAGACATATGAAGGATGTGTGTCCTCTTTTGAAGAAAAAGGAAGGGAAGAAGTAAAAAAAGATGAAAGGAAAAGAGAATGGGAAGAAAGTTCAAAATTTAAAGGCAACATAGGATGAGTCATCATCATCGGAAGAAGAAGAAAACCATGTATCCTACATTGCTCTAATGGGAGTTGAAGGCATTGCCTCCACATCATCCGAAGTTAAAGAAGGAAACAGCTCAAGTGAAAATGAAGGGAGCTCAAGTGAAGGGGGAGGTCAAACTTCAGACTCGGACGTCTCGGTAAATGAGGTATATAATCTACCCACTACTACTTTGGTTAAAATTATTTCTAGTACTAATGATGTTTTATTTAAGGCTAGAAAGAAAATTAAATGTTTGAAAAATGATATATGCATGCTTAATGAAAAATTAGAGTCCATGACACTTAAGGATGATATGCATGTTTTCTCAAATTCAAATGTTTCATGCTTAGAAGAGGAAAATTGGAAATGAAGGGAAAAAGTAGATTACCTCTCCAAAGTCCTAGAAAAAATTAAAATTGGCTCAATGACTCTAAATATAATTATTGGGAGTCAAAGAGCAAGTTTTAAGAAAATCGAGTTAGGATATAATGAATCTAGCAATGAAAAATCATATTATTGTTTACTTACTAGAGGACAATAAAAAACGAAGACCCTAGATAGGAATGGTTCCTAAGGAATATTTGGTTAACCCAATTAGGAAGCAATTCTATTAGGTACCAAATTAATCCTTAATGGTTAGAAGATTTAAGGATAAGTCAACCATGCATGTTAAAATTCAAATTTTTGAAAATTGGTTGACTTGGTATATTAAGGAGGAGCACATAGCCTAAACACATTCATGTTCAAATGGGCTAAGTAGAAAATACCTTTATTTCATCTTATAATGACTTGATTTATGGTTTTATTTATACATATCAGATGTTAGGATGATACAAATAATTCACTTATGCTTGTGACATTTTGATGAGTTATTAGATGCATCATTTTAGTAATAATAGATCAATTATGTGGAAAGTAAATGTTTAATTAATGGACATCTTGTCCATAGATCATAGTTGGATATTTCAAGTGTTTTGAAAACAATTCTATATTTTATTTGTTAGGTGTACAAATTTGAAAAACATATGGTTTTAAAATAAGTGCTTAAACTTGATACAAAGTTGCATGCTTTTCAAAATTTTTAGTTTTAGTCAAAAATTCAAAAATATTTTGATTTTTCATAAACATATATTTTTCTTTGTTGAAAAATAGTTCAAAAATATGTTTTCAAAATTTTATGTTTTTTTATATTTTCTAAAATTTTTAACACATTTCTGAATTTCAGCTCAAAAGGCTAAAATTTGGAGCAGTTGTGTGCCAGTCGACTGGTGCAGAGGACTAATCGACTGAAAACACTGTGGGATGTTTCCGGAGAGGTCAGTTGACTAATATCAGTCTCAGTGGACTAGTACCGTAGTTTTTTGATTTCTGACAATTTCTCAGAAATAAAACTCTTTGTTTTGATGTTGTAGGTTAGAATTGATTGATACAATATTTTTGATGGTGTCAAAGGGGGAGAATGAAAGGGTTTAAGTTAGAACTTAACATATTTCTCCATGTTTGTGCAAAATTTAAAAATCATGTGATAAAACATAGGTTAAGAGGGAGCTTAGATATTTTTAATGCTTCATGTTATACTATGATTTGTATTTTCAAAATTGTTTTATACCAAACTTAAACATATTGCCACACATCAAAAAGGGAGAGATTGTTGGTGCAATCAACCCAAGTTTGATCAGTACAATCATGACTTTTGATGTGTGTGTTAATATAATTAAGTTAGGTTTTTATATTGGTTTGATTTGTGTTTGAGTCATGCAGGACTTGGTGGAACACACATATGGGAGATCTCATCCTGATGCTCTGATCTGAGTCGGTGAAGGATGGTGCATCCGAGGGATCGTCAGACGAGGAGCAATGGAGTGGAGTCGAGGGAAGCATACTTCAAGGCATACGCGAAGGATGACATCGAGATGAGCCGAGGGCTTGGATGTATCCGAGGGACGAGAGCCAAAGGAAGAGAGCTTCAAAGGAGAATGAGTGAGAGTGTGTAATAGGAGCAGTCGACTGGTAGGAACACCAGTCGACTGATCCTTCTGTGAGTTTCGAACAGCAAGATCAGTCGACTTGTCTAGGAACTGATCGACTAGTCTGTTCGAAATGTAGTTGTTGGTTGAGCACCAGTCGACCGAGGTTAGTCGACTGGTATCGGGGTTGAGCTGTTTTGTTAACAGCTCTCTCCTTTATTTAAAGGAAAGCTTTGAGACTTGAGAGGGGTTAGCTATCCTGTGAAGACCTCCTTGCTCAAGTGCTCAAATCTTCCAAAATCTCCTCTCTTTCTAAAACTGTCATGCCTCCAGAGGCTCATGTTTACTCGAAAATCGGACAACATTTCTCCTGTACGGCGAACAATCTTCAACTTATACATATACACCTCCACACATATATAGCATAATCACACTCAGCTGGTATTCACACAATCACAACCACACAGTTAAATATTATGACTGACAAATAATAACCATAATAAAAAAATCTCCGTAAACTAAGCGCAGCAAAACAAAATCTAGCGGAAGTAAATAAATACACATCTAAAGAAAGATCAAATATCATCCGAAACGAAAACACGACTAAAACGACACTAATACGATAAAATTAATACAAAAGTACGGAAACGATAAGAAACTATCCAGGACTGGGGACTGGCAGTTGAATTTTTTTTTTGGCAACGCAAGTTACAGCTATCAACTACTTGAAACAAAAAGAAGAACAGGGGGTGGTGAGTCCGGACGGACTTTGTGGTTATAAGAATAGATAAATGCATGGTATATAAAAGGATAAAACAAGCATATAAAAGACAAAGATATACATTCTCTTGACTAAAGAACATAAATTAAATGTAACTGTACGAATAAACATACCTGAAAATTAATGTAACACATAGGGGCATGATCAGAAATCCCTTAATACCTTAGTAAACTACTAGTACTGCCGAGCAGATTCAGGTTATACAATAGATGCAAATTATAACCGAATATGCTTGTCAATCAAATGCAACGATTATAACTCAAACAAGTATAGCAAACACAAGCAAATGCAAAATGCTCAATATGCCTATGATGCGATGACCTGCTCTGTACACATTCCAACTACAGCTACATTAGGTAAGTTGAGTGAACAAGATACAAACGTCAAAATCTGTGACTATGTAGATACATTATAATACCTGTGGCCCTGTATGTAAAGTCGTAATATCTATGACTATAAAACTCCAAAATACCTATGGGGACTCTAAAACTTGGGGAGTATCAACTATCTGCACACAACTCTAATTGAGCGTGGCACAACATGAAATATAACCGACGACCCATCTCAACCACAAGGGAGCTAGTGGTCGTCTGCATACAAACAATACTATGGTGCATGTCACTAATATGCACAACCTCAAACAAACCAAAACCATGCAATAAATACGATACGAAATACAATCGACACCAAAGTAAGTAAACATATACTAATTTACTAGGTAGGGTTTATCTAATGCCAACCAAATCCTACATAGGTCAAATGATAGTTCTACGGTACACGCGGTACTCTTTAGATCAGAAACCAAGAGATGAGACTGTATAACTGAACATTTTGAATTATTACTCAAAGGTTAAGCAAGAATAAATATCAAGCAGGAAAAACAAGGAGAATAGATTTAAGGTAAAACAACCCACTCAGTTAATAGATCAACCATGCATTTAAGGTAAACAAATCTATAGGAATCAAGTAAGTAATACCCGCTTTCGAAATGTAGTGCGTATCCGAAAGAAGCTCCAGTTCAAATAATCCGCAATCAACTAGCGTCCTGTATCAAGGACCAAGTTGAACTATTTATACATTTATAATTTAGCTAAACTAGCTATTAAACAAATTTAGGATTAAACCTAATTACACCATCCACTTAATTAACCCTTAACTCAACTTAGCTATTAGGTTAACTCCCACGCTACAAATAGGTGAACACTAAGCTAATCCTTAATCAATCCTCAACTACATAATCAGATTAAAATTACACCAAACATTCCCACGGTACAACTCAAGAGGGAAGGAAAAAAAAAGGAACAAACATGATCAAAGTTTAAACCCAAGCTTCATCCAAGACCTAGATCAGAAAACAAATCGAGCCCACAACAACTATCCCAAAACAGATTTGGTACAAAGCTAAAGACAAAAACCAATCCTCTACCCATTAAGCTCATGACATCAAATTTTAATACCAACTTCCACCACTAACTCTACACCGAAACTCACGCCATGTAACAATCAACCAATCCGAACCCATACGACCAATTATAGAGTGCCATGTTTGTTATTCTCATGTGTTTAGAGAGGCGAATGCGGCTGCCGACTATTTGGCAAATCAAGCTTTCACTTGTTCCATGAATAGAGTGTTGTTTAAGCAGGAAATTGATACATACTGTTTGGAATTTGTAAAATGGATAGATTGTGCCTCCCATATATTAGAGTCAGGAGTACATTGGCAAGCTGATGAGGCTATGTTGGTGTGTCTTTTCATGGGATGCTCGGCATATTTTCTGATTGGAGTTCTTTTGGTTGTTTGGGGGTGGTTGGGTGTGCTGGAATTCTTGGTCTTGGTGTTTTTGTTGATAGTTGTATACCTTTTCGATCTTAGATCTGTGTGAAGGGTGTCTATGTGTTCTACTTCCGGATATGCTTTATCTGAAATAGATCTTCGTTGTTTATGGATATGTTTGTTTTTCAGTTGTTCCGGTTGGATTTGGGAATTTCCTTTATGGATGTGGAGTTTGTTTTTCCATCTTATATGTGTTCTTGAATGGTAGCCAATGGGACGGGTTGGTGGGGGCGCTGGGGTTGAGCGAATCGCCTTTTGTTAACTTGAATGGTAGCCAATGGCCCTTGTGCCAGTTTTCTTTCTAAAGACAGGTTCCTTTGGAGGAGTATGGCTTGGAGTAGTATATGATGGCTTTTTCTGTTTGGATAGTCCGTCAATGATGGCGTGCTTATGGATTGGTTCTTGTCTTATTGATATGGTGGGTTTGATCAGATTCTTTATATATTGCAAATTCTGATGTAGCCTTTTTCTGAGATGGATGTTTTTCACTTCTGAAATTGCTAATATTTGAAGATTTGTTGGTAAAGGCAAGGAAGGATTGGCTCTATGGTACGATGTTAGTTATCTTTTTTATACTGTTGAAGCATGATTTTGTGGAGCTTTTTCTGATCTATATGTTTTACCTTGGAAAAATCTGATTTGCTGCTCCTAGTTTTGATTGTTGGTTCCTTTTGGATTTCTTGGTTGAGTTGGAATGCTGTGGCTACAATATATGGGGTGTCTGGTCATTTGCTTGTGGAGTGGTGATTTGCTGGGATGGTGGTATGTTGGGATGAAGTTGTTTTTCTCTTGATGCTTCTGACATTTTCTGATTCTGTAACGGTTGATACGGGATGCTCGGTTTCTCATGTCTGATTCTGAAAATTTGGGCGGCCTTCTGGAGTTGCCCTACGGTTTTAGCTTTATTTCAAAATAAAAGGCATTTGGCTTTGAAATCGATGTATAGCTTCTTTCAAAGTAATTGTTCTGTGCCATGCTATGTGCCGTTTCACTGTTTGGTGTCATTTTCTGCTTGCATGAAAGTGGGTTTTCTGTGGCTTATTTTTGCCTGAGTGGATGTGTGGTATTTTGATACATTTGGATGATGCTATTTCTGAAATTTTCTGCTTTCCTGTGGTTTGGATGGCTAAATAAAATACGACGCTGAATGGTTTGCTTAAGGGAAACGTATGGAGGATTCTGGATTATGGCTTTTCTAACTAATGCATTGTGACATGGGTGGTAAGAATATGTTTGTTGTTTGGAATGGCGGTTTTCTCTATGGATGTTTGCTATGCTTGCTCTGGAATTGAACTTCGGGATTCTGGCTTTCTCTTTGGATTTGGAGCTTATTTCTTTCTTGGATGGAGGTTCTGTTTGCTTTCTGATGGATCAAATGCAGGCTGGAAATGGTTTGTTGGCTCTTGAAGAGCTATATTGTGGAGAAGTGAATTTGGGTGTGGCTTGAGTTTATTACTGATAATGTTGATAGATTTCCTTTGTAAGTTGTATATGCTTGGGTTACTTTATTCTGTGTTCTTGTAAGTTCGTTGGAGTCTTGTAAATCTGTTTTAGAATGTCAGATTTGGTTCCTTCTAATATAATTTCCCTTTTAAGGAATAATAGGTTTCTTTAAAAAAAATTACGTAAAAAGAGTATCCTATAGATCCATTTTACTGATAAAATAATAATAATAATAATAATAAAGAATGGTACTTAATGACTCGACTAGAAAGAAAATCCTCTGAATTTTTGCCCTTTTTCTTCCAGTCCGTTTACTGCATGTTGGGGTTACAGAAATTTCTAGGGAATTTCACAACCGAGATGGCTGCTCAATTACGAGGGACGACATTTGTTTGTTCATTCATGACGTAACGTCGTCGAAATTTTATAAGAGATTGAATATTTCTCTTAAATATATTAACCGTATACATATCCTAATTAAATATTTTATTTCTCAAATATATCGAATCCCATAATCAAATATTTCATAAAAAAAAATTTCCATCCATCCAATATGTCGCTCTTAAATGTCTCTAATTTCATACTAAATATTTCACCAACCAAATATTACTATTATTTTATTAATTTATCTCTTAAATAAATAAATTATATTGTTTAATTCTCCCATTTAAAAAATAAAATAATAAAAAATAAAAAATAAAGAGAGCTCAGCAGATGGACCCGTATCAGGGCCCACCACGCAGCTATGTAGCATAGTTGAAGCTTTCTTTTAATTTTATTATAATTATTAATTATTAAAATTAGAAATCATCAGATATAGAGTTGTGTCAGATAATATCTAATACTTCCGTTTTTATTCTTTCTAATAGAGAAGATTTAGAGTGTAAGGTTATTTGGAGAAGTCACTGTCTGTGAGCAGCCGTCTAAGGAGTGCGCCAAGGCGATCTCATTATATATAGAGAGAGATCGATGTGCAGCGTCGCTCATTAGTCGGAAGTAAGAGCATATCGTTTGCCTTGAATATAATTAGTGATATATATTTAATCCCACGTGAAAAAGGAAGGAAAAATTTGTTAGACTTATCAAATAAATTGTGTTTGATTGATGGCTAAGTGGAGTGAAAGTTTCGATTTTAAACAAGTGCAATAGTTAAACGTGCCTATTCACGAACAGGTATATTTTAAAAGTTCGCAACCTTTCCCAAAGGTTGTATCATTCCTGTGTCTGTTCATGAAATGGTGTATATTTTAAAAGTCCACCACCTTTCCAAAGATTATTTTGTTCATTATATATACAAGCCCAATTTCTTAACATTTTCTTGTGAGTATATACACAGTGGGGAAAAATACTACACAGTAGGGCAATAATCGAAGTTCTATCGTCGATCTCTGCCATTTGGATTTTGGATCATCATATGGCTCGGTTGCTCCGTGATCGCCATCACCACCACGACCTGCTTCTATCGGCCAACGAAATAGAGCCTTTCTGGTGTTACAGGTGCTGCGAGATGGGTCTCGGCGCTCGATACGCCTGCGTCGAGCGGTGCGGCCATGTCCTCCACAAGGACTGCGCAAACCCCAGGGAAATCCTCGCGCATCCTTTCTTCCCCGACTGTGCCTTCCACTTCCTCGAGGCGAGCAAGCCCAACCGCCGGTGCGACGCCTGCGGCGGGGACGTTAACGGCTACGTCTACCACTGCTTCGAGCAAGGCTGGGACTTGCACCCCTGCTGCGCCAACCTCAAGCATCGCAAGCTCATCGAAACAGAGGAAGGAGACGGAAGCATGCTGTTGACTCTCCACCACAGGGAGCGGTCGGAGTGCTTCGTCTGCGGCAAGAAGAGGCTGAACAGGAAG
Organism: Boesenbergia rotunda; assembly: GCA_024364735.1. Taxonomy (NCBI): domain Eukaryota; kingdom Viridiplantae; phylum Streptophyta; class Magnoliopsida; order Zingiberales; family Zingiberaceae; genus Boesenbergia; species Boesenbergia rotunda. Next base: position 862,369 of record JAGFNQ010001419.1, on the reverse strand, counting down.
GCCAGCAGCTGGACGTACGTGTCGGAGTGCAGGAAGTACCACTTCCATGTGGCCTGCATGAAGAAAGAGGCGATTGAGGCTGTGGAGGAGGGCAGAGTGCAGGAGATTGAGAAACTGGCTAATAAACTTTCGGACGTTGCTGTTAGATCAAGAAGCGGAAAGGCAAGTAAATTTGCAAACATGGCGAAGATTGTGAAGATGGCCATCGGATTCGTGATGGCCGCCGTCTTCGGAGATCCGAGCACGCTTCTCATCTCTGTTATGACCACCCTCTTCTGTAATAATGGATAGTCCTGTTTCTTGCGTCTCGCAGCATGTAGCGAAGGAAGCCGTCTTGGTTCATATATTATTCCCCGTTTATTTCACTTATTGCGTCTCAATGTGGAGATCATAGCTATGTGTTTTTACCCGTGTTGTAAAAAATTAAGAAGGCCTAGCTACTTCTCAACATCTTCTTTTCACCGTCAACAATCCATCCTTGTGTCATAATTCCTATTCCCACAAGCTCAGCTAAGTTAGTAGTTGGATGATTATTTGTCATTTGAGATTGAGGGGTTGAATCACAAGGGATGGTAGGCGCTCAAACAGGGGCACATTTATATTAGGAGCCAAGGGCCCACAATCCCGGAATTTTTAATAACATTATTTTCATATAAAAATTTATATTTTTTAAATATAAAAATTTATATTTTTTAAATATAAAAATTTATATTTTCTTAATATATATATTATTTGACCTTTTAAAATAAAAATATATATAGTTAATCTAATGGTGAGCTAAGTTTTTTATTTACGATACATCTCGAGTTTAAATCCTTTAGAGCACTATATTTAATTTTTTTTCTTCTATCTATTTTTAGTATTTCAATTAAATATACATTGAGTAATGATAGAGAGAGTGATTTGGGAGAGTGAATGAGAGAGTGAATGACGTGGCAGTTATTGTATACATATCCGATCGCCGATCAGACACCACCGGCGGCCTCTGATCACCCTCCCGAATCAAACTATGTCCTAAGAAGATCGGTGAACTCATCGGGAATCGCCGCAATTATGATCTCGTCGCATTCACCGTCAATCCGGCGAGATCTCAATTACCGGCGACCCTGCCGGGTTCACCATATTCTTAAGACATAGTTTGATTCGGGATGGCAATCAGAGGTCATCGGTGGTGTCCGATCGGCGATCGAACATGTACACATTAACTACACGTCATTCACTCTCCCAATCATTACTCATATGTACATCTTTTAAAGATTAGGAAGATCTTATTATAATAAAAATATATATAGTTGATCTAATGGTGAGCTAAGTTTTTTATTTACCACACATCTCAAGTTTAAATCCTTTAGAGTACTATATTTAAATTTTTTTTCTTCTATCTATTTTTAGCATTTCAACTAAATATACATTGTGCATCTTTTAAAGATTAGGAAAATCATTATTATAATAATTATTTTTGTTACTTAGTACGCGACCCTCTTAAACCTAAACGTCTAGATCCACCCCTGGGTATAAATCCTTACACCTTACATAAGTCTCCCCATCCACCTACCTCCTTATTTAGCATGATTTAGTTCCTTCATGTTTGTTCTTGCGCGGGCTTACAAAGGCGCTGAAGGCAAGCAAATCACCTTTTGTCACTTGTGTCATAGTTGCTTCACTACTCACTAGTAAGCAGCACACCCCCCACAAGAACCCCAATTTCTCCCACAACCGGAAGCACTTTTAATTAAAGAAAAGATTCTTTTAGCCATTTTTTATAATTTGGGTACACAATTTCAAAAAGATGTCACCATCTAACTAAATAAAAACAAATCAAATAATAACAATAAATAAAATAAAATAACAAGTAATAAAAATTACAAAATAAATTAAATAATTATTACTTAGTTTTTAACAGTGTTCTAAAAGGTCTAAGGCGGTTGCTAGCGGGTGACTCCTCTTGTTGCCATCCTTATATCCTATAGAAGTGATGTTCGTAACCGTTGTAAATATTAAAAAACTACTATTATTCTTTGTATGTATGATTTTAAACTGATCTTACAATGTTGTACATATAACAAAAGTTTCAAACCACTTATATAACTATAATTCAAGAGTGGTTCAAATCACTCTAAAATCTTTTATATGTAAGAACAGTTTTAAACCGCTCTCACATACCATGAATATAAGAGCGATTTTGAAATGCCTAAATATAAAATTCTTCCTATAGATCCCGACCCCAGGGCGGGTCTGAACTGGATCTGACCTCGGGCTGGCAACCAGTTCGGGGTACCTGTTTATCTGATTCTGATCCAAATTAATTGAGTGCCAGTAGCTCAGACCTCGGGTTGGGTCTGAATCGGATGCGACCTCGGGCTTGTAACCAATTCGGGTACCCGTTAACCTGATTCTAACTCAAATTAACCGACTACCCGTTCAAATTTTTTTATAGTTTCTTTTATATATTATTATTCATAATAATTAGGAGCATAGTAACAAAGATATTTATTTATTTATTAATTAATTAATTTATAATCATTTTATTGATAATTAATTTTATATGTTAGTTAATTATTTAATAATTTTCTTTTATTGTATAGTTATTCTTAATAAGTCTAAAAATGTCTAGATCAAGTAAATGATTTTGATTATCTATGGAAATATAAGATTAGAGTTATCTATGTGTTGGAACGAGGAAAATAATTTTGATTATCTATGGAAATATAAGATTAAAGTTATCTATGTGTTGGAAAGAGTAAAATGATTTTGATTATCTATGGAAATATAAGATTAGAGTTATCTATGTGTTGGAAAGAGGAAAGATAAAAATTTAGGTTAACTTTACTTACTATTAAAGGCCAATAAAGACAAAAAGTTAAATGAAAAAATTAAGGGGGCGCATGGTATAAATTTGGCAATGGAAATGGTAATGGGTTTGATTGAGGGGTTTATGGGTTTGGTGATAACCTAGTGGGGGGTGGATTATGAAATCAAGGGTATCATATCCTTATTTGATTCCGATTCCCGTATACCAAGCATCATCAATGGGAATGAAATCTATTTCATTCTCATTCCTACCTTCTAAACTCGCTTACCAAGCGCCCCCTAATAAGGTTAATATGTCTTAAAAATATTATTCTCTATAAATAATAATGATATGTATTAATATACTAAAAATAAATAATTTTTAATAAATATTATTATTAAATATTTACAATAATCTTTTTTAAAAAACATTAATTCAAAATAGCAACGGTATATTCTAGTTATGCGAAGTCAAAGAATGAATAGAATCGAATAAAAGAAGTGAAAGGTTTTCCTAAATGAGATTTATGCTACGTTTGGTAAGGGGTAGTCAGCTTTGTAATGTAATCAGGATTATATTACAAGATTGATTATTTTATTTAGTACAATTTTAAAACTGTAATGTAATGTAATCTACATTACAAAAGCTAGTAAAAGTATTGTAATCTGGATTACAAGGCCAACAACATGTAATCTGGATTACATTACAGGCTCAATTACATTACAAACTGGATTATATTACCCCTAACCAAACGCATCTTTAGGGTTTTGGAGTTAAATAGAGGAAGAGGAAATTAAAGTTTTGAGCATGAGATTTAGGTTCGGAGTTGAATAGAAAAAGAAAAAATATTTTTGACATGAGATTTAGGGTTTCGGTGATGGAGAGAGGAATATGAAGTCGTAAGGTTATGTGTGAAGCCTGAAATGAAAATTATAGGTTTAGAGGAAAATATTAAGAAAAAAACTTAAGAAAAATAAATATAAGAAGAAAACGAAGATTGACATAAATAAAATTAAAAATATTTTTTAATAAAAATAAAAAAATGCTATTTGTAACAATAAAAGCAGTTTACAATAATAGTTTATGCAAATCAACATTAAAACTATTCAATAGATGTAGTTTCAAAATCAATTATATATCATTAGAGCAATGAAAGTGGTTTGTAGTAGTACTTTTCACAAATTTCTGTTCAAAAATCCGGTATGAGCTATTTGAAAATTGTTTCTAGAAGTTAGAGCAAATAAAAATGATTAGTATCCAGAATGACTACTAAAAGTATCTAATATCTACAATTTTAATATTGTTTCTAATAGTTGTATCATTAAAAGTAGTTTATAGTAATAATTTTTTCAAACTGATGTTAAAGTTATTCAACAAGAGCGGTTTTAAAATTATTTCTACAATAGAAATAGTTGAATTCAAACAGATTCAGTTGGTCGATTTTTAAGAGCGATATTAAAATTATTCTTAAATAATCACTCCTACACGATTTTTAAGTGCGATTAACGTCTAAGAAGTCTTAGGCAGATCCTTTAGAACATTGATTTTTAAGTACATCTGCAATATAAAATTTGTAGGATATATATTAATTGCATTGGTGGGACTATAATTGGGTGCAACCGTTGGCATGTTATCACTTAACTTCCGAAGGAAAAGGTGGATTGAAACTGAAAATTAGTTCTCGCACAGATAATTACTCATTATCGAAATATGACAAATTTAGATACGATGGATAAATTTCACTAGTTGGATATATTAATTTAGAATCATTTATTTTTCATATGGACTTCATCGTAATTTGAGTTATATATTATGATCTCATATATAATGTATAAGGCCATTTACAATTTGAAAATATGTTATAGAGGTTTATGCTCTTCTATTACTATTACATTAAAAATTTAAAATCTCATTTTTTTAAAAGTTTCTATCCACTATTATAAATCTCTCTAATATTTTTTTATTAGGGTATCCGTAAACCTCTTACAGAAGTTTATATTTCGCCACATCACTGTCATATCAAAAATTAAAAACCTGGCCCATTCCTTTTAAAAATCTCTCTCCACTATTATAAACCTCTTCAACAACTTTTTTTTTTATTACCACACTGTCATAAATATTAAATAGTTTATAGTAAGAGGGAGAATATCAATCCGGTTCCAAAATTTTAAGATCAGTTTATAGAAAAAATTATAAACGTATCTCACCCATATAATAGTGATGGGGTTTATAATGAGAGGTTTATATTATAAACCTTCCATTCTATATATTTTTACCCTATTATCATAAACATTAAATAATTTATAGTAATAGGGAGAGTATAAATTCAATCTTAAAATTTTAAGATCCATTTATAGAAGAATTATAAACTCAGCTTATACCATGGGGGTGATGTTTATAATAAAAAATTTATAACATAGACCCCAAGTTATAAATCTCCGATTGTTAATCTAAGCATGAAATTCTAAACGCAATTTAAGATATTGAATCTACATTTATAAAAACGGTAAACACTTACAGCGATTCACGCTCCCCCTTCATTGTTCTTCGCGCTTGTCGTCGGAAGAACGATCATAGAATTGGAAAGTTCTTCCCCTCTCGGTATCACGAACCAAATCCCTCGAACTATGGACGATCTCCTCTTCTCAGAGTTTTTCTCACTTGCTCTTGCTTCCCTTTCTTGCACTTGAATGAAGCCCCTTACCCTCTCCTTATATAGGAGAGGAAAGGGGGGTAGAAGTGGTGGAGAGGGAGGGGGCAACAAACCCCACTCCCTGCAGCGTGTGCAATAACTGCACACGCTGCAGCGTGTGCAGTTATCGCACACGCTGCCCACTTCCTACATCTCCCACTCATACAAGTCAAGTCACATAGACAATACAAGAATCAGGTCACAAAGACCATACAAGAATCAGGTCACAAAGACCATATAGTCACATAGACTAACACAAGAATCAGGTCACTAAACTCATATAGTCACATAGACTAATAGATCATCCAAATCATACTTTTAGGGAAAATGATTCGTGCGACAGCAAGCATACTGAGCAATCATTGCTAAGAAAGTTGTGACACTTAACTTAGCTGCTCTTTGAGCGATCAATACCAAGAAAGTTATTACACTTTACTTAGTCGCTCTATCACATGAATCAGAGACATCAATCACTTGCTTTTACCCCAGACTAAAACATTTACATCAATATGAACATCTCTAATCCCTCGTAATGACCATTAAGTCAAGAGCATGTTCAGTATTTCCATTCAATACAATTATTCACAATCACATCTTAAGTACTCAACAAAAATGTAATTGGTCGACCAGTGAATAAGTGTCAATGATGTAAATCTCTCTTAGTCTTCCTATTTAGCTTGAATCTATTCATTCTAATCAGTTACTTTCCTAGTTATGTTCCATAGACCGAATCATCCATAGCCAATAGGATACATGCTAAAGTAGCATACACTGATTAGAATTTCAAGCAAACAGCTAAATAGTCACTTAGGGTAAAACTGAGATTAACTTATAACCTCAAGGGTCTCACATAGTAGAGAAGCAGGGATCCATTCTCCTACTACCCTTATTGTCGCTATAGCACATGTGGTATGAATCACATGCTACGATGTTTTTCTCTTTAACAAAAGAGTGCATGTGTTCTCAAAAATAACATCGTACAGATTTGATCTAGACATACCCAATGTCTAATCCTGAATTCAACTTATGAATTCCTATCTGGCTTTAAGCAGATTCAGTAAATGGTGGGTTCATTTACTCCGATCATTATATAAATGATCTCATCTTGATACAAAATCAAGGCGACTCCAACTTATGAGTATGTCTCTATTTATAGCTACATAAGCTATCCCATAAGTAATAGTCTTACCTCTATTTATACTCAACAAATAGAGACGATTGTCCATGTGAGTGGACCAATCTCAACCTGCCAACATGCTTATCGAGACTTTATTCAAAATGTAACACCAATATACACTGAATAAATCATGGCACTTTCATATATTTGATTGTCTTACAATGTGTTACAATTTACGAAGTCCCAAAGACTTCACACAACCAAGAAATGACTCTTTAGTCAATGGCTTAGTAAAAGGATCTGCAAGCATAGCACGTGTAGGGATATACTCAAGAACTACCTTTTTCTTGTCAACAATATCCCTTACATAATTATATTTGATTTCTATATGCTTGCCTTTGCTGTGATACTTGGGATCTTTGGAAAAAGCTATTGCAGCTTGATTGTCACAGAACACTGTAACTGGACTCCCACTATCCTCAGCAATATTCAAATGCTTCAGGAATCTTCTCAGCCAGACAGCTTCTTGTACAGCCACTGCACAAGCCACATATTCGGCTTCCATTGTCGACAAAGCTACACAAGCTTGTTTCTTGCTATTCCATGAGATGGCGCCACCATTCAGCAAGAAAGCATAGCCCGATGTGGATTTTCTGTCATCAAGATCTCCAGCCCAATCTGCATCTGAGTAGCCCTTCAGGCTCAACTTTGATCCTTGGAAGCAGAGACAATAATCCGCTGTCCCTTTGAGATATCTGAATATTCTCTTCACCGCTTTCCAGTGTCTCGATCCTGGGTTTGACTGGAAACGACTAACCAAGCCAACTGCATAGCTGATGTCAGGATGTGTACACAACATAGTGTACATTAAACTACCAATGGCACTGACATATGGTTTTTTCTTCATGTCGGCTATTTCATCAGGAGTCTTGGGATACATACTTTTGCTCAGAACAGTTCCTTTCGCTACAGGAGTTTGTTCAATGTTGCAATTTGACATATTGAAGTGTTGTAACATCTTAGTAATATAAGCTTCTTGAGACAAACCCAAAAGTCTTTTTGATCGATCTCTAATGATCTTAACTCCTAAGATGTACTTGGCTTCTCCCATATCTATTATGTCAAATTGTGATGAAAGCCACGATTTGATTTCTATCACAAACTGTATGTCATTTCCAGCTATTAGCATATCATCAACATATAACGATAATATGACAATCTTTCCTTTATCCTCCTTGAGGTATACACAATGATCCTCATTGATCATTTCGAAATCATAAGATAAAATGACTTCATTAAATCTTATGTTCCATTGTCTCGACGCTTGCTTTAGCCCATATATAGATTTTTTAAGTCTACATACTTTATCCTCTTGGCCTTCAGCAATATAACCTTCTGGCTGTGTCATATAGATTTCCTCGTCAAGATTACCATTAAGGAAAGCCGTTTTTACATCCATCTGATGTAATTCCAAGTCATAATGTGCTACTATAGCTAAAATGACACGTATTGACACAAATTTCACAACAGGGGAAAATGTCTCTTCAAAATCAATACCCTCCATTTGGGTATATCCTTTTGCAACCAGACGAGCTTTGTATCTATTAATTGATCCATCTGCCTTCCTCTTGATTTTGAGAATCCACTTATTCCCAATAGCCCTTCGGCCCGGAGGAAGATCGACTAAATCCCAAACATGATTCTTTCTCATAGACTCCATTTCTTCATCCATTGCAATTCTCCATTTTTCTTTAACTGAGCATCTCAATGCTTCCTCAACAGTTCGAGGTTCCTCATCGTCAATAGGGAGAATCATTAATGTCTCATTCTCAATGTCAAACCTTCTTTTAGGAATAATCTTGCGATTACTCCTCCGCAGGTCTGACTGTTGAGAAACTGAAACTGATTCATTCATTGGCAAATCACTCCCACTGGGTAGACTAGATTCAGGGTTCTTCTGTGATTCCTGATTTGTTGATAAAGGAACAATATCCTCCTCCTCTATAGCAAATAGAGGAATCGATTTATCAACTTCACCTCTTGTTGGGAACTCAGTTTCGAGAAAAATCGCATCTCTAGACTCTATTTCAGAGATGGTTCCATCTTGCTGCTCACCAATAAAAACATAACCCTTAGAAGTATCAGAATACCTTACAAAGATACACTTTTTACCTCTTGGTCCTAGTTTTCCATCTTTGTGTGTCTTTTCATGAACGTAGGCAGCTGACCCCCAAGGTCTCAGATTACTCAAATCTGGTTTTCTGCCTGTCCAACGTTCATATGGTGTAGATGGAATAGACTTAGAAGGCACTCGGTTAAGTATATAGGTAGCAGCTAATATGCATCTCCCCAATAGGAAATAGGTAAATTAGCTTGAGCCATCATAGACCTAACCATATCTAGAAGAGTTCTATTTCTTCTTTCAGCAACCCCATTTTGCTGTGGAGTTCCAGGGATCGTTAGCTGTCTAATAATCCCTTTCTCGTAACATATTGTCTTAAACTGATCAGACAAATATTCACCTCCACGGTCAGTGCGTAAGGTTTTAACCTTACGATCCAATTGATTCTCAACTTCGTTCAAATAACGTTTGAAGCAATCTAATACTTCATGTTTATGAGAAATCAAATACACATGACCGAAACGTGTGAAGTCATCAATAAATGTTACGAAATAGGAACCTCCATGTCTAGCCTTCACATTCATTGGACCACATACATCCGAATGAATTAATTGCAATGGTGACTCAGCTCTAATAGCCTTGCCAAATGGTTTCCTCGTTGCTTTTCCAGCAAGACAATGCTCACATACTGACAAGTTAATCTTAGCATGAGAGTCTAATAGACCCTCCTTAGCTAATCGATTCATTCTTTCTTGTCCTATATGTCCTAGTCTAGCATGCCAAATTTCCTTATTGATATCAGCATCACTAGCAAGAGCAATGTTTGAAAAATAACTATTAATTCCACAATTAATATCATGTTCCACATCAAGAACCATGAAACCATTCACTACATAACCACACCCAATTAACACAGAGTTAATTCGAAGTTCCACACAACGACTGTAAAAGTTTATACAATAGCCCAAATCAAGAAGACAAGTAACGGAAACCAAATTCCGTCGAATATCAGGAGCATAAAGGACATCATGTAGAAACAACGTTTGTCCACCACGAAGGTTGAGCTTGCAAGTGTCAATGCCTTTGACTTCAATTCTTGCATTGTTTCCTACATATATCCATTTGTTACCAGCTGGTACCCGACGGTACTCCACGTATGTAGCTCGATCACGAGCTACGTGGTTCGTTGCTCCTGAATCTATAATCCACAAAGGATGAGAATCAGCTAACAACACTGAACTAGCAACATTATGCTCATGAAAAGAAGTTAAATATGGAATTACCTTTTTTGGCTCGGTACAATCTCGAGCGAAGTGGCCCTTCTTGCCACAGTTATAGCAAGTCAGCTTGCTTTTAGGTTTCTTTCCATACTTCTTTCCTTTAAACTCTTTCTTGATCGGGCCTTGCCCAGCAGCAGCTTCTTTTCCTCTTCCCTTTCCCTTTCCTTTCTTGAACCATATCTTCTTATTCTTGGGTCTAGATCCTTCAGCTACGAAAGCTTGTCCAGATATCCTTGCAGATTCTACTCTCTCCGCCTCCAGTTCAACATGGCGTGAGATATCAATGAAAGTTTTAATGCTTTCACTGTGAGTAAGATTCTGCTTCATTGATTCCCAAGAATCAGGAAGGGAACGGATAACTGCCTGAACCTGTTGTTCATCTGTCAACTCATGACCGGCAGTTTTTAGCTCTCGAATCATATTTCCCATTTCCCTAAGATGTTGGGTCATGGTGACATTCGGGCGTTTCTTGAAGCTGTCAAATTTGATTGTCAGCTGGCGAAGCTTACTTACGCTAACTCCACTATATTTATTTCTCAGGGCAACCCAGACAGCATGAGCTGAAGGCAATGGTTCATACTCATACATTAGGTCATCAACCATTGAACTAATCAAAATGCCCTTTGCTGTGGAGTCCTTTTTCTTCCATGTCTTGTAGGCATCAAGATCACGCTTATGCTGGGCGGTAGCACCGTCTACAGGTTCTACCATAAACTGATTTACAGCTTCTAGAACTTCTTGTTCCTCAAGTATATACTGTATCTTGAGGTGCCATATTTTGTAGTTGTCCCCATTTAGTTTCTCTCCTTTGTTCAGTTCAGCTATAATATTCTTTGTTGCCATGACCTAACATAAATAAACGCATTATTTAGTAATTCAGTGTATGTTATATGCATGTAATCAATAACTAACTCATTGTAAATAGAGTTGGTTTACAAAATCAAGTGACAACCACGTTCCCACTCATCCTTTGTATATTCCAATCTAATAAACAATGATTAGTTATATCACACACATCCCATCAAATGAACAAATCATCATTAAATGAACTAATCATTTAATTATAATGAACTAATCATCATTAAATGAACTAATTATTTAATTATGATGAACTAATCATCATTAAATAAACTAATCATTTAACAAATTTGTTAACATATAACATTACTTAAACTATTCGTACATAACGACAATTACACTACATGGATAAATACTGACTGTACATAACGTCAGTAACTAAAGGAAGCTAAGAGAACAAATAGGTTGATATTGCTCCCAATAGAGCGGACAGTAGAATCGTAGCTAAAAATTGACCCGTCTCTCTACTCTGGACCAGAGTGACCTCAGGTGGAGGAGGAATCTCCTCTGGGACCTCTTCAGGATCCTCTACTGTCTCTTCAGGATCTTCTTCTTCTTCTAGATCCTGCTCTATTTCCATATTATCCACGTCCGGATCCCAATCAATTTCCTCAGGATCCCCTTGGAATTCTTCAATCAGATCCATCTCTGGATCCTCCTCCATCTCGGGATCTTCTTCGTATTCAAGAATCTCGGGATCCTCCTCCATTTCAGACTCGGAGTCAGATTCCCCCAAGTCCTCAGGAAACTGTTGGCGCAGCAGCTGATTGCATAGCTCTATGTAGGAGAGGCGAAAGCTGTGTTCAGCCCATATTTGATTCGCAACTTTCCCTGCTCTCTTTGGTAGAGCACGCATTAATTCCCCAATTCGGTGATCATCAATCATGGGGAACCCGGCCTGCTCAAGTTTCCAGAAGATCCGATCCAGTCGTCCTATAATGCCCTGGACTCCGAGAAATGGATTATAGAAAACTGTCCTGAATTCCGCCAATAGCTCCTCTAGTCGCTCATTATAACCAGTCATGCCGTCCCTATCGTGCAATATTTAGAATTGAAAAATATACATTGTCAGTACAAAACCGACAATCCAGTACAAAACTGGTTCAATTCAATTCATAATTATGCATAAACTCACAAAGTCATAAACAGATAAGAAAAACAAATTTTCTTGGTTTGGGAGCTCTATTGACTGACATCGGACTGATCGATCAGATTCTTAGGTTGAATTTATTGTCCTTATTAGAACTAATCTAATTGGACATGATTATCTTAATCTTTAGCTCACTCAATTCAAAGTCAAATCTATTGTTCGAACCAAACAAAATGGTTCTGGTTTGTATTAAACTGATCTGATTAACTAGTGGTTTAAACTAGATCCTGATTTTATTGGATCAATATGTTCTAGTCAAACCAACTAATGGTTCGAACTAGACATAAACATAGTTGGTTCAAGTTGGTCTGATTAAATTAACTAATAATTTAAATTCCAGTTGAAATGAACCAACTTAATCGGATTTAATTAATTCTAACTAAAATCCAATCCATTTAATCAAATTTTGGTCTAGTTCCAATAACCAATAGCTAAATTTTAATACAAATTCAACCAAGCAATAATATATTTAATTAAAGCACAAAGCTTAACTAAATTTAATAGAAGAAAAAAAACAACATGCATTTTGTTTTTCAACAGATTAAATTTGCTAATTTAATCTGTACTTACGAATGGTTCAACATGCACACCAACGAATGGTTCAATTTGCTAATTAACAACAACATGCAAACCAACTAATTGTTCAAAATTTTTTTTTTTATTTCTGTACCTTCGACCTTAAATTTGCATGCAATTTTTTTTTTCAGCCGGTTTTTCGAGTTTGCTGCCGCCGCCTGTTTTTTTTTCCCGGCCGTCCAAAGTTTTCACCGCGACTAACGCGGTTAATCGGTAGTGTGCAACACGACCGAGTGGGATCGTCGGTTCGCAACGCTAACAACTATTTTACCGACTCGAAAAAAAATCTGCTGACACAAAGTCGACCGACTCAAAAAAAATCTACCGACACAAAGTCGCGATTTTCCGGCGAATCAATTTCATGCTATTTAAAACGAATCTAAGCTCTGATACCATTGTTAATCTAAGCATGAAATTCTAAACGCAATTTAAGATATTGAATCTACATTTATAAAAACGGTAAACACTTACAGCGATTCACGCTCCCCCTTCGTTGTTCTTCGCGCTTGTCGTCGGAAGAACGATCACAGAATTGGAAAGTTCTTCCCCTCTCGGTATCACGAACCAAATCCCTCGAACTATGGACGATCTCCTCTTCTCAGAGTTTTTCTCACTTGCTCTTGCTTCCCTTTCTTGCACTTGAATGAAGCCCCTTACCCTCTCCTTATATAGGAGAGGAAAGGGGGGTAGAAGTGGTGGAGAGGGAGGGGGCAACAAACCCCACTCCCTACAGCGTGTGCAATAACTGCACACGCTATAGCGTGTGCAGTTATCGCACACGCTGCCCACTTCCTACACCGATGCCCTAAGACATGTACCTTTAAGTGACTTTCATATCATCCAACGCTCAATTATTTACAAAAAAAAATGTATAGCTTCAAGAGTGTTAGCAAATTAATGTATTTAAATCTTTGTAATTTTTTAGAATAACTGTAAAAGTAAAGTGAAATTTTAGTTTGACTATCTTAAAAATAATTTAATACCTAAGAGTTATTTGACTTGTATGCAGAACTATAACCATCCGCCCAAGTAAACGAGGACAGGACTTTAGTTTTAACGCTTCCGTATGCGCGTTGGACGCGTAGGAAAAAAAAAACGCAAAGAAGAATATTCTCCACTCGACGCGTCGAAGACGTTAGAAAATCTACGCAACTAAGAACAGTTCGGATCCTCTGTCGCAACTAAGAAAGCTATTGAGAAAAATAAAATCTAGATCGCGTTCAAATCAAGCGTTCGAACCTTTGCCGGCCAATCATCGGAGCCGCACGTGAAGACCAATTAATTATGGAGATTAGCTTTCAGAAATCTATAAAGTAATACAATTAAGAAAAAGACAATATCGAGAAAAAAACATCAAATTATTGGTTATCGAAAAGACAATAATGATTGAAGTCAGCAGCGGATTATTTTCAAACAAAGCTCACCAAATCTCAAAAAATGTCCATGTTAACCATTGTCTACATATTTCGTATCAATCAACCACATATCGCAGTGCCCCTAACTACGGTGCAGCATCAGAGTGTCTTGTAATCTTCTAAATATTTCCGTATATACAAGGAAACAATTTACGTAAAAAAAAAATCATGTAGCTCCATTTTAATGATATTTTTTTTAAAAAAATGTTACTTAACGATTCTATTAATTAAAAGAAAATCCTCTTAATTTTTCCCTTTTCTTCTAGTTGGAGTGCTGATGTTCAAGAAATTTCCACCATCATTTCTAAAGAATTTCCCAACCTGGGCGGCTGCTTAATTACGCGCGACGTTTGATCGTCAAGTCAACGAGTGACGTAATCTGCTGCTTCGTGACGTATCGTCAAGTCAACGAGTGACGTAATCTGCTGCTTCGTGACGTATCGTCAAGTCAACGAGTGACGTAATCTAAATCAGATAAGCAGGAGCCGCCGACTAGGAGAGGAGTGGGCCCCAAGAGTGCGCCCCAAGGCAATCTCTCTTTATATATACAGAGAGATCTATGTCCGGCGTCGCTTACTTAAGAGCATATCTTAGTGGTGCTTCAGCTCTGAGAAACCTAACCACCGTTATAATTCCTAGATCTCTCTGCCGGCATTTGGATCATGATGGCTCGGCTGATCCGTGATCGCAATCACCCCCACGACCTGCTGCTATCGGCCGACGAAATAGAGCCTTTCTGGTGTTACGGGTGCTGCGAGATGGGTCTCGGCGCTCGATACGCCTGCGTCGAGCGGTGCGGCCACGCCCTCCACAAGGACTGCGCAAACCCCAGGGAAATCCTCACGCATCATTTCTTCCCCGACTGCACTTTCATCTTCCTCGAGTCGGGCAAGCCCAACCGCCGGTGCGACGCCTGCGGCGGGGACGTCCACGGCTACGTCTACCACTGCTTCGAGCAAGGCTGGGACTTGCACCCCTGCTGCGCCAACCTCAAGCATAGCAAGCTCATCGAAACAGAGGAAGGAGACGGAAGCATGCTGTTGACTCTCCACCACAGGGAGCGGTCGGAGTGCTTCGTCTGCGGCAAGAAGAGGCTGAACAGGAAGGCCAGCAGCTGGACGTACGTGTCGGAGTGCAGGAAGTACCACTTCCATGTGGCCTGCATGAAGAAAGAGGCGATGGAGGCTGTGGAGGAGGGCAGAGGGCTGGAGATTGAGAAGCTGGCGAATAAACTTTCCGTCGCTGGTAGATCAAGAAGCGGAAAGGCAAGTAAATTTGCAAAGATAGCGAAGATTGTGAAGATTGCCATCGGCTTCGTGATGGCCGCCGTCGTCGGAGATCCGACCGTGCTTATCATCTCCGTTATGACCACCCTCTTCGGTAATAATGGATAGTCCGGAGCATACAGCGAGGGAATTCAACCGGCTTCCTTCATTTATTATTCCTCTTTTTTTTTTCTTGATTAATCTGTTTGTTTCAATCCTTGCATCTTATTGTACAAAATAGCCAAGTGTTTTTGCATATGTTGTATTTAATTTGCTATGTAAAACTTTTGGAATAGACATTACTTGCATTGGTAGGAATACAATAAGATGATATACCAGTTGACTTGTTATTACCTAACTTCGAAGGAAAGG
The DNA here is from genome assembly GCA_024364735.1 of Boesenbergia rotunda. Lineage (NCBI taxonomy): Eukaryota > Viridiplantae > Streptophyta > Magnoliopsida > Zingiberales > Zingiberaceae > Boesenbergia > Boesenbergia rotunda. The sequence goes on along the minus strand of JAGFNQ010001419.1, from coordinate 846,731 downwards.
GTGGATTGCAACTGAAAATTAGCTATATTTTTAATGAAGTTCTCGCACAATTGTCCATGTCAACAAGCTAGCGGTGCAAGACTAACGACATAATTACACATTATCCAAATATTATATATATAATACGAATATAGATATGGTGAACAAATTTCACTAGTTGGATCTATTTAGTAATTTCTTCAATTTTAATATATTTAAATCTTTGTAACTTTTGAGAATAAGTGTTAAAAGTTAAGTGAAAATTTAGTTTGACTATCTTAAAAATAATTTAATATCTAAGAGTTATTTGGCTTATATGCAACGCTACCATCCGCCCAAGTAAACGCGTCCAGGGACGCGTTTAGGTGGCGCAAAAATAAGGAGGATTACGCTGCTACTCTCGACGCGTTAAAAGATCTACGCGACTAAGAAAGCTACTGAGAAAAATAAAAGGGATCGACGATCGAGAACAAAAAGACGATTCAGTCCTTGTCGACCAATTTTCCCTTTCGATCGGGCTCTTCTTCCGCCAGTTTGATCGAGGCTCCGCCAATTCGATTCGACATCTGTTGAAGAGATTCAAAGCTAATTCAAAAATATGAGTTTCATCTTTGGCAAGAAGAAAACCCCAGCTGGTGATTGTTCTGTTCTCTCCTCCATTACAGCACATCTTTTACTGGTGGAGTTATTCATTATTAGTTTTCTTGAATCGTCATTTATTACAATGGAATCTTGTTAATTAGTTGTTACTTCATGATAGTTCAAGTACCTATTTTCGTAGTCTGAGTTGATTCCGTTGCTATGGATCTGTAACATTATGTGAAGATTCGTTGCGTCCTTGAAAACAGAGCTGCTGCGGGAAAACAAGAGGATGCTGGATAAATCAATCAGGGATATAGAGAGGGAAAGGCAAGGTCTTCAAGCTCAAGAGAAAAAACTTATTGCTGAAATTAAGAAAACTGTCAAGCAAGGACAAATGGTATAACTTTTTACTGGGTCCTAGGTCTTCGAATGCAATAGATTCAGAATTTAGAGCATATGATGCCGTTCATTCATCTGAACTTAGCATTGAATTTCAAGTATTTTGTTTGATATTTAGGTTATAGATGAAGTTCCTTCCATAAATCAAATGGCTCAGAGTTTCTCTTTTTGTCATGTTGATAGATCTTTAGCTCTTCGCTAAAAGGGTTTTCAGGACTCGAACCCGTGACCTTTTAGGTCAGATCACAAGACGACAACTTTACCATTGTGCCAAGGCTCCCCTTCATCTTTTGCTCTTCACTCCTTAGTAATATCTTGACAAAATACCGATGCCAACTTTCATGAGATGGAAGCCCTTAGGATGCATATTTCTCTAGTCCATTGGAACGCAACTTATCACATTTGTAATATGTCACACAATCACTCCTAGCTGATATGACATTATTTCAATGTTTTCCTTCAAATTTTCAGTTCAATGCGAAGTGCACAGTTACCTCTAATATCTATGTTTGAAGAAGCACAATAATAACATGCTTATTTCATTGCAATTACAATTTACCTTTAAAATTTATTTTTGTCTTAGATTAGTGATCTTACATTTTTCAAGTGGCCGGTGCATTTCTTTTCCCTCATTTAGGTGATACTTCTCCACAATGTTCATTTCAGTTTGTCCAGGTTGACTTGTCTTTTGTTAAGGTCCATAAAATAATATGGTGTGCGTTGTTTCTTGCTCATTGGAGGTATACTTTACTGCAGGCAGCTGTAAAAGTCATGGCAAAAGATCTTATCAGAACAAGACATCAGATTACAAAATTTTATGCCCTCAAGTCACAACTACATGGTGTATCACTAAGGATTCAGGTATGTCAATGGACAATGGTTATGTTATTTACAAAAATGAGAAATGGCACATTCATTATTTTGATGAGTTTTCTTAGTCAGATGCTCTCCAAATTGATTGTCTGTCTGATTCACATGTTTTGGACCTTGTACTTAATTATTGATAGATTGAATTTATTTCCTAGCCTTATCCAGCTATCCTAGTCTATATGGCATAGGTAAATTAAAGTTTGAGCTCATGCTGTTGTTGATTCAAATAGATCGTGTAATAATTTGTTGTCGTTTTGTTCGATGCTGGTTTTCTCGTCTATGAACAGCTTAAATTTCAGGTTATCATCATCAAGCTGCCATTCTACCACTACTTTGACTTGATTGTGTGAATTTTATGCCTTCATTGAGCTCTATGTAAGGGAATTAATATTTTTGCTATGATTGATGAATCTATGGTATGTATCCAATGATGAACACAGTATGCTGTTTTGATTTAAGACTGCAACGCCCTGAGAATTTTGAACCTTCATGCAGTTGAAGTGGAAATGACAGTATACAACATACCAGACAATCAAAATAATAATAATAATACTCTTACTATAATTGTTTTTGGCATCAACGACATGAGTAAGCTGACATCACCTAATGAGATATTACTTGGTTGTTGTTGTTTGTTGTTTATGATCAACGGCATGAGTATGAATTGTTGCATGAACAATGTTGAAAGTATTACCACTTTCTCATGTTATATGCTATCTTCCAAATTTCATCATCATCATCAAAAGTTATGCTTGTTCTAACTATTTGGGATTGGCTGCACGAAACTTCTCTGCTCATAAAACTTTATACAAGCTTATATCACTAGTAATGTTTAGAATACCTCGGATAAGTGTCAAAATTGATGGTTGCTCAAGGAATACTTCACCACTTCCCAAGCAAATGGGATAAATTATCTATATATCATCTTATTTCCATCGATCATAATGTGTTGAAGTGTCAACTTGAAGGATTTCAGGTGAAAAAAATTCTTACATGGCCTAAATGATTAATGCCTTACTGTTTGCTCACAATTGCTCATCGATGTGACTATTCACTCATTATCTAATGGTTTAACATGAGCCCTACATGCTACTCCAACATGCCACCATTTCTCTCCATTGGAAGCTATGGTTTTGTTGTTGGACGAGGTCGTGGAGGGGGATGTGGAGGGGGATGTATTGTCCCATAAACCATCCATTAAATCATTGTTGGTGTAAGTATCCCGGATTGATTTTGATGTGATCAACCAAGTCAAGTTAGGTCTTGTGTGTTTTTATCCTTGTGTTTACGTATGTAAGAGCTTAAGAGCACAAGAAGTCGAGCAGAAGATACAACCGACGAGAAGGATGATACTGGGAAGGGAGCCGACGGGTTTGGTGCATCCGAGAGACGTAGAGGCTGCGGAAGAGTACACCGATGGACGAGAAGGGTGTGCGCGACATCCGAGAGACGAGAAGCCGGAAAGGAAGCCCGTTCTGTTGGGACCGGGTGCATGTTGACAAGGATACGGGTTCGTAAAATTTTAAATTTTTACGTGCAGCGGAAGAATTAGCATAAAATAATTTCTTAAATTATTTTAACCTCGTATCTAGCATGCAACCTTATGATGTGTGGACATGATCATAAATTAAAACTTTGCGGAAAAGTAAACTAATTTACTTAGTACCTCGCGTAACTCGAAGTAAGGAATGAGATCCAACCGTAGCGTCCCTTGGAAGCTCCGCCTCTATTCGCGTCCACGCCGAGTTCTCTTCGGGATGGCTTCGCAAAGTCACGAGTTTTGTGCCGACGAGAACTACTAGATTCTCTAAAGGCACAACTAGAAGATCAAGAGAGAAGAAAGGAAACTAACCACCAAGAGACGGAATCTAAATTCCGAGAAGGAAGGAGATGTGATTCGCTTCTTCTTCTTCTTGGTTGGCTTCTCCTTGGTGTTGATGGCTCACGGCAACTCCTTGGAGAAGATGGTGCGCCGGCCCTAGGAGACAAGGGGCGCCGGCCCTAAGATGCAAGGGGCGCCGGCCCTAAGGGGAAGAGGAGAGGGGAGGGAGAGATTAAGAGAGAGAGAGAGAGAATTAATCTCTTGATTGCTCTATCGATTAGGAATTCAAGGCTTGCCTTTGGTTCCTTTATATAGTAGCCTCTCCCTTGCCAAGTCTCTCTTTTAACGGAATTAGTTATCATAAGAAATTTATCTTATAAAGTTTCTTATGAATTATTCCGTTATGCCTAGTTTTATTATAACTAACTTTATAATAAAACAAATTCTTCTTCCCTTTAATTATGGAATAAATTATACAAGAAATTTATAAACTTTCTTATTATGGAAAAATCAATTCATAATTGATTTTATAAAATTAAAATAAACCATTCCATGGATCATTTTAATTTCCATAAAAGGAATAAATTTCTATAAATTTATTTATATAAATTTCTTTATACAAATTTATTTATCCATAATTTATAAAACAAATCGTGCTAGATTTATTCTATTAATTAAACCAATTAAATTGGTTTCTCCCCAATGTTGTGGCCGGCCAAACCAAAGGGGTTTGACACCCTCTTTGGCCGGCCATACCGAGCCGAACCGATCGCGAATTAAACTCATTTAATTCGCCCAATAAGCCTTCAAAAGACTTAGCCATTTTAAGTTTCCGTTGCGCCTCTGATTAACTCAGATTCGACTTATTTCTCTTGATTGGAAAATCCAATTTTCAACTCGTTTTAAATCCCTCAGATTACTCGTAGTGCGTGTGACTAAATAGGCTTTCGATTTATGTTGGCCGTCTATAATCAACCAATTATAGAACGATCATGAGTGACACCTAGTAGTACATCATGACCCCCAATTAATCGAAAGATCAACGGTTGACCTCAGAAGTAATTCTGAAACCCTTCAGCAGCTCTAATGAATCGTGCCCCATTCCCTTCGCCATCTTATACCCACTTGGTTCAGGACACGGTCTATTTGTGTCAGTCCCCACTAGGCTGACTACGTCACACCTAGCCCAAGTAGTGTCTTTCTCGTCCTTTGGATTTCTAATTACTCTCATGTATTTAAGAGACTCATACTCTAAACATGATATGCTCTGGCCAGAGGCTTTGAGTAACAATCCGACGATAGGCCTGGGTATACATCTCCTCGCAAGGAGTGGTGAATCCTTTGTAGGTTGCTCAAACATCTTCGGGCACTTCGGCTTATACCCAATCATCCTGGGTCCACACCTCCTTAGAGATGCTTGCTTAAGATGTTAAAGTATAAGTCTCTATGACCAAGATGACTTGAACACCGCAAGTCAAAGGAACATCGCACTTAAGCCGCAGTAAGAACTTCATTGACATATCTATATAGATTACCATATGAAGTTTTACAGCTAGTCACTCCAATGAACTAGTTCCCTTAACTAGCATCCATGTTTATCTCCGGACATCCCAATGTCACCGGCCAGTGAGAATCAGCTGATTAGAGAATAACCCATGCTAGTCTCAACAGAATTGATAGTGTCCGTATTTATCAATTCATCGACTAGAGATATTTTCAATACTTCACAATTGCACATTTAGAGATAATCACTAGTTGTGATCCCATCACAAATTTTCTTATGCTGTGAATTGTATTGCGGACATTCAGTAGATGAGTTTAAGATCTCAATCAAATACACAAACATGTATACTCAAATAGTGAATTATCATTTATTAATATAAATGTTTACAATCATAAGGCGATTGCCTTAGGACACTTCTCTCATATCACTAACAAACTCCCACTTGGCCTAATGCCAATCGCTACGGTATCCAATACCACAGGCTCTAACATGACCCTTAAACTTGTTTTAAGGTAAGGCCTTAGTTAAAGGATCCGCTAAATTCCTTTCAGTGGGAATTTTCTCAATTTGTATATCATTCCTACTTATAATCTCTCTGATCAGATGATAGCGGCGAAGCACGTGTTTGGATCGCTGATGAGACCTTGGTTCCTTTGCTTGTGCAATAGCTCCATTGTTGTCGCAGTAAACCGGCACTGCTTCATCAATGGTTGGAACCACGCCAAGTTCGGAGACAAACTTCTTGATCCAGACTGCTTCCTTTGCTGCTTCCGAAGCTGCGATATACTCCGCTTCCGTGGTAGAATCCGCTACGGTGTCTTGTTTAGAACTTTTCCAACTTACCGCGCCTCCATTCAAAGTAAATACGTATCCAGATTGCGATTTGGAGTCATCCTTATCTGTCTGGAAACTGGCATCTGTATACCCACGTATTACCATATCTCCTTCTCCATATATTAGGAACACATCCTTAGTTCTTCTTAAGTACTTAAGGATTGTCTTGATAGCCGCCCAATGATCCATTCCTGGATCCGACTGGTATCTGCTTGTGACGCTCAAAGCATACGATACATCGGGTCTAGTACATAACATAGCATACATGATAGATCCTATCGCGGATGCATAAGGAATTTTATTCATGCAAATCCTCTCGTCTTCTGTGCGCGGACACATAGACTTTGAAAGGTTGATTCCATGCCTGATGGGAAGGTAACCTTTCTTGGATTCCGACATGCTAAACCTTTTTAGCACTCGGTCTATATATGTAGACTGCGAAAGACCAAGCAACTGTTTTGATCTATCTCTATAGATTCTAATCCCAAGGATATAGGTTGCTTCTCCCAGGTCTTTCATGGAGAAAGTTTTGGACAACCAAATTTTAACTGTCTGTAAGACTGATATATCATTTCCTATAAGTAATATGTCATCGACATATAGCACTAGGAATACGACTGCACTCCCACTAACCTTCTTGTACACACAAGGTTCGTCAGGATTTTGTGAGAAATCAAACTCTTTGATTGTCTCATCAAAACGGATGTTCCAGCTCCTGGATGCTTGCTTTAGTCCATATATGGACCGTCGAAGCTTGCATACTTTGGTTTTATCAACCGATGTGAAACCTTCAGGTTGTATCATGTATACATCCTCAAGCAGGTTTCCATTAAGGAAAGCTGTTTTCATATTCATTTGCCATATCTTATAATCATAATGAGCTGCTATGGCTAGGAACATCCGAATGGATTTAAGCATAGCTACTGGCGAATAGGTTTCGTCATAATCAATTCCTTGTTTCTGACGATATCCTTTTGCCACTAATCAGCCTTAAAGGTAACAACATTACCTTCCATGTCGGTTTTCTTCTTGAAAACCCACTTGCACCCTATGGGCTTAATCCCTTCAGGTGGGTTAACCAAGTCCCATACTTGATTTTCGTACATGGAATCCATTTCCGACTTCATGGCTTCAAGCCATTTGTCCCTTTCTGAATTTTTCAGAACATCTTCATAATTGATAGGTTCGTCATCGCATATGAGTAACACGTCGTTCGATTCACTTATGAGAAATCCGTATCTCTCTGGAATGTTGCATGTCCTATCAGACCTACGAAGAGGTGGTGTCGTTTTAGGTTCAACTGATAGCTCATCATTATGAGTTATTGGTTGTGGGTCTAGACTAGGTGTCTCTGTAATGTCTATTGGAGTTTCTTGAACTTCATCAAGTTCAATGCCACTCCCACTGTTTTCTTGTAAAAGAAATTCTTTTTCTAGAAATACAGCATGCCTTGAAACAAACACCTTTTGTTCCAAGGGATGATAGAATTGGTAACCCTTTGTTTCCTTAGGGTATCCAATAAATAGACATTTATCAGACTTAGCATCCAATTTGTCTGATACAGTCCGCTTCACATAAGCGGGACAACCCCATATCTTAAGGTGAGTTAAGTGGGGTTTCTTACTATTCCATGTCTCATATGGAGTAGTAGAGACTACCTTGGTCGGGACTCTGTTTAGCAAGTAAACAGCTGTCTTAAGTGCATAGTCTCAAAAGGATTTTGGAAGAGTTGCATGATTCATCATCGACCTAACCATGTCCATCAAGGTTCGGTTGCGCCTCTCAGATACACCATTATGCTGTGGTGTATACGGCGGAGTCCATTGGGATAATATCCCATTGTCCCTAAGATAATCTTGAAACTCTTGACTTAAGTATTCACCACCCCGATCGGATCGAAGTATCTTAATACTTTTGCCAAGCTGTTTCTCTACTTCATTTCTGAACTCTTTGAATTTCTCAAAGGCTTCAGATTTGTGTTTCATCAAGAACACATAACCGAATCGTGAGTGATCATCGATAAAGGTGATGAAGTAGCTATAGCCTCCTTGTGCAAGAGTTGACATTGGTCCACATACATCAGTATGTATTAGACCAAGCAATTCTCCCACTGGATTACCTTTTCCGGAAAAAGGTAATTTGGTCATCTTGCCTTTTAAGCATGATTCACATGTATCAAATGAATCGGGTTCAAATGATTCCAAAATTCCACATCGGTGTAATTCGGTCATGCGTTTCTTACTTACATGGCCAAGACGACAATGCCACGTATAAGAGTCTATTCGATTATCTATTCGAGCACGTTTGTTGCTAACTTCGATATTGAAATCGTCACTGGATAAATCTAACGTGTAGATGCCATTGCACAAAGTTCCATTCCCATAAAGAACGTCATTTAAAGTTATGTAACAACAATTGTTACTAAAAGTTAAATGATAACCTTTTTCATTCAAACATGAAATAGATACAATGTTCTTTATTAACGAATGAACAAAATAACAATTATCCAATTCTAAGATACGTCCGGTAGGGAGCTTTAGCAAATATGTTCCGATGGCAACAGCAGCAATCTTTGCTCCATTTCCAACTCTCAAATTCGCTTCTCCCTTGACGAGTCTTCTTCTATTCCTTAGCCCCTGTATGTCATTACATATATGTGAGCTACACCCAGTATCAAGTACCCAGGTATTTGAGGAAATAGAGTGACATTCAATAACGAAGATACCTGAAGAGGATGGGGCATCGGATGCCTTATTCTTCAAGGACTCAAGATAAACCTTGCAGTTTCTTCGTCAGTGACCCTCCTTGCTACAATGATGACAAGTTCCTTTTGGTTTCTTTTCAGTCTTTTTGGCCTTTTTCTTCTTTCCTTTATTCTGTTCTTTGGCCTTCCTCTTAGAACCTTTCTTCGAGGAACCAACTAACAGTACCGCCTTTTGCTCCGGCTTTACAGAAGGCTCCATAGTCTTCAGCAGGTTGAGCAACTCAGGAATGGTGGTCTCTAGTTTGTTCATCTGATAGTTCATCACAAATTGTGAATAACTTTTGGGCAAACAACTCAGAATTAAGTCAATACTTAGTTCATGATCCATTGCAAAACTGAGTGTGCTCAGTCGCTTAATGTACCGAGAAGGAAGGAGATGTGATTCGCTTCTTCTTCTTCTTGGTTGGCTTCTCCTTGGTGTTGATGGCTCACGGCAACTCCTTGGAGAAGATGGTGCGCTGGCCCTAGGAGACAAGGGGCGTCGGCCCTAAGATGCAAGGGGCGCCGGCCCTAAGGGGAAGAGGAGAAGGGGAGGGAGAGATTAAGAGAGAGAGGGAGAGAATTAATCTCTTGATTGCTCTATCGATTAGGAATTCAAGGCTTGCCTTTGGTTCCTTTATATAGTAGTCTCTCCCTTGCCAAGTCTCTCTTTTAACGGAATTAACGGAATTAGTTATCATAAGAAATTTATCTTATAAAGTTTCTTATGAATTATTCCGTTATGCCTAGTTTTATTATAACTAACTTTATAATAAAACAAATTCTTCTTCCCTTTAATTATGGAATAAATTATACAAGAAATTTATAAACTTTCTTATTATGGAAAAATCAATTCATAATTGATTTTATAAAATTAAAATAAACCATTCCATGGATCATTTTAATTTCCATAAAAGGAATAAATTTCTATAAATTTATTTATATAAATTTCTTTATACAAATTTATTTATCCATAATTTATAAAACAAATCGTGCTAGATTTATTCTATTAATTAAACCAATTAAATTGGTTTCTCCCCAATGTTGTGGCCGGCCAAACCAAAGGGGTTTGGCACCCTCTTTGGCCGGCCATACCGAGCCGAACCGATCGCGAATTAAACTCATTTAATTCGCCCAATAAGCCTTCAAAAGACTTAGCCATTTTAAGTTTCCGTTGCACCTCTGATTAACTCAGATTCGACTTATTTCTCTTGATTGGAAAATTTAATTTTCAACTCGTTTTAAATCCCTCGGATTACTCGTAGTGCGTGTGACTAAATAGGCTTTCGATTTATGTTGGCCGTCTATAATCAACCAATTATAGAACGATCATGAGTGACACCTAGTAGTACATCATGACCCCCAATTAATCGAAAGATCAACGGTTGACCTCAGAAGTAATTCTGAAACCCTTCAGCAGCTCTAATGAATCGTGCCCCATTCCCTTCGCCATCTTATACCCACTTGGTTCAGGACACGGTCTATTTGTGTCAGTCCCCACTAGGCTGACTACGTCACACCTAGCCCAAGTGGTGTCTTTCTCGTCCTTTGGATTTCTAATTACTCTCATGTATTTAAGAGACTCATACTCTAAACATGATATGCTCTGGCCAGAGGCTTTGAGTAACAATCCGACGATAGGCCTGGGTATACATCTCCTCGCAAGGAGTGGTGAATCCTTTGTAGGCTGCTCAAACATCTTCGGGCACTTCGGCTTATACCCAATCATCCTGGGTCCACACCTCCTTAGAGATGCTTGCTTAAGATGTTAAAGTATAAGTCTCCATGACCAAGATGACTTGAACACCGCAAGTCAAAGGAACATCGCACTTAAGCCGCAGTAAGAACTTCATTGACATATCTATATAGATTACCATATGAAGTTTTACAGCTAGTCACTCCAATGAACTAGTTCCCTTAACTAGCATCCATGTTTATCTCCGGACATCCCAATGTCACCGGCCAGTGAGAATCAGCTGATTAGAGAATAACCCATGCTAGTCTCAACAGAATTGATAGTGTCCGTATTTATCAATTCATCGACTAGGGATATTTTCAATACTTCACAATTGCACATTTAGAGATAATCACTAGTTGTGATCCCATCACAAATTCTCTTATGCTGTGAATTGTATTGCGGACATTCAGTAGATGAGTTTAAGATCCCAATCAAATACACAAACATGTATACTCAAATAGTGAATTATCATTTATTAATATAAATGTTTACAATCATAAGGCGATTGCCTTAGGACACTTCTCTCATATCACTAACACGTTCGAGGTGAAGGCTAGATTCGAATTCGGGTGAGCCTAACTTTGGTTGGCTGGAAATCACCCAAGCGGACAAAGACGGAGAAAAGTCAACATGAATGTTGACTTTGACAAAAAAGCCAACTGAAGTGCCTCAGTTGCCTCTGGAGACACCTCATTTGAAAGAATTAGTTTTGCCTAAACATAGAAATGAGGTGCCTCAAGTTCTAGGCGTCTTAGGTCGAAACTGAGGCGCCTTAGATCAAGAGTTATCGTTGAGTGACCGTTGGCGTCGTGGATAAAGTCTTATCCATCTGAGGCGCCTCAGATCACAACTGAGACGCCTTAGGTCTACGTCAGCACAACGTTCACTTTTTGTATTGAATTTCCTACTCTTTCTCTGCGCTTTCTAAGTTTGCAAGAGGCTTCTCTGCCTACACCAATGGAGACTTTTAGTGGAGCTTTTCAACGCCTTGGATTAGCAACCACCCTAGTTGCAACCAAGTAAATAGTGACCCTTTCTTTTATAGTTGTTTATGTTTGAATTATTTATTTTAACTGCTTAACTAACCTGTCTATCTTTGCTTAGAGAATAGTGGCCCCTTCTTTTCAACGCCTTGGACCTACAATTGATATCAGAGCCCCACCGCTTCAGGAGGACTAACCACTTCCTAAAGCAATAAGACGATGGTTAGATTGATAATCCACCTATCAAAGTTTGAGGAGGAGTTCGCGATGTGAAAACACCGAATGGAGGTCTTTTTCAAAACTGACTTTGATTTATTATTAATAATGAAAAATGATTTTGTAGCACCTGAAGATAAAGAAGAACACTTTTGGACGAAGAAGGAATAAGCTGACTTCGTAGCCAATGGAAAAGTAGAGTTCTATCTACTAACCGTGCTACTGGCTCAGGAAGTCAATCAGATCGGTAATTACACATCGGCAAAAGAACTCTGGAAGAAGTTCTTGAAGATTCACGAAGGTACATCAGAGGTTGTCACGCCCCCGAGAGCAGCCGCTGGCCCAATATAGAATTGGACAACATCTCTCTTGTACGGCGGACACATGAGACATGAGTACAAGGCATGTACGGCCGCCATTATCCCTCAGCCAACACGGCTCGAAATATCAACATAAGAAAAAGACATGACATCATACAACAAAAGTCGCGTATCGGTATGACTTGCGATAAACAAAACAACAACATAGGCCTCCAGGGACACAAAAGTACAATCCATGACACAATGGAAACAAATGCAGCAAAAACAAAGGGAAATACAGTATAACAACAAATACAACACAAAACAAAACCCGAGTCGCTTCGAAACGGGAGAGCTGAGATAGGCTGTCGGGCACTCCAGACGATCATCCTGAAATAAAAATAAGGCTAACGATGTGAGTCTAAAGAACTCAACGAATACATAAATCTGATATGCATAGTAAGCTATACTAGCAGAAAGAGTCAAGTTGACAATAATCGCAAGTGCGGAAGTAGAAAATGCTAAACTAGAATACCGAATAAACGTTACATATCAGAGTCAGACTAACCTGAAGATATAAAAGTCCAAATATCATACGAGTAATGTATGGTCACCAGACCCTATATAAACATACCTCCTAAAGGTGCAGGTTAAATATATATATACTATAATCAAATGCAGCAAGTACGAGCAAATGCAAATAACAACCATACAATGATGCATCATGTGCACACGATGTCTGTACGCACTCCAGCTACCCAAACACTGGATGGCCGAGTGGATAGGATGTCAGGGAGCCAACCGTTCGAACAATCATAACCCCAAAACCAAGTAAGAGGGGAGCCAATTGCTCGCGGGTCACACAATCCATCATGACATGTACTCCTACGCTAACAAGGGGAGCCAACTGCTCGTGGGTCACACAACCCATCATGACACACCCAAAGCCAGAAAGGGGGAGCCAACTGCTCTTTATACCACTGCTGCCTGCTACCACGCTCCGGCATCACTATGTATTAGTAATCGAGTGGGGATACAACAGAACAATTGCAATAAGAGGGGTCCCTGACTACTTCGATGCACCGGAACCACTGCTCAAGAGTGACTGTGCGTAGTCCCGATAGGACAATTGTGCGCATCCACCAATAGCCACTGCTCGCATGTGGCAGATCATGATCACGGCATGACTGACGATTTGTCTCAACCGCATGATTGGGAGTCCTGTGTCGTCGCCTATGCTATAACACTAGAAGTATGACTGATGACATGTCTCAACTACATGACTGGGAGCCCTGTGCCACCAGTCCATACGTATGCAAGGACGGCGCATGACACTATCATATACAACAGTCACCTAACTAATCCTCCAATCATCAACATGATATGCAGAGGTCCAAGAATAACCATGCACCATATCCTAGCCCTAATGCTGGGTATAAGGTGTCATATCTCTAATCAAGATACACAATATATGTGACAATAAAATGTAAGGAGGTCTAACCTCGAAGCAGTACAGAAATAAAACTATCATCTAATCAAACAGCTAGTATCAAACGTAAATATACGAAAGTAGGAAATAAATATAACTCTACTGTTATCTATAACTAACTATGCATAAAACTGTGACAATATCTAAACAGATAAATCAGAAGTACCTGTCTCCAAATGTGAAGTCCTGTCCAAAGAGAACCCCACGTTCACCTATCCGTACCCCATCAATGCCCTGTATCAAAACACAGTTTTTAGCTACTAGTATATAAACTAAACAGCTAATCACAATCTAGCTCCACCATAGACACGCTCAAATCACACCACAACCAAGAATGGGTGCTCAACCCAGAGGAGCTCACGACATAGGGACCTCCATACCAAACGCTAACCCTTAACCCCATCCTAACTCATGGCCAAGAAGAAAAGGCAGCAACAAGCAACAATCCAAATCAAACCTCAAGTGGAGCTCATGGCATCCTCCAAGCAGGGCATTCACAGGACCAAACCAACATCTACAACCAAGTCAAGCTACAATACCGAATGCTCACGGTAGAAAAAAAACTGCAACCCCAAAGTTGGATCAAAACTTCTACAACAAGATCCCATGACACCAAGGAAGAATTCCAAATTACCTGTACTGATCTAATCGAAAAACCTAATCACATCCATATTCAAATTACAACTTGGGATCAGAACTTCCACTAGTTCTGATACAAATATGGAAACAAGGCTAAAGCACAATCCAACAGCATTTCCGCCAAACAAATCTGTAATCCAATAAGAAAAATAGATCCTCAACACTGACCCAAATCCGGAACGCAAAACCTATTCCAAAAGCAAGAATTTCAACACAACAATCCCCGAAAACCAATCTTCCATCAAAATCACAATTCGATCCACATCCCAATCCAAAACCCAATTCAACCTACTGATCTACACCTTGCATCATCCAACAATGAACCAAAGCAAGTAAACCTCACCTGTTGCAGACGTCGACTGAAGTCCTTTGCTTGGACTCGGCAAGATCGGCCCAGAGGAGAAAAATCAGCAAAACTCAAATCCAATACTGAGCTATCAACCCACGCACACAAAAAGATCCAAGGAACTTCACTTCGACGCGCCGGAGGGAACCACCCAGCTCTGATCCGGCGAGAGCAGCAACCGACACTAGGAGATAGATCCAATGTCCCCGTCGGCTGTGGAAACCCCAGGAGGGGAGAAGCAAGGAAACGAGAGTGATTACCGGCCTTTTGCCCTGCTCGGTGCGACGACGTGAGGGACGTCGGGCAGATCTCAGAGGGAAGGGGCGTTGGGCTCTGGAGTGGAGGAGAAGAGAGAGAGCTCGACCAAGAAGAGAGGGGAAAACAAAATGCTCAGATCGGAAGAAGAGGAGGAGGAGGAAAGACTTAAGTGGGGTGGCATTTTACAGTTCAGCCCCTCTACTTCATCAATTCCAACTAAGCCCCCTTTAGGGCTTTATTTAATTCGATCCCCCAAATTCGGTTTATCACCACCCCAACCCTATTTTTATTTTTTTGTCGTATTCAACAGAGGCTAAGCTAGTAAGACGGGATATCCTGCGAAACTAGCTGAAAAACCTTCGGATGAAAGAAGGAGAAACGGTGACCCAATTTCACATGAAGATCAAGAAGTTGATCATCGGGCTCACCAACCTTGGCGAATCGGTAACGAATCTAGACTTAGTTCGGTATGCACTCGACGCTTTCCCAATAACCCAAGAATGGACATCGATAGTAGATGCCTACTACATATTTAAAGACTTGGACGTAAGTACTTTAGAAAATTTATTTTCTACTTTAGAACTTTACGAGTCTTGATGTATAGGAAGAACAAAAAGAATAGATAATATTGTCCTAAACTCAAGGAAGATCGAACCAAAAGCAAAATCTTCTACCGATGAAGAGGAAACAACCTACATGGTAAGAAAGCTAAATAAATATTTTAAATCTAATAAATTTAAGATGCATGGCAAGAAATGTTCTTTGGAAAGAAAGAAAGTTAGGTGCTACGATTGTGGTGAAGTATGGCATATAAAAGAAAATTGCCCAAAGCTGAAGAAAAAAGGGTCAAAGAAGGACAAGCACAAGAACTTGAAAGTCACATAGGATGACACATCATCATCAGAGTCCGAACTCGAGGGTATGCCGGACTAACACTTATGGTGAGTCATCAAGAGAGCATCGATGAAGGGGGAGCTACTTCAAAAGAAAGCAACGATGAAAGGGCATCTTCCAACTTCAAACACGATATGGTAAGTGAGGTATGTCTGCTACCTCCTGATCAATTATATCATGGCATCAAACAATTGACTAGATCTTTATGCAAGTTAAAATTTAAATGTGTAGATTTGTAAAAGAAGTTATCGATGCATGCCCACTAGATTTATATGACAAATTGCAAATAGAAAATGCAACTTTGAAACAGCAAATAGAATTGTTGAAAATTCATGCTTGTTCAAATGTTTCTAGCTCAAAAGTAAGTATTTTGGAGGACTAAATTGGTATTTGAGGAACCACAAGGGCCAAATTATAAAAGTACCTAAAAATTATATTACACTTATGTTATTGATTAATCCAGTAGGTAGGATCCCCACATCTATATTAAACTGCTAGATTATTATTTTTTATGTATGCTTAGTAATTAGAAATAAATTGCTTTAAAAATTCATGAGTCTTTCGAAAGTATGTTTAATCTATTTGAAATGTTTTTATAGGTAATCATGTTTGCAAAAATTTCTCCGATTTTTTTTTTATTGGACAAATTTTCGACTTTTTGTTTCAAAAATCAAACTGTTAATTTCAAAAATACTTAGATATTTCTTTTCCCCCTTAGAAAAGGACTTTTTTATAATATTTAAAAACCCTAGTTTTTGACGTGATCAAAGGGGAGAATATGAAGGTTAAGTTAATGAGGAGATTTACTTGCAATATCTTTGTGCTAATATGTTTTATTATTTTTTTAAAAAATAATGTTATTTTGTATTTTGGTTTATCCTAACTTAACTTGGGTTGATGCACATTAAAAAGGGACAGATTGTAAGTACCCCGTGTTGATTTTGATGTGATCAACCAAGTCAAGTTAGGTCTGTGTGCTTTTGATCCTTGTGTTTAAGTGTGCAGGAGCTTAGAAGCACAAGAAATCGAGTGGAAGACGCATCAGACGAGAAAGATGGTATGGGGAAGAAAGCCAATGGGCTCGGTGCATTCGAGGGACACAGAGGCTGTGGAAGAGTACATCGGTGGACGAGAAGGGCATACGTGACCTCCTAGGGATGAGAAGTCATGGAGGAAGCCCGTTTGAGGTGAAGGCAAGTCGGGTTCAGGCAAGCCTAACTCTGGTTGGCCGAAAATCACCCAAGCGGACGAAGACGGAAAAAAGTCAACACGAATGTTGACTTTGAAAAAAAGGCCAACTAAGGCGCCTCAGTTGAAAGAATCAGTTATGCGCAAAAACAGAACTAATGTGCCTCAAGTCATAACTGAGGCGCCTCAAGTCCATGTTAGCACAACATTCACTTTTTGTTTTGTGTTATAAATAGCCCCTAGAGCTAGGAAGATGTAACAACTTGTATTGAATTCCTACCCTTTTTCTACGCTTTCCAAGTTTGTAAGAAGCTTCTCCGCCTACACCAAAGGAGATTTTTAGTGGAGTTTTTCAACGTCTTTGGATTAGCAACCACCCTGGTTGTAACCAAGTAAATAGTAACATCTTTTTTTATAGTTGTTTATGTTTGAATTATTTATTTTAACTGCTTAACTAACTTGTCCATCTTTGCTTAGAGAATAGTAAAAGATTCAGTTTTAATTTTCAGGGCTATTCAACCCCCTTGTCTAGCCGGCCTGCATAGAACCTACAGTCGGAACTACCTCCACAATTGTTATTATCAAATTTTTGTGGAATACCTCCAACTTTAAAACAACTCACAAAACTCCTCTGGTTCATCACAATTTATTGCAGCTACCTCCCCTTCTCCATTTTTGGTATTGCTTTTGTGCTAATATCCAAGACTCTTATGTTTACTTGATTTTAAGATTTTGAAAATCTCTTTTGGGTTGCTGATCTACTGCATAACTTATATACAGTATGTAGTCAATATTAATAAAATATTAAAAATAATAGTTATTTAATATAAACATTAAAATTGACTAATATATTTATTTAACAAATTATATTAATTGATATAATTTTTATTTTTTCTATCTTTGTTCTCTTTTATTGTCCTTCTAATAGACTTAACTCCATAGAAGCTATTGGTTATTTGACTTTAGATCACTAGTCAGCATTTGCTAAATAATTTATAGAAATGAACAGTTGACTGGTGCATTGTCCGGTAAGACTGTTTAGAAGTGCCAAGGTTTCAAATTCTTTCATTTCACTGCATTAAATTTTCATTCATTGTGTAAAAACTTGCTTTTCTCTAGGTAATTCATTGTTAAGAAATTTAGCCTAAAAGCTAAATTATGTGTCTCCATTCGGATAACAGGGACTTGGGAGAGTATGGAGCAGAGTACATGTGTTTGTTGTTCTTTGATTAACGAAGATATCTTAAGTGACACAGGAACACAAGGAAAAAAAGGTACAAACAACTGGGAAATTGTAACTTAATATATGGGAAAAGACAATTGGGAAAAGACATAATTTCTGCAATTTAAATATTTTTGAGAGAGAAATTCATCATATAGATCTCGAGGAAAATTATATATTTGCATTATAACGGTATTATCATGATAAGACATAATTTTCTTCTTACTTTTCTGCAAATCTACCAGAAAAGTAAGAAGATAATTAAATCTTCTTTTCTTCTTACTGATATCATGACTGATAGCTAGGTGTCAGTTGTATTTAACTGGTTATTAGGCAGCATATGTATTGAAAATAGTTCTACATTTCTTTTAGTTTCTGTTACTTAACTTCCAAGTTTGTTTGCAATTTGTTCCCTTCATTATGAGCGTCATGATCGCTATCTTAAATAATTGCTGGTAGACACTCAAATCAACCCAAGCAATGGGTGAGGCTATGAAAGGTGTTACCAAGGCCATGGCGCAGATGAATAGGCAGATGAATCTTCCAGCGTTGCAGAAGATAATGAAAGAGTTTGAAATGCAAAATGAGAAGATGGAAATGGTTAGTGAGGTAATGGGTGACGCCATAGATGATGCCTTGGAAGGAGATGCGGAAGAGGAAGAAACAGAAGAATTAGTGAATCAGGTCCTTGATGAAATTGGCATAGACGTTAATGCAGAGGTGAACATTTACATGTTTTTGGACCTCGCAGTTTCATCGAAGCTTTGGTTTTGCTAGCGGTGTAAGGGTTAACTGTTCTAAATCTTTGGTTTCTTTTGTTACAGCTTGTCAAAACGCCATCAACCATCGTGGCCAAACCCGAGGTCGTTAACAAGGTTGCTCAAGTTGAAGCAGCCGGGCATGGAGATAGTGGAATAGATGGTGATCTACAAGCAAGGTTAGATAATTTAAGAAAGATGTAACTGATCATGAGTTTTAAACCACAGGGTGCATAATTCTATAATGTTTTTGTATCATCTGGTCATGTAATTATTACCTGCATTTTGAGTATATTGAGATCATCTAATAAATCTGTCTTTGAATTTTCTGTGGATACATATCCTTGAAATATTTGTTGCCTGATTTTATACATTTTCTATGGAAGAGTGACAAAAGTCGAGATTTTTCTTGCTTAAACTCTCTTCCATCCGCAATACAATCTCATTTTGGCAGTTATGAATTGCATCATCTTAGTAAATTCACAGAGTGGTCATACCTACCTACCCATTTAACCAAGAGGTTCTTTCAGTCATGATAAATGTCCAAATGGAGAACAATTTGGCGTTAGCACATTTTACAGATGGCTACAAGCAACGTACGGAAATGAATTTGCATGTGTACAAGACAAGCTTGTAAAGGATATTTAAGTAAAAGGAAACATAGATCAAGCCCGAGATCAAGAACAAAAATATCCATGTTCTGTCGGAGATATTAAAATAAATTAAAATTATATAATTATTTCAACTTATTTATTTAGTGGTTTGAAAGTCCCGAGCTACCTTATATGTAGAGTGCAGATTCCCGAGTTAGACTACTTCCTGAGTCGGACTTTCCGAGTTAGATCTCCCGAGTCGGATTTCCCAAGCCGAACTTCCCGAGCTGGATCTCCCGAGTCAGACTTCCTGAGCTGGATCTCCTGAGCCAGACTTTCCGAGCCGGACCTCCCGAATCGGATCTCTCGAACCGGACCTCCTGAGTTGGATCTTCCGAGCCGGAGAGGAATAGTTGCTGAGGTTTGCCTAGACTTCTCGAGATGGATCTCCCGAACCAGACTTCCCGAGTCGGATCTCCTGAGCCAGACTTTCCGAGCTTGAGTGGAAAAGTTGCTGAGGTCTGCGTAATACAGTTTCCTTAAAACAAATTTGTTTTCCTCCGACTGTACTTCGAGATTATGATGGACGTGTGTTTCCCAAGATACAACAGCAGGATCACGTACACAACCAAGCACTGGTTGCTCGTACCGAACTGAGAAAGTACTCGATTGCTACCACCGGTAATCCACCGAGTGGGAAGACATGGAAGACTTGGGAAACGAGATGGAAGACAATTGTTGCTCTGTATATTGTTTGCTCTCGGTCATAGCTTCTTTATATAGGACTTAGATCATACGGTAATTAATGATCGAATTAACGTCATTTATTGTTCATTAAACATCCAAATCAAAATGTCTGGAGTTACCGTCATGTCCAGATCAAAACGTCTGGAGGTTGTAATTTTTTGTATTAATCATCAATTAATGCATCCGTTATATTTGAGCAAAAATTTTCCCAGGTGTCAAAATAGTGATTTATTTGCTTGGATAAATTTTGTCCCGACCGGTCTTGCATTCGATGTGCATAGGTCGTGCACGCACACGAGTCAACTTGGTTCAATACAAATCCGGGTCTTAGATTTGCACCCCTGCGCTCCCATGCGTAAGAGAGAGTCTCTCCCCCATATATTTGTTCACAACTAACATATTTGTGAATCAATTTAAACCAACCAATATGCATTGAAGTTCTCATTGTGTGACTAAAGTCTTATTCATAATGGAGTCTCTATCTTCTCCACCTCCTTATCCATTCACTTGTATCCAACCATCAATCCTCAAAGATTGTTTACCGAAGACCTTCGCATTTTGCCGAATTGTTGTCGCAAATTGTGGAGCAGAATAATAGTCGAAATTGTTGGTGCAATCTTTGTTAGGTCAGGGTTGACCTAGTTTGACTAGGCTCGGGTGAGCTTATGTCTGGTAAACTTGATGAGCTTAAATTTGGATGTTTCGATGTTAGATAATAATGTTTAAGTATCGTGTGAGTTAAGTGGGTTAAGGTTGACTAGAGACTTGACTGGAAGAGACCTAGTGGGACTAGGTGAAGTCCAGGTGGATCGGGGAGATCGCAGGTTGGCACGAGGAAAGTCCTAGTGGGACTAGGCACACCTAGTGAGATTAGGTGAAGTCCAGGTAGATCGGGGAGATCGTACGTTAGCAAGATATAAGTCTACCGAGAGACTAGACCTAACTCGAGTGTTAGGCAAATCTGGTTGGGAACTAGGTTAAGCCCTAGTTGGGAACTAGGCAAAGAAAAATTCAAGTTGGTCAAAGGGATGATCGAACACTTGGTAAGGAAGTCCTAATAGGTCACGGTTGACCGAGGTTAGGTAAATGAACCCTATACTTGAGCTAAGCAAGGTAGGGTTGAGCAATCGATTGGGTAATCGGTTGGGTTGTTGTCTCGCAAGTACAGAAAGCGGACCGTAATCAATTCGGTAATTGATTAAGGCGGACCATAATTGATTGGGTAATTGATTAAGACGACCGTAATTGATTGAGAAAAATGAGTTGTGAGAACAGAAGCTGGCTGAATCGATTGGGTAATCGATTCAGCCTTTTATTAATTGATTGGCCAATCGAATAAGGTGTCCGATAATCGATTCAGCCTTTTCTTAATTGATTGGTCAATCAATTAAGGTGTCTGCCCTGCATGGGGGAGATCAGGAACCCAAGAAGCATTTCACTATTAGGAATTGACCTCTAGAGGTCATGGGGCAAACACCCATTCAGTTGTCAACTGGGCCATCCAGCGTGGATAAAAATATAAACTTATCAAAGCCAAGTTTCGATCCTGGGACCTGTGGGTTATGGGCCCACCACACTTCCACTGCACCACTCTGATTTATAAAAATTAATGCCAAGGTGATATTAAAAATGATTCTGATTTTTAAAATTCAACACCAGAGACCAACATGAAACTGGTTCTGCAAGACCAACACCAAGGTCCGTTTCATTTAGTACGTGGCCATAACTTCTTGCGGGAGTCTAAAAATCATATTTTGAGGTCATATATATATATTCTAGATACTCACCCCTTACATTCCATTCCAAAATTTTAAAAATCTAAGCTCCTAAGTCAATTAATAAGTTTCAGTCAAAACTCATTGATAGACATAGAGAATCCTGATTGGACTCATTCCAAGCCTTACAGGTTCATTTGGAGATCTATATACATTCTAGACACTCACTCCTTTCATCTCATGTCAAAATTTCAGAAATCCATCCAAACTCTCCTGATCATTCAATGGGTTTCACCAAAGTGATGTTGATTTGTAGCAAACTAGCACCAAAGTGGTGTTGGTTTTTAAAAATCAACAACAACGTTAGAGCTAGTCTTTAAAGACTATTTCCAATGTAATAGTGTTGGCTTTTAAAGACCAACTTAACGTCGAAGTTGGTATTTAAAGTCCAGCTCTGACGCGTTAGTGCCGGTCTTTGAAAATCAATTTCACGTTAGAACTGATCTTTAAAGATCAACTTTACGTTGGTGTTGAATTTTGAAGATCAACTCCACATTGGAGTTGATCTTAAAAGTGATGTTGCATGGAGTTGATTTTTAAAGATTAGCTCTATGCAGTTGGTCTTTAAAGAATAACTCTACATGTTGAAGTTGGTCTTTAAATACTAGCTCCAACGTATTGATATTGGTCAATAAAAATCAGTTTCATGTTGAAACTGGTTATTAAATACCAGCTCCAACGTTGATGTTGAATTTTAAAACTCAAAACCATCTTGATAATGATTTTTAAAAATCAACATTACTTTTAATATCATTTTAGTGTTGATTTCTACAAATCAACACCATTTTATAGGTAGGAAAGAAAAAAATTTTGCATGTAAAAAAGAGAAAAGTCTTTGCATGCAAAAGAGATTAAAATTTTTTAAATTTACTCGAATATGCAGGTCAGATCAGACATCGTTCGCAGACACCCTTATAAGATGTACATAATAAAAGTATATTATATATATATAAAAGCTTATTAGTATTATTATTTTAATCGATTGTTTATAAGATATATTGGAGAGACGAGGGCCATTGATTATATATATATATATATATATATATATATATATATATATATATATAAAGCTTAAAATTAGTATTATTATTTTAACATCGACTTGTTTGATAAAGAATAATATTGGAGAGACGAGGGCCATTGATGTTGCACGAAAGCTTTAGAATTAGGACTCACCATTCGTGCTAAATATGCATAATAAATTAGAGATTGTGGGAAGGCAGGAAATAATTATTAAAAAGATACCGGAGCAATTAAGTTCCATACATTTTTTGAAATTGGCACAAGTCTCATGCACAGTTGCTGCGGCAAACTGCTGTTATTGCTGCATCTCTTTACTATTTGTCCCTACCCACAGTAGTTCATAGTCACATTTAATTTTGTTTTAATTCAATATCATATATATGTTGGAAGACAATAAATGATAGGTTGAAATAAAAAGGGGACGATAGTGTAATCTGAGTTACATCTATATTAAAAATAAACAAACAATTTCACGTAGAAATTCCACTATAAACATTTCAAAGGCACGCACATTGCAAATTGAACATTCAGTACGTCTAGTTGACAAAGAAAAGGGGATTCCTCACTAATTATTTGTCTTTCGTTCTGAGTTAACCCAGCTGAGTGAAACCATGCTTTCCATTCTATGTTTCTGAGTGGTCGTGTATGAGCAATCTTAATTAAGGTGAAAGAATGACTGCAATTGACGAATAATGAGAGCAAAATGGAAGACAATTCTATGTACACGACTAGAACAATGAATATCTACATATATTCAATAGAGCAACTCATAGCAGACCTTCATGTATGATCATCAGAGACAACATTCTGCAACTGCAAGTTATTTGAATCACCTGTGTATTGTCGCACAAAGGCTCTCCTCCACCAAACCTCAAAGGCCCTTTGCATGTTGGGGCAATTGTCACCATTACTCAAAAAACAATCAGACCATCTTAATAAGATTGTTTGTTGTTCCACCATGGGCAATGTTAAGATCGTAGCACATAGTCCATCTTCTACCATCTTTTTGTCAAACTCCCTACAAGCTCTTTTCATCCAACCAAAATCATCATATAGAGCTTCCAGCCATGTCCTCAAAAGAGAGATTTTTGCATCTTTAGATACCAAAATCTGTCCTCTTCCTAAGGCAACAAACAGTTGAGCAGTGATCCTGCTGATCTCAAATCTGTACATGCATGGTATCTTGGAATGGCAAGTAGAAAGCTCTTTCTGGTCTCCCCAGAGAACCACAAATTCATCTGCGATTCTCTTGTTTATTAGGATGTCCACAAGCCACTGCACATTGTCGGCTTCTCGAGCAACCTCGCTCATCAAGGAAGCTCGATCACCCACACATTCAACATTTGCAGCCTCGGAAAACAACTGCATAAGATGATCAAGGCATTTATGGCACAAGTGGTACAGGGATTCCTTGGAGACATCAAGCTTATTATATTGTGCATTGCTGTGGTTTACATCCTCCTTAAGCAAGCTAGAAATTAAGGTTTTCATATCTCGTCGAGCTTTCTTATCCTTGGATTGTAGAATGCCATCAAATACCCCTAAAAATATGGAGTCAGCCTTTGCAAAACTAGATGGTTCAACTGAGACTCTCTGAAGGATTTCTCTGACTGGCTCACATAACTGCTGAATGTGAAGCTTGCCAAGAATAGATGTTACCTTCTCTTCCTCATACTCGGACCAAGGAATGGCTTCCAAATAGTCAAGACAGGCAGAAATTCCCTCGTCGAATTTTATATCCACAGATACCTGCAACAAATTTCGGCATTTTTTCCTTCTGTTATGTAAGTTGCATGCTTGTTGCAAAAAAAGCTACTTGTACTATTACATTCAAACATCAGAAATCAAATTTGATACAATCTGAGAGGAGAGAAAAACAGAAGTAAATATATGTTGTTTTAGATTTTATCATTCCAAAATAGAATCAGATCTCCAGATACTAGAGTTGTATTTCTGCATTGCTTTTTATGCCCAACATCTTAAAATGTAAATTTCAGAAACTTAAACTCTTTTGGAGTTTTTAAAACAAAAAAAACTCTGCAAATGATAACAAAGGCGCAGAGAAGAAGGCTAACATAGAACTTTAGTCTGCATCTATCGTTTGAAAGGAGATGAAGACATTTATATATTCCTACATATACAAAGAAATGTCTTATAAAGTGGAACATTGGCGGAACCACATGGTGAAACTATGTTGGTAATCTGCAAAGTTTATGGGTTAACTCATCTAAACCTATTGGAGCATTGCACTGCAGTTTGAAGATTTCTGTGTTATCACCTTCTTGAAAGAACTTTAAAGGATAAAACATAAGGAAAAAAAATTCAAGGACTTGGGTGATATCCTATGAATTGAAGAGGATGGATAATCCCACCAGAGAAGACCCTAATAAAAAGGAAAGGGACAACAGGTGTTGATGTTTGAAAACAGCAAGTTAGTAAGCCTAATGGTTGAATAGAAAAGTTTTTGGATCAAAGGATGTGACTTTGATAAGATTGGATTTACCTCTATAGCAAGGGACAAGTTCACACAGAGCTGGAATCTAGAGTTGATGGCAAAAGTAACAGTTCTAGAAACTTGGAAGAAATTTCAAGAAAAAAACATAGGAATAAACAACTGGGACTACCTAACATATCCAATACAGATGGTTATATGTTTTTGGTGGGAAAAACAATGAAAAAATTGTTTCATAAATTTCAATTGCTATGGTCATAGAATTCAACCCCATAACTTTTAAGGAGGTTATGTCATCTCATAATGTTCTTCTTTGAAAAATGAAAGAATGCTTTGAATAACAAAACTTGAGTTACCATCATAATGCAAGCCCATTGATTACAAGTGGCTATTCGTATGAAAAAGATCATGAACGATAGTATTGAAAAATACAGACGTAGATTGGTAATTAATGGATAAACTAAAAAGAAAGAATGGCTTTAATATTTGTTCTCTATTAGTTAGAATCATTTATGTTAGATTGTTCTTAGCATTGGCTTTCTACAAAGCTTCAAATTCATCAAATATACAAAAAAAGAAAGAAAAAAAAAGTATGCATTCCTAAATGATCATTTAAAACATAATGTTTACATGGATCAACTAGAGGATTTTACAGTGTAAGGAAGTTTAAAAATTGTGCCAGAGTTTAGGTCTTCAACTAGAACAATATCATTTTGGTATTGTATCCTGTCGTCTCAGTATAATCTCAACACTTATGTAGAAATAGGTTACAAATTATTCCATTGATACACTACTTCAATTGATATTTGAAAATAACAAATTACAAAGTATTACGAGAATCGCCACCTCAAAGTTATAACCATCAAGTGTTTACATTATATCTCTCATATAATTTTCTAGTTTTGATAAACAAAATACAAAAAAAAATATTTTTTCTTTCTACTTGATTTTTTTTCTTTTGAAAAGAAACCTTTTCTAATTATTCCTATTTGTTTTCTTTGTAGTAAGGACATTCCAACTAACTGGGGGGAAAAAAACTCCATATATGAGATGTATATTCTACATTAGAAAAGCAGGCCTATGTCAAATCTTTATTCGTTTAAATTAATGTTTGTAATAGCAACAACATTGCATTCGTTTGTCAAGGTTCACTAAGCAAACAAGTTGTTTTTTATCTTTCCTACCAAAATCCTTGATCTAATGCCTTGACCAACTGACTATTCACTCAGATCTCACATTTGCCTTTCAGTTTTCCAACTACTTCTCACCGAATAGCCAATGTCTTCACTTAACAACCCTCTTGGTACCTCTCTCACCAAACCATTTTATATTAAGTACTATAGCACCTAATGATGACAGTTTTCAAATTGTAATCACTCATTATTTAGCAACTATGACTATAGTGCATCCCAGTTTACACATTTCATCACCATTTAAATTGCAAGAAGTAAAAAAAGAATCACAATGAGTTGCTTCATGTCATTAGTTTAATGGAAAGTGGAAGCCATGACCCTAAATTCCGAATTTCGTATGCAGGACTAACCTCTCTAAGACCATTCATCTATGAAATTCAACACAACCAACCTTGCCAAGACAAAACAGATTTAGGAATCCCATCCAGTACTGTTGACCCTAGTCAACTTACCCATTATCAAGGTTATCATAGAAGTATAAATGGGTAAACCTACTAGATGTTGCTAAAACCCAGGTAATGTGGAGTAAAACGATGACATGCTACTTAACCATCAATCATGTTGCTAAACAACAGAGTTCAAGATGAATCTGTAAGTGAGCACAGAGTAACAGACATGGTGGTGGGATAAAACCCAGTATAGGTACTACTTGCCTCACAAAAATAGTACTTTCAACAAAAGACAAATGCCAAATTGCACCATGAAGAATAATATATTGAACGTCACATTATGGAATTGTGATTTTATTTTACTGGAAAATGATACTCTTTGTTCATCTACATCAACCAAGATGGCGACTTAACAGAAAGGCTGGAGAAAGAAGGAATCCTTGGCTCCTTCCATTTAGTTTAAGCTAAAATAACAATTTCCAATTAATTAGGTTTTGTTTTCTTAAATTGCAAAAGATCTGATATCGTTTAGAAAGCTGGTTGATCGCAAACTAAAAAAGAAACAAAGGGCACCGTCTTGAATTCTTACAAGTTAATCTCTATCTAATAAGCGATGGATTTTACAATAACAGAGCAAAAAATTAAGTTGCCCAAACTTACCTGGAGCAAGCCAAGAACCTTTTCGACGTCCTGTCCGGCCAGCATCCGCCTCAGATCGTCGGAGTACATCAGTCCCACCGCCTCCACGTAGACCTCCGCATCGTCGCACTCACAGATCTCCACGACGACCGGTCGGCTACTCGTTCTGCCACATATCCCTTCTAGCTTTTCCGCAAAGAAACGGCTCCGGGCCGTCAACACCCGCCGGTGCGCCGCCATTCGGATTCGCATCCCGTTGCTGGAGCTTACTGAGAGCTTCAAGTCGCTGGGGCCCTTACTAGCGAGGACCGCCGCGATCCTCTCTTGCAGGTCGTGCTGCTGCGTCCGAATAGGAGGCCGGCGCGGGGCGCCCTCCTGGGCCATCATCTCGAAGAGTGTGGTGGTCCTTGGGGCCGGAAACGAAGGACGCAGGGGAGAGGGGAAGGCGGATGCCTCGGAGGATCCAGAAACAGTCGCTGGAAGTTTCGGCGGAGGAGAGGAGGCCGGGGACAGACGAGGCGAGGAGATGAAACCTTGGCGGATCATGGCGGAGACCTCGCCGGACTTCAACAAGTTCTCCGCGACCACCGCCATCTGGAGAGAAGTGAGGTGCCGGTATCGGACGCTCCGCCTCCACCGGCCCAAAAAACTGAGGATAAAGCGGACGATTCCTTGAAGTTTCTAACGACAACTGATGTTCGAGATCACCGACGAATTCTTTCACCGGAAAGTAATATTTTTTTATATATTTATCTATGTATTATTATTATTATTATTATTATTATTATTATTATTATTATTTTGCGTAATTAATCCGCAGCGGCGACAGCGAGGTACGTGCACCTCGGTGGATACGACCACACAACAGCAACATCCACAAATCAAATTTTCGAGCGTGAAGATGCTGTGTGGTGGTCGATTATTGAAAGGTTAAAAGGTAGTCTTAAAAGGATAAAAAAATAAAAAGAACTTTTTTAATCATTAAAGGCGATTTATTATTAAAAAGATGGGCTCTGCTTCCGAGTTTGAATATTTATACTAAAATATAAGCTTATTCAGAGCATAGAATATATGTTTGTCAATGGAATTTTCGAATATATATATATATAATAAATCATTTATTTATTCATAAATTAATTTGATTCTATGAAATTTTTTAATTAATCATTAAAATAAATCAGGGAAATTCAATATCATGGTTATCAGTCTTAATTGAAAGAAATTTTTTTATAAAATTTATTATAATTAAAAATTATTAATGAATATAACTTAAACTCTTTTCAATACAAACCATGGGCATTCAGGTAATCCGAGTCCTTTATGTCAATTTGTTGGATTGTCGAATTGTAGAGCTTAAAACGTGTCATGAATGTGGCTATTGATCTTTGTTTAAGAATAGTGTCAGTCGAGCTTAAAACGTGTCATGAATGTGGCTATTGATCTTTGTTTAAGAATAGTGTCAGTCGCACGAGTTTTTCTCAATTTATTCTGATAATTAATAATTTTTTTTATAAAATTAAATTAGTCATCTAAAATTCAACGTTATCCAACTTCGTTAAAAAAAATAATATCTATCCATGCTTCGTTAAAAAAAATAATATTTATCCATGCACGGGAGGAAGGGATGCCAAAATTTTAATAAAAAATAAAAACCTAAACATATTTCAATTAATTTTAATCTTAAATAAATAAAGAATAAAAATTTGTTGAATGTATTTGTGAAAATCCTAGTTCAGTAGCTGTCATCTCATTGATCACTATAAATCAAAATGTTAATCAATTAAGGACGACGTAATGGTCTAAAATGCCTATTATATAAAGTCGGATGTATGACTTTATGAAATAATTTCAGTTTTTTTAATACCAACAACCATGTATTAACATATCACATATTGAAATTAATCGCGATCAAGTTTTTTAATTTCAATTGATCCAGTTGATCTTGAATAAACAAACACTTTACAAGTCATCCATATTGTTGAATAAATTATTTATTAGATGAAAATGAAGCAAGTCAATACTTATCAATTGGGGATGTGACGAAGATAGGCCACGTGGTGGCATAACAGCCTAGAAAGTGTCCTCTCAGGCACTCTTTATTACCACGTAATAGTGTAGGCTCTGGATGGTGAGAAGAGGGTCAAAGACTCAAGCGTCAGGCTCGTTAGGGCAAGAAGATGTCTGCTCGGGCACTTCTCAAGGTCCTTCCATAGCTAGTTCGGGAAATCACTGTTGGAAGATATTTCCGAGATTTTACAAAATTAAAATTACTAAATTTATTTCAACTTATCTCTGTTGAATGGCCCGAGCTGCTTCTTCTTCAGTCTGCAGTCTCTCGAGGGAATTCTAGAGCTCCCGAGTTGAAATCCGAAGCTGCCGAGTGAGATCCGAATGGCCGAGTGAGGTCCGAGTGGAATCTCCCGACCCGAGCAGATTTTCCCGAGTGGCAGAGTGAGCTCCCGAGCGGTACTGTCGAGTGGCCGAGTGAGCTCCCGAGTGGAAGACCGAGCGGCCGAGTGAGCTTCCGAGCGGTACTGTCGAGTGGCCGAGTGAGCTCCCGAGTGGAAGACCGAGCGGCCGAGTGAGCTCCCGAGCGGTACTGTCGAGTGGCCGAGTGAGCTCCCGAGTGGAAGACCGAGCGGTCGAGTGAGCTCCCGAGCACCCGAGTGGAATTCCCGAGCTGGAATTCCCGAGTGGAGTTTCCCGACTGGGAACTCCTGAGTAGTGGTCGGACGTCTCCCGAGATGACGCAGCACAGTTTCCTTGAAACAGATTCGTCCTCCTCCGCGGTGCTTCGAGGCTCAGATGGACTTCTGTCTCTCAGGATACAACAGCCGAACCACGGGCGCAACGGAGCACTCGTTGCTCGTGGCGAACTGAGGATGTACCCGAAGATCCAAACGTCCGGGGGTTATCGATCTCGCATTAATCAAAATTAATGCACCAGTTACATTTGAGCAAAAATCAATTTGGCAAAACATTGGTTCATCTGCTTGGACAAATTTTGCCCCGACCGGTCGGACAAATTTTGCCCCGCGGGTCGTGCACGCACACGAGTTCACTTGGTTCAGTACAAATCCGGGCCATGGATTTGCACCCCCCCTGCGCACCCACGCGTGAGAGAGAGCCTCTCCCCTAGCATTTGTTCACAACTATCATGCTTGTGATACAATATAAACCAAACATTTTGCCTTAAAACTCCCAATGTGGGACTAAAGCCCCACTCACAAGGGAGTCCCTTTATTCTCCTCTTCACTTTCCATTCAATGGAAAGTTCCAATGTGAGATTAAAGTCCCACCACCTCTTTTCCATTCACCATATATATGAATGGAAATTTCCAATGTGGGACTAAAGTCCCACCACCTCCCTTTCCATTCATAATAGATATCCAAGATATCCAACAACCACCATTCGCCCAAAGGAGTCCATAACTCAGCCGACCGCTTGTACTCAGTGGGGACATGGTAAATGTCGCCCGAGCGGGAGGTTGAGTCACGTTAAGGGCAAACGTCGCGTTAAGAGCGCTTTCTCTGATAGCTCCCGAGCAGGGAGATGGCCTCGTCTCGAGCTTGTAAGGCTTCTTGCAGTTGCTACTTGATGACTGACAAAATCTCCTGAGAGTGAATGAGCTTATCTTACAACTCGATTGTTGGTTGAGTAGCGAATGTGAGCTCAACCACCTTTTGGGCGTAAATTATTCTTGTTGATCCGCCCGAGGAGCGAGATGCTCCTTCTCCAAAGATAGTGGAGCAATCTGCTCTATGAAAAGCAGACTCTCCCTCCGCTGGGCAACATTTAACTCCCCTTCTAACGTCTTCAAAGCCTCCTGAGCTTTGGTTAGTTTTTCCCACAGTTTATCAGCCAGCTTGGCCTATAGACGGGCTTCCTCTCGGGCCTGAGCAGTGTCGGCTAGGGCCTCGTTGGTGGCGGCGGTGAGACCGGAAAGCTTGGCCTCCAGCTTGGCTGCGAGGCACCCGAGCATATAAATCTAGATGCTTCGTCCACATCTGGCCAGCATGTTCAAGTTATATCTCCAGAGCAGTGAAACATAAAGTTAAATACAATTCACGTTAAGCATGGAACCATTTATTCGGGAGTTAACCTCGAGGATATGCTTCTTCTTTAGCCGCTCGACGTATTCACTGCTCCTGAGCCTCCCCAACAAGCTCCCAGGATGGGGGAGGTCTTGCAGCTCAGGAGGTATCTGACGCTTCGAAGTGGCTTCGGACGGGCGAATTTGTAAGGGGACTCGCCGAAGGTACGGTCGGCGAGTCGGTGGCTCGAGCTCCCACGTTTCAGGAACTGGAACTAAAGTCAGTGGTGAAGGACCCTCGGTCGGGGGCACCGCCTCAAGAGTATTGGCCTCTACCTCGGTCGGAGCTGGCTGAGTGCTTGTGGGCCTTGCCCGCTTAAAGGCCTACTTGGACAGCAAGGTTTTCCGCCATTTGTGAGGACCTAGACGTGGAACGACAGTTGGGTCTGAGGACCTTGTTGGGATTTCCACTGCAGGCTTGGTTAGCACTTCCATAGGGGAATTGATAGACACCTCCTCTTCTAGCACTTCCAGCACAGGAGATAGCCCCCGAGATGGACAGGGGGGACGAAGGTGGAGTCCTTTCTGATCCTGCAGCTCGGCTTGACTCAGCCGCTACACAAGATTCCTCATAACCAGTCACCATGGGTGCTCGGGGAGGTGGAAGGTTCGCGTCGTTTTCTGCTCCGTTTAGTGTGTCTTCCGACACTTCTGAAGTCAATAGAGCTGCCATATCGGCGAGGTCCCACTTCATCAGCTTAGTCATCGAGCTATTCAACATGATTCCAAATGCATCAAGGAAAAGAAACATTAGTTAGTATCTAAAACACATCAAGGTCGGAACAAATTACTCAAGGGTGCATGTTTCCATCTCGGCT
Source organism: Boesenbergia rotunda (assembly GCA_024364735.1). Taxonomy (NCBI): domain Eukaryota; kingdom Viridiplantae; phylum Streptophyta; class Magnoliopsida; order Zingiberales; family Zingiberaceae; genus Boesenbergia; species Boesenbergia rotunda. The sequence goes on along the minus strand of JAGFNQ010001419.1, from coordinate 814,245 downwards.
GCGTTCGGGCTCAAACCCTAGGTATAACAAGAGGCAAACCAACCTCGAACCATCGAAGCTGACGCCAAATAGAATCTGTATAGCTCTCTGATAACCGGTGCTTCTTTTGTATCGACGAAGGGGTGGTGGCACATGGAGCTCTATAATCCAGCCGCTCAGGAAGTCAAAAGGAGCAGGCGGGCTTATAAAAAAGAATCGTTTCTTTCAGCCTTTATGGAATGAAGGAAACCTATCTAAGAACTTACGGACAGTTCGAGCCATGAAATGGAAGGACCGAGACTCCGCTTGCTTTGGGTGATAGAAGTAATGGAAGAAAAGGAGAGTCAAGGGAATGTCATATAGCTTGAAAACAATCATGACCCCACTCAAAATAGTAAAGACATTAGGAGTCATTTGATGTAGAGATATTTATACCTCGACGTCTCTTGGAAGAAGACAGGGATAGGAAACCTAAACCCATATTCTATTTGACTCAGGAAAAAAGTGTAGAATCCTTGTGGAGGAGCACAAGGGACTTGATTGTGTTTGGGAACCCTCATCCTATAGTATGGAGAGATCCCGTACTCAAGGCGAGCATTACAGGTATGATCCCCGGATACCTTCAACCTAGCTAGTGCATGCATACCACGGGGCTATGTATCTAGGTTCGGCCATAAGAGAGATAGGAAAAACAATCGATGGGAAGCTTACGAGAGTTATTCGCTGACAAATAACGGAGAGGTTGAGGAAGGTGATTCTGAAGAAAATCGAGAAGAGTAATCGCAAGAGTGGCAACTCTACAAATCATGTACTTATATAACCTCACGCGGGCGAGGGTAAGCGTTGGATGTAGGTTCGTGGTACGAGGCATGTCGAATCGTTAGGTGGCATGTAAACTGAGGTGTCCAAATCATTTTTTGTTTGCCGCGCAAGTCATGCACTATTCCTCGAAAGTGAGCATTTTCGGGGAACATGCAAAAAAAGATGGCATCGCCTAGGCACCTCGGGGGGAGAATGTGTCCACGTGGAAGCACGAGAGTTAGCCACTCATCAGCTGTCTGCTAGTTAGGCGCGCCTCTCTCTCCTACACTCATTAATATGTGGCAGACCTCATTAAGATGACGCATGCCTAATTAAGGCGGAGTGATGGCTAAATTTCTGACACAATTGTAATCATATCCCAACATTTAATATCCTGGTGTAACTTCTCTTTGAGTCCACCATACTATCCTCTTGTAAATCAGTCAAATTCACACCTCTTTCGATTGGACATAAAGGGAGGGTCTTGTGATTGGGAATGTGGCGAAGGTGGGCCAAGTGGAAGAGTAACAGCCCAGAAAGTACTCATTCGGGCATCCCTTATTGTCACATAGCAACGTAGCCTTCGCATGGTGAGAAGAGCGTCAGAGACCCAAGCGCCAGGTTTATTAGGTCAAGAAGGTACTTGCTCGGGCCTCAAGAGGTACATGCTCAGGCACCTCTCAGGGCCCTCCCATAACTCACTTGGGAACCCACCATTCACCTAAGGGAGTCTGTGGCTCAGCCGATCACATGTACTCAATGGGGACATGACCAACGCTACTTGAGCGGGATATGCTAACATGGTCGGGGCGACAGCGATTGTCTTAAGAAATACTTAGGAGCATCCCTGCAAGGCTACAAGAGGGATATCAAGCAATGGTCATTAGTAATCAAGGAGTCTTCAATACGTCACTAGGATATAAAAAGGAAGCATTAATGAGAGGAGAAGATGAAAACCAAGGTTCTGAGAACCGGACCGGACATCGAACCGGTCGGAGCAAGGGTTCAGAGGTTTAACCGGTTTAACCGGGGGTCCAACCAGGATATAATCGGTATATAATAAAGTATGTATTTATATAAATATATGAAACTAACAACTTATCTAACTACTCTCTTCAAGATTAGATCAACTAGGTCGAGCATGTGATATGTTTTTGTCAACAACTTAGTACGGTATTATTGAAAAAAAGATTAGTTTCAAAGAAAAATTCAAGTTTAAAATCATTGGATTCAAGAAATCTGGATACGAATTGAAGAATCTTATTAGAAGTTAAAACTATATCACGATATCATTTGTTCACCCATAAACACTTAAACAAAGGACACTAGTAAAGCACATGCAAAATTACACTTTCAAATATATCATATATTACTGTCTTCATATGCTAGCACGACGACGCAACGAGGCTGGAGACGGGACGAGGCTAACGGAGGCAGAGCGGCGTGGCGAGGCTAGTAGAGGTAGCGCGACGCGGCGAGAGGCTAGCGGTGGTGACTCTCTTGCAAGCAAATAGCAGGTTTGTTCGTTTGAGACTTTGGGTGAAAGCAAACTAGATATTTGACATTTTATTTTTCAATTTTCATTTCTTAGTAAGAAAGCAAAAACTACAAAAGGAAAAAAAATCAAAAAATGAAAAATAAAATAAACCAATCCGATTTGATCGGTTTTTCCGGTTCACTGATTCTCACCCGGTTCAGAACGGTTCACATCCGATAGCCGATTTTCAGATTTAACTCGAATCGGAAATCTGGCCGGTTCCTGGTTCAACCGGTTCGACCACCCGGTCCGGTCCGGTTTTTAGAACGGTGATGAAAATGTACATGGAGGAGACCCCTAATAATAACTCCCAATAATTGACAATAATGATGGTCATAAAAGAAATGTCATTATTTTCATTAATGACTTCGAAGATGAACGATCATAACCAATAGTATAAAAGGAATCTAGAAACGCCTGGAAAAAGGGTTGCATAATTTCTCTAAATTCATTTCTGTCCATTCTGTAAACTTCTCTTTTTTAATCTGACATAAGCGTCGGAATGACAATCACCAGACTCTTCCCAGAATCATTCTAACATTCTCTTCTTGAAGTTTTAGATCTCAAGTTTCCATTAGTTTAGCCGATCCTAATTTAATAGAAAGTTCGAATCATCGAACATCAATTTCCAGAACACCTACTCTTTTATTTTACAAATTATAAGCTAGGACTTAAAAAACAAAATCAACCACTCAATTTAAATTTTATATATTTTGGTTTTCTAAAAAAAAATGCATCGCTATAATTTCTATTTGAGTTTTCTTCTCGATATAATATGATGTATTCGTTAGCTGATTTTGACAGCGTTTAAAATTTGAATACTCACTTTTTAATATTGCAAAGAGAATTAGATATTTGAGTTTTTTAAATAGCATACTTTCATTAATTTACATTTTCTTAATTACAGAAAAATTATTTGTATTCTTAGATTGCTTGATTTTAATCTTCCTATATTTTTTTCACCTAATGTTACATTGAAATTACTCTAAAACGTATTATTATCACTATGTTTATATTTTCATTGATAATTTAAATTATTAGGTCAAAATTCTAAAAATGAATTTCGTATTAAATCAAAACAAAGTTTAATGGATGGAATACAAGTGCACCACTTTTTTAGGCCAGATATGAGTTGGGTTTAGGGTCAAAAGTGTATTCGACTTATTTAGAGATGGACCGATTCAAATTATCGATTCCCAAATATTTAAAAATAATAATAAATTTTAATTGGTTAAAATTTTCAATAAGAGATTTTTATCAAATAATATTTTAACAATATTATGGTTTGATATAAAATCAACTTATTTATTTTAAAAATTTTAAAGCAAAACTATTTCACTTTGAGACCACTACATTTAACTAAGTCAATTTATTAATTTCATTTAACTTTCTTAACAGGTTGTTATTGGTATTATTTTATTTTTTTATCCATTCAATACCTAATTTATTAAATTTATAAATAATATTTAACTTATGATATAATCAATATATATATATATATATATATATATATATGACTCATATTATATTTTAATGTTAGATAAAAAAAGTCATAGGTATCTATAGAAAAAACGGAGATAGTTTAGTGTTAATTTATTATAATATTCTTCAGGTCTGACTCTTTAGAACTGAAAGTCTGAAACCATAGTTGATGATCAGATTAAAGTTTTAAAAAAATGCAGATGTTTAAATGACTAAATAGAAGATTTTCATATAAAATGTAATTGTAAATTATCTTTAAATTCTTACTTACATCTATCAATATGTCAAAAAAAGAATCCATTTTCACTCTTACATATAAAATTTTATTTACTTTAACTCACTAATACATACTAATTTACTTAATTATCCTTAATATTTTTAAGCATAAAATATCCAAAATGAGATATTATTACTTCTAAATTCAGTATCATTTAACTAGAATATAATATATTTTCTATTAAATTGAGTACGGTTTTTTTTAAACCCAATTGATCGAGAAATGATTCTTTTTTCAAAACTCAGTTGATCGAGAATCGATCGGAACTACTCATAATTAATTGGAGTTACTCCAATCGATTGAGGAGCTCCCATTGATTAGAAATTGATCAATAATCGATTGTATTTGTCTTGAGAGAACATTATCCTTATTTTTTATAGGTATAAAAAGTCCAAAAGTAAGTATATTTTTTTTTAAATTCAGCACATTTAAATTAAAATTTAGTATATTTTATATCAAATTGAGTATAATGAAATTTAGTATATTTTATATCAAATTGAGTATAACTTTTTTTCTGTTTGATTAATTAATTAGGAATTCATATTAATCAATTGGTTTAGGATGAATCAATTGAGTCGTACTCAATTTGATATAAAATATATTAAAGTCTAGTTAAATGATACTGAATTTAGGAGGTATTATACTTTATTTCGGACTATGTGTACCTAAAAATATCGAGAGTAATTAGGTAATCGATAGTTGAAGCTAATATAACTTTGTACGTAGAAAGTTAAAATAAATTTTTTCTGATATGAGAATTAAAGAGAAAGTTAAATTTACTATTAGGAAGTTTAGAACAATTTTCTCAAAACGTTACTTAACAAACCATCTTAATTCTCTTATGCTTTAAAATGGATGCAACTGATCAAATAAGTTTATTATTATTTTTTAATTTTTATATATTTACAAATATTTATATATTTTTTAAAAATATAATATAAATAATAATCTTCAACCATCATGAATCATGAATCAAATTTTCGGTCATCATTAAGAGAATTTTTTTAATTCTTAAATCGATATATAATTTCGAATAGTCAAATTATCAATTTTAAATAGGATCAAATCTACTCCTTTATATGATTCATCGACTATGGCCTTGGACCTAGAAGATGTTTTTAGACGAAAATATCGGATGTCATTTTCAGTTTCATTTTCATTAAAATGAATCTTTGAATTTTTTTCCTAATAAATATTTGTCATCTATCTTCCTTCGTTTGACTGAGTTCCTGCCATTGAACTGATAATTCTTATTATAATCGACGGCACCTTCACTACTCTACTCCTTGTAGAAGACATTTTTTATATATTTATAGATAATTAATTAATAGAAATAAATATTTATCATTAATTATTTATTTTTTTCATAAATAACTAATAACATAGATTAATAATTATATTATTTGAAAATAATTTTTGATCGGATAGATATGAATCATATTAACACCGAAAACGACTAAGTTAAGACAGTACCAGAGACATGGATACAAGCTGTTCTGGGCTCCAGCCTCCAGCCCCCAGCCCAGCCCAATATTTTGCGCCTCCCCCTGAAGCAGAGTATCTCTTGTACTTGATAGAATGGGATGTGCTAGTTGTTTGCGCCCGTAATGCACATGTCGCGCTGGAGCTTCTTGAACGGTCGAACCGCTTGGCAGTGGACTCCCCCCTGATGTGGATGCGAGGGCCGGCGACGAGGACGAGAAAGCAGCCTCGATGGGGATACTGATCAGTGATCACGCGGTCAACTACGGTCTCGGACATCATGGCAGCGATGATGATAGCCTCCGCCTGCTAGCCACCGGATGATCTCGCCCTCCGCCTGCTAGCCACCAGATTATCTCGCCGTCCGACTTGTGCCCTAGCCCGCGTGTGAGCTGGAAGATCCAAGCGGCATAGGCGGGCGGCATCCAGATCTATCGTCGCCTCCCTTCTACCTTAGTAACTTTTCATTCATTCATCGCTTGTGGATACAATTAATTGGTAGGAGTGAATGTACGCGTTTCGAGCAAGCAATCGAAGACGATTAGACGACACTTCTACTCTTTTTTTTAATATCAATTTAACTCAGAATATAAATATAGGTTCTATTTCAAAATTTCATAATGCAACTTCGTTCGATAATATAATTATATAATATAATATCTTTTTATTTATATAAAATTTATAATAATATATAATTTATTATACTAAGGGGTAAGGGGCGTGTGGACGTGTGGTTCAATTTTATCAATCAAAATCCTAATAGGATTTATTGAGAGGTATAATAAAAATTAGGATTACATTAATAATCTTTAGTTCAAATTCTGAAATAAATAGGATGATAATTTACTTCAAATCAATATCAATAATGGGAATTAAATAAATTTTTAATTTTATCCTTTTTGTTAATACATTAAAAAATATTAAAAAATAATTTCTCTATTTTTTAAATAACTTAAATATCACTTTTCTAATACAACAAATGTCTCTATTATATTTTCAATTATTTTGTTCATCCAAAAACATAAATAACAAATTTTGAAAATTTATTTTCATATACAGACTGCCGCTAAAAGCTAAAAGACATGCCTACACCACAACTACAAAAATCAAATATCTACCCAATCAATGATGAACCAGGTAATAGATAAATTGAAATTGGGGTGACCGATTCGGCCCCACAAAAGTTTTCCATGGTCACCAGGGTAAATCGGGAAGCACTCGCGGTGGGCAATCTAGAAGCCCAGCGTCCCAGGGTTCATGCTCCATTTGGAGTAAAAATTCTTACAAAATGCAGCGTGGCTGGAGATCGAACCGCGGATGTCTAGGTTAACAACTAATTATCCTACCACTACACCATAGCCCCGGGATACAAATATCTACCCAATCAAGCACAAGACTGATGTTGATTCAGCGACATCATTGAGACCTTGCAATCCAAATACAACTTCCATAGGCAATTCGAATGAATTGAATAGAAAATATCAACAAAACTATGAATAGACAAGAGAGAATCGAAAGTGACGACCCACACAAACAGCCATCTTCGGTACATGATGTTGTAGGTGAGGAGAGTGGCAATGATGGAGCCTACTGAGGTTGTGAGATTCTTTTGGCTTGTCTTCACTAGCATTGAACTCTTCATCTCCATCATCATTTGCTTCTGCTCAGGACCTTTTAACAAAGGTTGCTCAAGACTGCAAGAGCAGGAGCAAATGCCATTCCAAGAGCACTAGGACTGACAAAATCTGTAGAAGCTTTCTTGCATACCTACTATTTTGCAATGAAATGTCCCAGCTTAAATGAATAGAAGCATGCAAAAATAAAGAGTTTCAAGCAAGATGTCAAGGGCATAAAATTATCAGAACACGGTGATAATATCTGTATAACAGAAAAATGAAAAAACTTTGAATAGTAGAGAACGATGTCATATTTTAGTTGAAATGACAATTTCAAGTATAGTATCCCATAATAATATAATTCCACCCCCAAAAAACTCAACCTCAATAGTTGAAGATGACAATTCCAAATAGGGATCTTAACTGACTACCGTTATACTAAAGTGAACACATATTTCCTCACTTCGGCGAAATCTAAATTGAATAGCAAGTAAACATTCAAAGTATCTTGACAAATTACTTTAGAAGCCTTATACTTATCTGGACCTCTGAACCCATGATTTTCTAGCAGTTCAAGAACTTGTGTCATTTTTGAAGTTGTACCTTGCATCCAAGTTGACATTGTGCCAAGGTGACCATCAAGACTCTTCATAAAATCCTGAATTTCTTCATTAAATTTCTTATACTCAGTCTTAGCATTCTTCATAGGTGCAAACTTGCTCTTCTTTGAAATTTTATGAACTTGATGAGGGATTTTTTTAAAGCACGTGCATTGGAAGAATTAGATGGCAATCACTCCATGCAATGTAAAAATTCAATTTTAGTATTGGAATCCTCTGTCTGTCACAGGCAAAGAAATATTAGCATTTCTTAAATTCTGCTCAACGGCAAATGGATCTTTAGTCACATCCCCTGTTTCTCGATACTTGCCGTACATAATATTCAAATCCCTAAAGTAAGAGAATGAAAAACTTAGAAAACAAATCTATCCTAAAATTTTCTTTTACATGATTTTCGACGATAAAAATTGTATTATACTAGAAAAACTTAATCTATCATGCATACAATAAATCGATGAAAAAAAATTAAACTTTATTACCATAAAAACGATGAAACAAAGCCAAGGCTCTAATACCAATTGATAGAGCATTGTGTTTTCTCCTAACCGCATGAATTCTAAAAAACCAAATAAGAACTCAAAGAGAAAATATAATATATATATAAGTATGAATCTATTGTTTCATCGAATCATGACATAACATAAATAAAAGGCATAAATCGAAAGACAAAGAACCTGATTGATTAGTCATCGTCTTTGTCGTGGCGTCTTCGGCTTGATCCCTGTGGAAGAAAATGCAGCGGAAAGAAGGAGAATCTTCCAAAGAACTTAGGGTTGACGGCGCCGTAAAATTTTTTGTCAATGAGAAATAAGAAATTAGGTCAAGATCAACCATAAACTCTTAGGGACCTCCACTTTATATAGAAATTCAATCTGTTATCAACCAATAGATAATAACATATTAGTCTAAAAGGTTCTATATATTGAATTCGCATCTAATGATTCGAAATCTAATAAACATAAATTAGATCACTTTAAAAGTTTAGATTATATTTATATATATAATTTACAAATAAACTCATCTAATAAGCATAATAAGAATATCCAACATGAACCGGAACGAATCTTTGTTCTTTCGTCATTGGTGAGCTCACGGCTTTCGGATGTATCGAGGCGCCTACTTGTCGGCTTGCGAAGCAGAAAGGAACAGCCGACGTTCCTTTTGTCATCAATGGTTGGCTGAAAAGCCATCCATCTTAATTCAGTAAAGGCCATACTTTTTAGCCTTCGCCTTCTAGAAGATCGACTAAAAAAACGTCAATCATAGATCTTAACGATCTGTGTGAAAAATAGTCAACATTATGTAATATGTATACATGCGCGCATTGGCCCGTGCAATTCAATCACGGCATCGTTTCAAATTAAGGGCGAAATTTATTGCTCTCCAATGACTGAGCAGATCCACGTCATGGAGTCCGGCGGCGGCCAACAGAAGCCTCACTTGGTATCAGAGCTCAGATTACGAGATATCTAGTGGTCTTGTGGGTGTTTTCGGATTTTGTGTCGGAGTCGTCTTCTCGATAGACGCGATTGGGACATGGCGGCGACGGGACTTTTCCAGGTGACACGAGGTATATGACATGCCTCATTTACCTCTTTGGTATCTAATGTCTAGTGTAGGGATAGACATTTCATTATTTTGATGGGATTGTATATCGACTTAAATACTTAGCTGGTAGGTACTCGTAGTTATAGTTTGGTTGTATGACCTGTAGTCAATCTGCTTTAGTTACGACTATGGAGTGTGATTAATATTGGACCCCTACGTATCATGTTGATGATTGTATGAATGGTTAGAAAGGGTTGCATGAGATGATGTCATGCATCACATCGATTCTATGCGTGTAGGGACGACTCTTGGCTTCCTGGTGGTGGAACATGAGTTGTCAGCCATCTTAAAAAGGGTAGAGGTATACTTGGGCGACCCCGTGTTTCCGAGAGGTTGAGACTGGTCGTCAGACATGTATTCTGCATAGCCAGGTGCGTTGGTTACTCATGTATCTTACATAGCCCCAGGTGCGTTGGCTATTCATGCATCTTGCATAGCCGCAGGTACGTTGGCTATTCATGCATTCTGCATAGCCCCAGGTGCAATGGCTATTCATGCATTCTGTATAGCCCCAGGTGCATTGGCTATTCATGCATCTTACACAGCCCCAGGTGCGTTGGATATTCATGCATTCTGCATAGCCCCAGGTGTGTTGGTTATTCATGCATTCTGCATAGCCCCAGGTGCGTTGGCTATTCATGCATTCTGCATAGCTCCAGGTGTGCTGGCTATTCATGCATTCTGCATAGCCCCAGGTGCGTTAGTACAAGCAGACTAAGGTGCGTCGGTTTCTCTTTATACAGTCGCTTGTTCCAGTCCTATAGGTTGTGGTACAAGCAGGCTGAGGTAGTCGTGGTAGTTAGGTTTTTCGGATTGTCCACTGAGACGAGGGAGTAGCTATCTGGTCGGTATCGGACGAGCGACTCCTCGGGGCGTGACAATATTAAATAGTTTTCATTTGTCATCGTCACAGTCTTCGAATATAGGTTCTGGTGTTTTGAGTAATATGTGGTGAAGCTTCAAAATTGCATGAAGACAAAGATTGAAGTGGTTCTCTTGACTTCGATAACAATGAAGATTAATTGTTCTATTTTTCTTATGATGTACCAGAACATAGATATAAAATGTCATAGTTTCATCAATAGATACATTTCTTGTGTCTTTTAATCGCCGAATGTCCCTTACCATAATGCATAATATTGTAAAGATTCTCCTATTCATACAGAGTTCACTAATACAAAATGCATCTCTCTTTTATACGGCTAAATATCTATTATATTGGTTTAGTTCGTTTTTCTTAATTTTTAACCGACAAATTTCAGTGAATCAATATATCCAATACGAATGTTGATAGAATAAGAGGACCAACACAGCCATAGTCATAACATGTGTAACTCACAATGTGTACATTAAATTTCGACTTCTACTATTAAAAGGAGGTCCAAGGAGGTCGTGTCATGTTTTTCTACAACATATAATCAAAAAATAATAATAAGTATGTTATGACAGAAAATAAAATAGTATTCCTTCTAGAATAAATATATTGATATTTGGGTATCCTATGTGAGTAGATGAATGCAGAGATCATGTTGGTTATAAACATAAAGTAACTTATGCAATGCAGCATGTATGATTTTCACAAAGGGAAGAAAAAATGTAGAAGCTTACTTTAGTATAATATCTAATATGGAATTGTTTGGGTAACTATATCAAAAAATAAATTATAACCAATGCTCAACTTGCGGCCTTAGGGAAATGATTTAGGTGATATTCTGGATTAATTAACTTTGATAAAGAAAGAAAAAGGACTTACAGAGCAAAAGAAAGAAATGAAAAAAAAAATACATAGAATCTGCCTAAAGAAAACAATTCGAAAAGGCTAGAGAAAGCACATAGAATTTACCTAAAGGGCTATAGAGAATCTTTCAAGAGAAAAAAATGAAAACATATAAAATCTACCTAAAGAAAATAGGTAGAATCTTTCAGGGAAAAAAATGAAAGAAAACATATAGAATCTGCCTAAAAGGCTACAGAGAAAGCTTGGATTGCATGAACAATTTGAAGGGGTTGAAATTAAAAAACAGGACTTATAGGGAGAGTTTTGACCGACGGAGGAGGGCTACAGCCGACGGAGGTGGGGTGGCTGCGACCGACGGAGGTGATGGGAGAGATGAGAGAGTTGCAGTTGTGATCGAGGGGGAGGGCTGCGGCTGACGAAAGATATGGTAGAGAAGAGGGAGCACGATGACCAACAAAAAATGGCTGCGGGAGAAGACGATGTAGAAAAAAAATGAGAAGGTGTTGCAACATAGAAAAAAATAGGTCAAGGACATTTTTGGTATGAAGTGCAATTTTTTACTGTTTAAAATGAAATAATAGTTGATAAAGGGGGTAGACACAGGAATGGGTCATTGCCCAATTATAATGATTCATTCCCTAATTATTGTAACCCAAATACTAACTATAGTAATCATTTATTATCATTCTCATTCCCCACCTTTATTCCCTTAAACGAAACGCCCCCTAAGCTCCAACCTTCCCTAATTCTAATTTCTGGATTTTTACTGATCGATGAGGAAGAGTAGGAGAAAGGCGAAAAGGAGGACTTGCGGAGAGCCGAAGACACCCAAGGTCGAAGTTGGGTGAAGGCCAAATAACCATGTCATGTCACAGATGGTGGAGAATTCTCATTTGCAACTCAATTATTAGTATTATTATTCTTGTTATAAGCAAGTAGCGTCCGTCAAAAATTGCATAATGACTCGTTACATCAAGTGGATGAATATATTTCTTCCCACCTCGATCTTACTTACTCATCCTCCTGTCCTTTCCTGGTCGTTGCTTGCAGCCATAACACTCCCTCTGTGACTAGGCCCTTGCCCCTTGAGGCGTAGCTATCAACATGGTCCCTCGACCAAGCTGCCATGACCAAATCAACATATCCTCCACACCAACATACCCTTATGTCGACGCTAGAGGCGAACAGCTGTGGATTGAGGTCCTACATGAGACACTTGAGCATTGTCTCGCATTCGTAGACCAACTATCTCTACTTCACTGATGACGACGTGCTCTCTAACGTCGACGTCAACGGCCAAGCCTTTTGCTATGACCTCCAAATTTCCAACATTTATGAATTAGAGATATTATTGATAAATTAACTTAACAATTTCATAAATAATGAAAATTTTAATAAAAATTCAAAAAACGATAAAATATAAGGAAAATGCAAGATGGCAACGAGATCGAACGAAGTAACTCAGACCTCTTCTACGATACTCAACTAACTTAGAATTAGCCCAATGCATTTTTAATTCCTAGATTCGTCCCTAGAAACAAGAAATTGTAGACTTAATCATGTAATTGAGAAACTCATGGCTAGATTACTTGGTAATGAATATTTGGACTCTTTTAAATTAGAGTTCATAGATACATGCAAAGCATGTTTGCAAACGCACAGATTTATAATGCTTTCGAAAGGTTTTGTCGATCCAAGAGGCTAGCACCTAACGAATTATATCAAGTTTGTGATCTAGTGCGCATAGATATTACTAGAGAAGTCACACGTGAGACTCTTATTTATTCATGATATCCTTCACAAAGAATCAAGAATTATGATGTATATTTCATTTCATGATATGTTTCGTGCTATTTTATTTAAAAATTATATATAATCAGATCCATTATTTAAGATAAAAATCTAATTTTAATATAAGTATTTCGATCCGCTCCTAACCCAACAACTACATCCAGCTATTCTTTATTCTCAGTTGAAAATGAAAATGGATTGATAATAAACTTAAAAATATCAAAACAATCAACGATAATATTATTTTAACTTATAATTTATTCATTAAAATTTGAAACAATGTTCCTGTTAAACAAGGAACTTTTGGAATGTTGATAGAATATTTAACCAGATCTCTGCAAAACAGACGACGAACTGGAACGAATCTTTGTCCATTCGTCATCGGTGAGCTCACGACTTTCGGATGTATCGAGGCGCCTACTTGTCGGCTTGCGAAGCAGAAAGGAACAGCCGACGTTCCTTTTGTCATCAATGGTTAGCTGAAAAGACATCCATCTTAATTCAGTAAAGGCCATACTTTTTAGCCTTCGCCTTCTAGAAGATCGACTAAAGAACCTCAATCATCGATCTTAATGATCTTTGAGAAAAATAGTCAACATTATATATACATGCGCGCATTGGCCCGTGCAATTCAATCACGGCATCGTTTCAAATTAAGGGCGAAATTTATTGCTCTCCAATGACTGAGCAGATCCACGTCATGGAGTCCGGCGGCGGCCAGCAGAAGCCTCACTTCGTGCTGGTGCCGCTCTTCGCGCAGGGGCACATGATCCCCATGGTCGACCTGGCCTGCCTCCTCGCCGCTCGGGGAGCCCTCGTCACCGTCGTCACTACTCCCCTCAATTCCACCCGGTTCAAGGCCCTCATCGACCGCGCCAACGCCTGCGGCCTCCTCATCCGCCTCGCCGAGCTCCGATTCCCCTGCGCCGAGGTCGGCCTGCCGGAGGGTTGCGAGAACATCGACCGCGTCAGCACCCCCGAAGAGGTGAACAAGTACTTCGTGGCGCTGAGCATGATGACCGGACCGCTGGTTGCCTGCCTTCGCCAGCAGTGGCCCAAGCCGACGTGCCTCGTCTCCGACTCGTGCAATCCCTGGACGAGGGACGCTGCGCGGGAGCTGGGCCTGCTCCGCTTCATTTTTCACGGGCCCTCCTGCTTCTTCCTCCTCTGCAGCCGCAACGTTCACGAATACGCGTCCTCCGGAGACGTCCCCGGCGACATGTTCCAGCCCTTCTTCATCCCAGGCTTGCCTCAGAAAATTGAGGTGGTCAGAGCCCAGGCTTTGAGGTTTTTCGACTACCCAGGGCAGGAGAAGCTTCGAGAACAGGTAACAGAGGCCGACGCCACGGCAGATGGGTTGATCATCAACACCTTCCGCGAGCTGGAGGCTCCTTTTCTCGACCTCTACCAGAAGGCTCTAGGGAAGACGATCTGGCCTATCGGACCGGTGAGCCTCGCCAACAAGGAAGCCGAATACACAGTCTTGCGCGGCGACAAGACTACTGCTAATGAAGCGGAGCGGATATCCAATTGGCTCGACGCCAAGGACACGGCGTCAGTCATCTATGTCAGCTTCGGCACGCTCGCCGCGAATAGCCCCTCGCACACCTTGGAGATCGGAGCTGGGTTGGAGGCGTCCAACCGGCCGTTCGTTTGGGTGATCAAGCAGAGGGACATGTCGTCGGAGGTGGAGAAGTGGCTGCCGGAGTTGGAGGAGCGGACGAGGTCGCGGGGGCTGATACTGAAGGGGTGGGCGCCGCAGGTGATGATCCTGTCGCACCCCTCCGTGGGGGCATTCCTAACGCACTGCGGCTGGAACTCGACGCTGGAGGCGGTGTCCCTGGGAATTCCCATGATCACGTGGCCGCACTTTGCGGACCAGTTTCTGAACGAGAATTTGGTGGTGAAGGTTCTGCGGACTGGCGTGGCGCTGAAGCTACAAATGAAGACGCTTTATGTGTCGAGGGAGAGCGAGGGCTTGATCGCGCGAGAGGACGTGGAGCGGGCGATAGAGGCGGTGATGGATGGAGGAGAGGAGGCGGAGGCGAGGAAACAGAGGGCGAAGCAACTGGCGCTCGAGGCGAAAAAGGCAATGAAACCAGGCGGGTCGTCTTACGAGAGCTTAACGCTAATGATTCAGCATGTTTTAGATGCGACTGTTTCTCATGTTTAAGAGATTTATTATTACTTTATTTTGACCAAACAATTTTTAGAGCAATAGGGAGAGTGATAATAGAAAAGTGAAAATCATAATAAATGATGTGGCATGACGTGACATGATATGATATTTTACATGTATACATCGGATTATTGTTTGGACATCATCGGCGGCCTTAGGCCGCAGCCCCGAATCAGACTATACCCTGAGAGACACGGTGAACCGTCGAAGATCGTGCATATAAGGTGTCACGTCATTCATTATTGTTTTCACTCTCCCAGTTATTATTCCAATTTTTATACATGCATGTTCGTGTTATTTTTTTCCCTTGAATTAATTTTTTCAGAGTAAAGGTCCAAAGGTAGATCCGGCCACGGGCCGGTCCAACTCGGATTCAACCCAAATACGTAACTGGATCGATAGACTACGGTTCTAATTGAAACTTATATAAACCGCTGAACCGCTCCGGCAGTTTAAATCGACGGTTCAAACATTATATATATATATATATATATATATATATATATATATATATATATATATATATATATATATATATATATATATATATATATATATATAGACATGGTGATCGTCGCCGGCAGGCATGACGGTGTACCGGCGATAGAGCTTGCTGCCGCGGTAGGAGGTGACGCGGGCGCAGAGCTCCAGCGTAACGCCGCCTCGATGGACCTTGACCCAGACGGAGTCGGACCGACGGCTGAGCCGGCTCAACAAATTGCTGAGCTCCAACCGTGTCCTGGCAGCGGAGTAAGTCAACGAGGCGCTGCTCCTGGTCGTCGCCGGAGTTGCAGTCGGAGGCGACACCCTGTTTTAATGGCTTCGGGCTCTCACCTTGGAGCTTGGTGCATCGTTGAGGCGTGATATCCCCCAGCACGGCGACATGGCGATCGTCGCCGGCGGCCATGACGATGAGCCAGCTCAACAAATTACTGAGCTCCGAGCTCCGACCGTGTACTAACAGCGGAGTAAGCAGCGAGGCACTGCTCCTGATCGTCGCCGGAGCTGTAGTCGGGGGCGATACCCTAAACGACATCGTCTGGGAGTGACATGGTGTCGTTGCCACGCAGACCAGTGCAACGCCGTGCCGCGCATGCGGTCCGCAGGCGATCCGCACGAATTGGTCCGTAGGCGATCACTATATATATATATATATATATATATATATACAGAGTCGATCGGCTGCGGACTCTTCTTGCGGACGAGCTACGGACGCGCTGACGTGGGCTGCTGCGTGGACAAAAAAAAGCCAAAAAACCAACTGCTGACGAGCTCTCTCCTCGCGTCATTTCATTTTCGCGACAGAGAGGAAGCACGCCCGCCCGATCTCTCTTTCTCCTCCCGAAGAAACCCTAACCTCATTTCACTCCCGCTGCTGACGAGCTCCTCCGCTGCTGACGAGCTCCTCCCGAACAAACCCTAAAAGCTCTCTCGCAGCAGGGGAAGCTCCTCCCCTGCGCCGATCTCTCGCGTCCCCGAGCCCTCCCTCTCTCTTTCGCGTCCGAAGCCTGCGCCTGCGCCTGCCCCTGCGATTTTCGTTGCCGCCTGCGCCGAGCCGCCTTCACAGGTGCGATTTTCGTTGCCGCCTGCGCCGAGCCGCCTTCACAGGTACAAATCTCGCTAGCCCCGTGGTATTCTAGCAATTGCAATGAAAGTGAAGTTCTCAGCCATCTTACAGGATCTCTGATCGGTAAATTTGGTTGTGTTGTATGATTGCTTGTGTATTTTGGTTTTGAACTTCAGCTCTCCCAAGTGGCCTTTCAAAAGCAATGCAGGTATCATTTTGCAACAATTGGTGAAGGCTGAGAAGGTTTTTGTTTTTTGTTATCAGTTTCAATACTCATGCAAAATCTTGATGTTACGTAAATTCAGAAAGTCTATTTATTGTTTGCATTACAATCAGTTATCAACTTCTGTTAACTACTTATTAGCAGGGAGCATCCTTTTGGCTTGCTGTTTCATTGATACAGAACTGTGCTGGAAAGCTGGAGCCATCGATTTGTAGTTTTTTAACATCTTGCAATTTTGACAATGCTACATGTGAAATTATTTTTGAGTTATTTCAATGCCCCCCACAGATTCTTACCAGCATCATCCCAAACTTGACCCAAGAACTACTAGTATGTAACTAGAGTTATTATTTCTCCCTTTTATTAAGTATTCTTGCATCAGAAGGCATTTCAATTGGTGTTTTTAACAGACTGAACAGGTGGATATTCGCTTGTGTGCTGTTCGTTTAATTGGAAACCTTCTTGCCAAATCTGAGCTCCGTTTTGGTCAGAAATACTACCCAGTCTTTGCTGAATTCTTAAACAGATTCTCTGATAAATCTACAGAAGTCCGGATTGCCACAATAGAGTGTGCTAGAGAATGTTACATGGCTCATCCCTTTGGCAAGGAAGCACATGATATTCTCTGTGAGGCATTCACATTTTGTTGAGTTCTCATATTATACTCTTTCTTAAGAATTTTTTGAATCTTGTTTACTGGCTTGCAGCTGTGCTCGAAGGAAGATTGCTTGATTTTGATGAGAAAGTGAGATTAGCAGCTGTCTTGGCAGTTTGTTATCTTGCTAAATCTAATTTGACATGTTTTCCATCTGAGATTGTACTGCAAGCTGCGGAAAGGCTTCGTGATAAAAAGGTGACTAGGTTTTGGGTTCTTCAAATAAGTATCTAAGCATCATGATAAAAAGGTGGCTAGCTTTCAGTTTCTCCAAAACAAGTATCTATTTCTTTTCTTTTTCTGTTTCGTTGCAGGTTTCTGTTAGAAAGAAAGTATTAGATGAGCTACTGGTCTTATACCATGCATACTGCAACAAATGTTCTGAGGGATTACTCGCTCAATGACCACTATGAACAAATGTTCTGTAAAAGAGAGGACACAACATTGGATTGCTTTTTTTCAATGTTGAAGTTGCCTCACAGAAAGGCTTTAAAATCTATCTTACATAAGAAATGGAGGTATGATTACATTCTTCTGTTTAACTTGATACTAATGAGCAGTTTTTTTAGTTTTTACATAAGCAATGCAGGGATCAATTTTCTAATGCCGGTGTTGATGATACCATCACTGAAATTAGGTATGCTTCCTAATGGGTTTCAAATGCATGCTTTCTTCATATAATTAGTTAAAATTAGTATATTTATACCTTTCCAGGAGTAATCAGGATAAATCGCCCTTGACACACATTGCTAGTTTACCTGATGGGACTTCTCAAGATCTTGATATCGTAATACCAATTTGAGGCAACTGATGCACTCTACAGGAAAGTAAGGTGTTTCTTCTATGCTTGGATTCAGACCTACAGATGCATTAACCTGACTAACATTTCATATTCAGTTATGCAATAGTATATATAATCCGACCATTTTTTTCATTGCAGCAAGTGTATGACAAGGACACTTTCTCGACTGATGACCGCATGGGGGAGGCCGAGATTGACATCCAGCCACTGGTAGTCGCAGCCAAAGCATACTAGGAGGTACCATTCAAGTGCCAACTCTCACAGGAGACGTAGTCGTAAAGGTTTGTGGAATGTGGCTTTCTTAGAAGGATTTTCATGTTGGTATCATATAAATAGGCAAAGGGTATGTGCTCATATGATGAGTGATGGCTGCAGGTTAGGCCTGGTACTCAGCCTGGTCAGAAGGTCGTCTTAAAGGGGAAAGGTAATGAAAACAGCAACCTTCTGGCAAATATTATATCTTTAAGCAGCTTCATTATAGAGCTCATAAGTGGTACCAACAACCTTAGGTTCCCTTGTGCTAGAGATAGGAGTTTAAAACTATACGTTGGTTGCAGGATTGAAAACAAGGAATGGATCTTTCTACGGTGACCAATATGTGCAGTTTAATGTCGCAATTCCAGCGTAAGTTTCTTTTCTTTCTTTCTTTCGACATTCTATCGTCTCACTTATTTTTAGTGATTGTTTAGTTGTATATTTTGTCTATTGCCCAGGAACCTAACACAGAAACAGCGCAAGCTGATCGAGGAGTTTGCAAAAGAGGAGCAACGTGATTATGAAAAGGATGAAGCTGCTGCTGCTAGAGCGTCTGGATAACTTACCAATCAATCTTTTTTTTTACGTGCTACGTAGGTTTTGGCGACTTTTCCAATTTTGTCGTCGCCTAAGTTAAATGATTTGTAATTGTACCAGTGTGTTCGCTGGTACAAACAGGATCCCTATTCTGAATTTGATATTTTGTGTTCCCTTTCCGGTCGTCTGTGTAGCAGGATAGAATTTCTGGTTTGTGAATAGCAAGATATACATATTATATAGGTTGGAATCTTCAAATCTTTTGGTCGCAGCTGTTAGTTTTCATCGAGGGCATCTCCGATAATTAGACTAACTTTTTTTTAACTTGAATATTATAGCTTGAATATCCAAAATGTGGCCGCATGTGATACGTAGCCGCATGTGATAATTTTTTCCTATCAGCATGTAATGTGGCATTTTGGAATTACACGTCATGCCTGAGGATATCTAATTCTCACCACAATCATCCCAGAAACAATTAGTTATTACGATATCCAAAATTAAGCAGATCAAGCTCCAACAAACACACATACTAGGTACCACGCGTGCATCAATACAACATATGGTGTTTATGGTTTTATTTTCTAGAACATCGATAAAATAGTGACAGACTGCAACAGTCGGCTAAGGTTTTTGGCACCTCCACCACAAACCAAGCTTCCTCTAGTAGGCATCAGCCAGCGACTTTTCTAGTATAATAACTTCCAGCAGCAGGAACTTCACGGGGTCGACCAAGATTGTAGGCATGAGCACGCCATACTCCATTTTTTGGTGGTTGTCTATGCGGATGTGATTTCAGATATAACAGCTTGCCGTCTTCCTCCATTCCACCTCTATTCGAGTTCAGTTTCAGGTTGGCCAACTTCTCTATCACAGTTGAGGTCCTCTGTACATCTGTCTCGAGAGGTCCTACCAACAAAGGAAAAGTTGACGCCTTTCTCTATCACCACAGCATAATGATTATTTCTTAATCAGGTAATTATAAGGATTTACCTTCTTTGATGTTTCTTCGAGTTATCTGATGGTTATATGGTTTAACATCATTCTCAATTGTTCTATCCTTCCGGCAGTCCTGCACTTACACCAGGCAATAGGCCATAATACAACTAAACAAGTTTTCACATAAAAAATGAAATTACATTAACTATAAACTACCTGATGATTCATCTCCAGCTTTCTTTGCACACCTAGAATTCACAAAATAAAACAAATTCTAGAATAATTATTTGATAAAAACTGAGAAAGTATAAATAGATAGGGCAACGAAGGCTACCTGTCCCTGAAAATTCATTTGTACTACGGGGCGGAAAGTTTCTTGCAAGCCTTGTATTGGATAAAACCCCAAGAGAGGGATCTCTGACACTTTTTGACACCAACGCACCTTAAATGGCTGCTAAATATTACAAGATTAGAGAATAATTTAATTTAATAATAATAAAATCATCAGAGACTTAACCTGATGAAGGTGCTTTGTGCGCTCCCTCTGGTTTCAACTGAGGTGATGGTGGGATGTGAAAGCAAGGCTGCAAGTAGTTGACAAATAACATGAACATAACAAATCTTATTGCTTCTCAGAGTATTCTGCTCCACAAATCATATTTAACAAGGATCACTATGCAATACATTACCTGGAAGAAAGAATGGTGAAGAACCTCCAGTGCAGAGGGTCTTTTAGTACAGTCCCACGAACAAAGTGACTGCCAAATAAGTGAAGATATTAGAATGCAACAAGGATCAAAAAAGTCCACGTATCTCAAACTGCCAATAGTGAGGGCAGGATTATTCATTTTGTGACTTACCGAGATAAGGTCAACAGCATCCTTGCTGGCTATTGGAATCAGCACGGAAAGAGGGATACCAGCAAACTAAGGCAGTCAAAATAAGAGATATCAAAAATTTATTCAAGCTTTCATAGGATATAATCAATGTTCCTTAATTTGAGTCAAAAAGCAAAAGAGAGAGGCGGCAACGAAAATCGCACCTGTGAAGGCGGCTCGGCGCAGGCGGCAACGAAAATCGCACCTGTGAAGGCGGCTCGGCGCAGGCGGCAACGAAAATTGCAGGGGCAGGCGCAGGCTTCGGACGCGAAAGAGAGAGGGAGGGCTCGGGGACGCGAGAGATCGGCGCAGGGGAGGAGCTTCCCCTGCTGCGAGAGAGCTTTTAGGGTTTGTTCGGGAGGAGCTCGTCAGCAGCGGAGGAGCTCGTCAGCAGCGGGAGTGAAATGAGGTTAGGGTTTCTTCGGGAGGAGAAAGAGAGATCGGGCGGGCGCGCTTCCTCTCTGTCGCGAAAATGAAATGACGCGAGGAGAGAGCTCGTCAGCAGTTGGTTTTTTGGCTTTTTTTTTTCCACGCAGCAGCCCACGTCAGCGCGTCCGCAGCTCGTCCGCAAGAAGAGTCCGCAGCCGATCGACTCTCTCTCTCTCTCTCTCTCTATATATATATATATATATATAACGTGAAATTGAGATTCAAACTAGATCAAGAAATAACTTAGCCTATAAATTTTTATATTTTATTTGTTATTTAATTATTTAATAATTAGTCTATTTTATTATATTATTAATTTAAAATTTAAAATTTTATTTATTTTTTAATTAATTTAAAATTATTTATCTCTAAAATATTTTATTTAATTAATTATTTAATAACTAATTAATATTTTTAATATATAAATATTATCATAAAAAAATCAACATCAAACGAGTCCGATAAATAATTTTAAAATTTTTAATTGTTTAAAAAGTAGTATAATAATTTTGAATTGTGAAGTATAGTAATAAATCGTGTATGAATCGTAAATGGACGATTTCGAACAATAAATTGTATATATCTTAGACAATTAAAATTAAGAGTTGACCCAATCAAATCATTGAATTGATAATTTTAAATTGTCGAATTAATAATTTTGAACCGTCGAACGGTCGATTTTAAATCGTTATCAGAACTACCTAAAGGGACCCAAAGCCATTGTTTTTTAATTGACGAAATAAACAACTTGGGGACAAAAATAATTAACCAGAGGCAAGGACACGATATACGGATAAACAATTATATGGCGGTAGACAGCCCACCAAGCACCAACCTAGTTCGCTCATTTCTTGCATATAAAAGATAATCATTAAAAATATATATTTTAAATATCGAATTCGATTAAAAAATTTAAACTATTAATATTAGTTTTTATTTGTAGGAGGCCTGGTCGACTAGAATATATGTATGTATGGCATTCTAACTTTCAACGAGGTCGGTTGTTTAGAACCACAAAATTTTCATTCAAAATTCTAAGTTCTGACTGTTTGTAAGGGAAATAATTCATTTAATATGAAACCTCTATTTCACGAGCGCCAATTTTTGTGTTGGGTTGTAGTAGAACTTAAATCGTGTCGTGAATTTTGCCTTTGTTCTTTGTTTAATAAGAGTGTCTAAATGGCTATTATAAAGTTAAGCGTATGAATTTATGATATAATTTCAGTTATTTTTTTAATACCAACAAATATGTATGAACATATCAATGGTGATCCTATCGACAAGCGAAGACCGGTTCTCGCTCGGATGACTCGGTCTGACCAAGACGTCCCAGTCTGCTGTAACTCGGGGGGTCGGACTCGGGCTCGAATGAGGACAAGGCTCAAGTCACTCGGCTCGGACCAAAATGGAGTTCACGAAATGATGGTGTGGTTGCAAAATGGCAGCAAGCCCTTCTTTGGAACCCTAAGGGGGGTTTATATAGGGGAGGGGAAGCTCTCTGCCTTGTCAGATGATCCTGCCCTATCTTTGGCACCGTACGGACAGCCAACGTGCCAAACGGCCTGGCCAACTTCAGGGTTCACGTCATTGTACGGGCAGCCAGCTTGGCAAACACCCTGGCCGGTCCCAGGGTCTCTGCCGGCCGGTCGGACTCAAGGCGGTCGGTCAGAATAAATGTAGTGGTTCATCCGGCCGGTCAATCCCGGTCGGCCATATTAAGGTTATTACATCTCGTTTATCCGGGTACTTCCGCCCTGCCACAATAGGGTTTCTGTACCCTCTTTCCTGGGTACTGCCGCTCGGCCACTTAGGGGCTCACATGCCTAATCATCCGGGTGCAGCCGCCCGGACATCCTTCATATACATACTTAAAAGGCCCCCAGGCTTGTTCGCCTGGCGCCCACTCGGGCTCTCTCCCGGAACCACCCGGAGATAAAGACAAAACACACCTGCACCTTCCTGCAGGTAACAGACTGTCATCACTCGTGTGAACTGGCACTCCCTGGCACGCCGCCCTGTCGCGCCGTTGGTGCCAGGCGGCGCCGGTCGGGGACGTACAGGAACCTGTCTTTGTCCTCACATAAGACAAGCAGTATGCGACAAGGAATGTTGGCTACAAATCGACATAATCATACAATATTCCCTGACGCCGTCAGAGAATCCTGACACCGGGCAGACAGAATCAGGGAATATTCCCCGACCAGGTCAGAGAATCCTGACACAGGTCAGACTTGGTCTATTTCCCCGGCTATATAAGTCCCTCCCCTCCTCATTATCAGGTACGCGCGAAGCCCCACATCTACAGTGCTCCATTATTTTTCCTGTTCATCGGAGTACTGACTTGATCGTCGGAGTGCCTTGCCGGGACGTTTCCCGGCTAGGTTGCTAACGGTCATCTTCCCCAGCAGGTCTACTTCCATTCGGTCGGCGGTTCACCAGGCGACATCTACTTACGTCCGGTCGGAGGACACCCCCCACTTGCTGAGTCATTCTGAGCGAGGGCATCCAGTCAGCATTCACGCCATTCGTCTCTACACCGTCATCCGGTTGCGGCCCAACTCCGCTCGGCGACAGGATCAAATTTGGCGCTAGAAGGAGGGCCTCCCTGCCTGATCGAGAGCGAAGAATGGAAAACCCCAATCCACTGACGGTTACTCTTTCGCCAGAAGAATACGAAATGCTGATGGCTGTCCGGACACAGAAGGCACAACAATCGCATCCGCCTACCGGTAGTCAAGGGGCCCGGCCCCCTGGGCCCTCTTTGCGGGGAAACTCAGAAGGTATGGCTGCTCAGCCCGACCCCTTCATTCCTAATTTTCCCCGAGCACTTTTCCGGAACGAGGCCCACTCGGCCCCGACCGAAGCTTCAGCGTCCAGCCTGGCGCATCAGGCGCGCCCAGATAAAGGGAAAGGTTTAGCCGACCCTGCCGCGGCGTATCCGACTCACAGCCCTTTCTCTTCACAAATTCTTGGGGATCCCGTTCCCAAGCATCTACGATTCTTCACCATGCCTGAGTACTCGGGGGCCAGTGACCCCAAGGAACACGTCATGAAATTTGAAAGCGCCGCCCTGTTGCACCAATACCCGGAGGGCGTCAAATGCCGCGCTTTCCTGACAACCCTCTCCGGGCAGGCTCAACGATGGTTCGACGGACTCCCGGGCGGATCAGTCGGGAGTTTCGCAGAAGTGAAGCGGCTGTTTCTGCAACATTTTGCAAGCAGTCAGAGGCATCATAAGACCAGCCTCAATTTGTTCGCTCTGAAGCAAGGTCCGAAAGAATCACTCCGGGACTACATCAAGAGGTTCAATAGAGTAGCTATAGAGGTGCCCAATACCACGCCAGAAGTATTGGTCACCGCCTTCTCGCAAGGGCTCCAAGAGGGTGACTTCTTCCGATCCCTGATCAGGAAGCCACCGAAGGATTTCGACAGCCTGCTCGGGAAGGCTGTTAAGTATATCAATGTAGAGGAAGCGCAAGCCGCCCGGAGGAAGGAAGTTATAGTTAGTCCACAGCCCGCACCTCAACACAACAGATCAGCAGGAGGACCGATTCGCAGTCCCCGATCGGCCGATCAGCCGGGAATGAGACCCCAACAAGTGCAGGTGGCGCAGGGGAATTGGCCCAACAGATGGGCACCGTATTGTGCGTTTCACCAGTGTAATACGCACAACACTGAAGACTGCCGAGCGGGCGGCAGAGCTCGGACCCCACTCGGTAGGGGTCAAGGACGACAAACCCCGCAGGGGCGCGGGCGTGGTTATGGAGCCACAACCCAACAAGGACAAAGGCGGGATTCCCCCGCCGCCCGGCAATTGTTTCCTCAGCCCGAGCAGGAAGAGGCGGAGGAATTTGACGAAGATCAAGTGAATCACCAGAACGCTGTCCGAGGAGGCGTCAATGTGATTTCCGGCGGTCCGACCGGAGGCGACTCCAACCGAGCCAGAAAGACACAGGTACGCCGACTGGAAATTCACCAAGTCGGAGTTAGCACCTCACAAGCTCAAGGGCCCCAAATCAGCTGGGGGCCACAGGACTTACAAGGATTGGAGGTGCCGCACGACGACCCGCTGGTCATCACGGCTGTCATCGCCAACTACGAAGTCCACCGCACCATTGTGGACACCGGCAGCTCGGTAAACATCTTATATAAACGAGCTTTCGAACAATTGCAAAGTGAAATGTCACAGTTGGAATTGGTGGTTACGCCCCTGTTCGGATTTACGGGGAACGAAGTACAGCCGATCGGACAGATACGGCTGGCCGTCTCACTGGGAGAGGAGCCACTCAAGAGAACCCGGTGGACCACGTTTCTGATTGTGGATGCGCCAGCTGCCTACAACGCCATTCTCGGCCGACCGGCTCTCAACGAATTTAGAGCGGTAGTCTCCACCTACTACCTCAAGGTGAAGTTTCCGGTCGGCGACAGGGTCGGCGAGGTGAAGGGCAACCAGATCGTGGCCCGGCGCTGCTATGCTGATGATGTCCGTTCGGGAGGCCAGAAGGCAAGGCGGGCAGATAGCAGCTGCAACATGGTGCAGGCATCCCCTTGGGCGGAACTGCGGGAGGACAAGGAAGAGGTACAACATCTGCCCGATCGGGATGAGTCCAAAATACAAATTGCTGCAGGACTTCCCGAGGAGCTGAAGCAATCGCTGATCGACTCCCTCGTCCGGAATCAGGATGTGTTCGCCTGGTCGGCGAAAGATTTGAAGGGGGTCCGACCGGAAGTCGCGGAACACCAGCTCCATGTTTACCCGGGCGCGCGACCAGTAAAGCAACAGAAAAGGGATCACAGCGCCGCGCAGAATCAAGTCATCCGGTCGGAGGTGGAGAGACTGCTGGAGGCAGGACATATCCGGGAGGTCCAGTTCCCGGCCTGGCTGGCCAATGTGGTGCTAGTGGCCAAACCCAATGACAAGTGGCGGGTCTGCATTGATTTCCGGGACCTTAATCGCGCGTGTCCAAAAGACTGCTACCCACTTCCTCGGATCGATCAAATGGTGGACTCGACGGCCGGCAGCGAATTCATATCAATGTTGGATGCGTATCAGGGATACCACCAAGTCCCACTGGCCGCGGCCGACCAGGAGAAGGTCAGCTTTGTCACGGCTGACGGCATCTACTGCTATACCGTTATGCCGTTCGGCCTCAAGAATGCGGGCGCCACCTACCAAAGGTTGATGAACAAGGTATTCCGGGCGCAAATGGGGCGTAATGTCGAAGTGTACGTCGACGATATTCTGATTAAGACCGCCCGGGCGGAGGAACTAATCCCCGACATTGAAGAAACTTGCCAAACTCTGCGGCGGTTTGGCCTGAAGCTTAACCCGGCCAAATGTCTATTCGGGGCGCGGAGCGGGAAGTTCCTCGGCTACATAGTCACTGAGCGAGGAATAGAAGCAAATCCGGGCAAAGTAAAGGCCATTCTAGAGATGCCGGCCCCACGAAATCTCAAGGAAGCTCAGCGGCTGACCGGGCGGATAACCGCCCTGTCCAGATTCATTTCCCGATCAGCCGAACGGGGTCTGCCATTCTTCAAGACATTACGCCGGGCCACCAAATTTTCAGTGGGACGNCCGGGCAGCATGTGTTGGCCCAGCAAGAAAAAACCGAGCAAAGGCCGGTGTACTTCTTTGCCCATTTATTTAAAGGAGCCGAGTGTCGGTACACGACACTCGAAAAATTGGGCTACATACTATTCTTAGCCGCCCGGCGACTCAGACCATACTTCTTATCTCACCCAATTACTGTATTGACTAACAGTAACCTGGGTCGGGTGCTCACTAACCCAGAAGCCTCAGGGCGGCTAGTCAAATGGACAACCGAGCTGAGTGAGTATGACATACAATATCAACCCCGACCGGCTATCAAGGCTCAAGCCTTAGCCGATTTTCTCACGGAATGGCATTCCGATGAAGCCGAGGCCATATGAAAGGTGTACGTTGATGGGGCATCCGCTCGGCAAGGAAGCGGAATCGGCGTTCTCATGGTTTCACCCGAAGAAGAACGGCTACACTTGTCCGTGCGGCTAGAACACCGGGCGACTGATAATGAAGCTGAATATGAAGCACTTATAGCCGGTCTGCAAGCCGCCCGGCATGTCGGCGCCACCCGGGTGTGGCTATACTCAGATTCGCAACTGGCCATACAGCAACTGGCCGATAATTTCGAAGTCAATAGCAGCCGGCTGCAAGAGTACATCGAGGCCTATGAACAGCTGAAGGCGGGTTTCCGTGAGGTACTCTTACAAAAGATCCCTCGGGAAAGCAATTTGCAAGCGGATGAGCTAGCCAAATTAGCTAGCGCAGTCGGATCTTGGGTGGTCCCCCGGCCGGCCAGCCATGCTTTATTCGTCATGCAAATCGAGCAGCAAGCGGAGATCGAATTGGAGACTGATTGGAGAATGCCATTGATCGCATTCTTGACCCGGGGAGAAGTGCCATCCGACCGGGAGCAGGCTCGGCTGCTCAGAAAGAGAGCCGTGCAATATACCATGGTCGGAGATGCCCTCTATAAACGAGCTCACGCCCGGCCATTACTCAAATTTCTGGGCGGCGAGGATGCAGATTACGTGCTCCGCGAAGTCCATATGGGGGTCTGCAGTAACCATTCGGGGGGCAGAGCCACCGCCCGGAAGGCTCTGTTGGCCGGGTATTATTGGCCAACTTTACAGAAGGATGCCGACCGGCTGGCCGCAACATGCATCTCATGTCAAAAGCACCAGTGCCTACCGCACCGGCCGACCGAAGTAATGAAGACATCTGCTGTCTCTTGCCCGTTTGACCAATGGGGCATGGATATCGTAGGTCCCTTTCCGTTCGCCCCCGCCCAGAAGAGGTTCTTGTTGGTCGCAGTGGATTACTTCTCTAAGTGGGTGGAAGCAGAGGCGCTGGCCCGGATCACCGAGCAGGCGGTGATTAAGTTCTTGTGGCAAAACATTTTATGTAGATACGGGATCCCCCACAAGTTGGTTTCTGACAACGGTCGGTAGTTTCAAGGGAAGAAAATCAAAGAGTGGTGCTTGGCATACGGCATCCAGCAGGCCTTTACCTCTGTGACGTATCCACAGAGCAACGGCCAGGCAGAAGTCGTCAATCGGGAAATCTTGAGAGGGCTCAAAACAAAGCTGGATCATGCAGGAACCAACTGGGTAGAACAGCTGCCCGGGGTCCTTTGGGCAAACCAAACCACACCCCGAGAAGCGACCGGGCAGACGCCTTTCCACCTCGTCTACGACAGCGAGGCGGTGGTGCCGGTCGAGGTCGGTTGTGAATCTGACCGGCGGCTAAGCTATGACGAAGGAAATGATGAAAGAAGGCGCTTAGAGCTTGACCTCATAGAGGAAGTCCGGGACAATGCAGCCGCTCGGATGTTCGCGTACCGTCAGCGTATGAAACAAAGGTACAACCAGAAGGTGTTGCCGCGCTCGTTTCGACCCGGGGACCTAGTCTGGAAACGTATAAAGCCGGTCGGTGATGTTAACAAATTACAACCACAGTGGGGCGGACCCTTCAAGGTAATGCAGAAATTACATTCAGGCGCTTACTACTTGGAGGATGAACATGGAAAGAGACTTGACCGACCGTGGAGTGCCCTACACTTGCAAATGTACAGAGGGTCCTAGAGTGATGTAATCTTGTAAAACGCAACATTCTAGCTATAACGAAAGGCTCTCCCGACCGAAATTGCCGGTCGGCCACACAAGGCAAGTCATACCTGGACGGGACGCAGGTTGACGCGTCATACCCTCCAGAAGCCTGAGTCGGCGACTGACTGGAAGCGTCAGCCCACTCGGAAGCCTGGACTGGTTCCCGGTCGGAAGCGTGGCGGCCCACGTGGAAGATTGGCCCATCCGGAAGCCTAAAGCGGTGTCCGGTCGGATGCGTGGCGTCCCACGCAGAAGATTGGTTCCCTTTGGAAGCCTGAGTCGGCGACTGACTGGAAGCGTCAGCCCACTCGGAAGCCTGGACTGGTTCCCGGTCGGAAGCGTGGCGGCCCACGTGGAAGATTGGCCCATCCGGAAGCCTAAAGCGGTGTCCGGTCGGATGCGTGGCGTCCCACGCAGAAGATTGGTTCCCTTCGGAAGCCTGAGTTGGTGACTGATTGGAAATATCAGCCCACTCGGAAGCCTGGATTGGTTCCCGGTCGGAAGCGTGGCGGCCCACGTGGAAGATAGGTCCATCCGGAAGCCTGAAGAGGCGCCCGGTCAGATGCGTGGCGTTCCACGCAGAAGATTGGTTCCCTTCGGAAGCCTGAGTTGGTGACTGATTGGAAACATCAACCCACTCGGAAGCCTGGATTGGTTCCCGGTCGGAAGCGTGGCGGCCCACGTGGAAGATTGGCCCATCCGGAAGCCTAAAGCGATGTCCGGTCGGATGCGTGGCGTCCCACGGAGAAGATTAGTTCCCTTTAGAAGCTTGGGTCGGCGACTGATTAAAACGACAGCCCACCCAGAAGACTGAATCTGAATCCGGTCGGACGTGTGGTGACACCTTAGTCTGATCAACCAGTCGTCTACCTTACACAACCATTTTTCCTGCGCTTAATTCGGCTCTCTGGTCGGGCTTAAGGCGATCCATATCCCCCACCCGGCTAGCCGATCAGCAACATCTGCTTAGTCGCTATCTAAAGTGACACGAAGGAAAAGGCTTTTCATTGCTGCTTACTCGGGAGCATTACAAAAAAGAGAGCCCCAACCGGCGGCTCAAGATTACATGATTAAAATTAGGTAAAGGGCTGGAAGAAGTCTTTAGGGAGTAGCTCCTTGACCCGGCTCACTATGACGGCATTGGCAGGAAGGTCGGCAGGCAGATGGCCGCTCTCTTGGAGCTGCAGAACAGCGCTGTTAAGGCCCATCTGGAACATACCAGATGTCCGCTTGCCCAGCTGCTGGCCGAACTCTTTGGAGTTGATGTAAGCCAGGCGATGTGCGTCCATCCGGGCGGGCTCGCCTGCTTGGTACAGCTTCAGGCTGTCAATTTCCGCCCGGAGGTTAGCTAACTCCTTGTCCTTCTCCTCCAAGGCAACGGCTTGAGAAGCCAACAGTCCTTCAGACAAACGGAGCTCGTCTCCTCGTAAGTCTAGAGCCTTCTCCTTGGCATTCAAGTCTGACTCCCGAGTCGCCAGCTCCTGCTCTTTTTCGTTCAAGGTCGTCCGGAGCTCCTCCGAAGACTTCATCAGCGTGTCTAGTTCCGCCTTCAAGGCTTGGGCCTCGACAGCCTTCTTGTCGAGGTCCGATCGGGCACGGCGCTGCCTATCCAGAGCCTTCTTCCTTTCCTGCTTAAGGGTCGCGTGCAGGGAGGAAGACCGGGCATACGCCCGCTCGGCTGCCTCCGCTCGGGTGATTTCCTCCGTCAGTCGCGCCTCGGCGGAACGGAGTTTCTCCTTAAGATCCAGTATCTCCGAACGGAGAATAGCGGTGCCCTCCTCGCCGGCCGGTAAGTTCGCATGCGCCTGGCGGAGCTCCCATTCCTCAATCCGCCGCTCGGCCGCTCGGCGTCCCCTGGTGTTGGTGACCAAGGCATAGGCGACGCTCGAGCAGGAGGCCCAAAACTACAATAAGAGTGTTAGAAAAAAGCAAGTTAGTTAAGCATTGAAGCATCGGACTTACATGCGTAGCGTCCTGAATGAATTGGTCGGCCAGCCGGATCGGGGGTCTGGAAGTCCCCTCCCTCATACCCTGCTCCCAGCAGTCCGCCAATTCCCCATAAAGGGTAAGCCGCTGCTGGACTTCGAAGGGGGCCACTGGGTCGGCCGAGGGGAGATATACGCCATAGCCACCCGTCTATGAACGTTGTCCCCCCCGAGCGCGACGAACCCGGTGCGTCAGCTGACCGGCTCTCTCTAGCCGGGCTGGCAGCTGCCTCTGCATGCTGGGAGCGAGAGCCCGACGCAGAAGTCCTCGGGCGCTTCTGCAAAGGTTGCGGGTCAGGAGAATCAGAAGAGGATAGGTCCACCTCCGCCGGTTCCTCAATACGGATAGAAGCACTGGCCTTCCGCTTGGAAGGCAGGGACTTCTGCAGGGAAGGCGGAGCCTTCTGCTTGTCGGAGGATCTTGCAGGGGCAGGAGATTTCGATGAGCCGACCGGCTCCACAGAACCGGTCGCCGCTGGTTGGGCAGAAGGAGCCGGAGAGGCGGGCTCCGCGCTCTCAGGAATCGGAGGTTGGTCGGGCAGACTGGCCTGACGCAGACGCAGTTGTTCGGCCGCCCGGGCGTTTGCTTCTTCGTCTGCCATGCCCAGGGCCGCATCGAGGGCCGCTTCCCACATCATCTTGGCTGCAAAATCAGGAGATATTGAGTTAGGGAGAAAGAAGTACGAAACAAAAAATTTGACTTACAGAAGGTGTCGGGCAGGGCGGCAGGCACTCGGCTTAGCCCAAATATATACAAGACGGCGTCGTTAAGAAGTTTCATGCCGTCGAAGCGGAGGCCCCCGAGTCGAGAAACAGCCATTATAAATAAGGGGTCGGACTTAAAATTTCTTAAGGGAGTTATAGGGGGCATGTCTTCAACCCATCCGATCGGGAACCCAGGGCTGGTCGGAGGGCTTATGAAGAAAAAATGGGTTTTCCACCCCTTATTCGAGGAAGGAATATTCTCCACTAAGGATAATTTGGCCCGGGCTTGGAGAAAGAAATTTCCGGCCTCCTGTTTCTTCGGATAATAAAAGAAATAAAGAACCTCCGGTCGGAGGGGGACTCGGTAAAGGGTAAAGAGAACTATTAGGTTACATAGTATACGAACGACATTAGGAGAGAGCTGGAAGATAGGCACATGGAAAAAGTTACAGAACTCTACAATAAAGGGATGAAGAGGGTAGCGCAGGCCAGACGTATGTTGGTCCTGGAAAAACACAAAGAAGCCGGCCGGGGGCTTGTGTGGTCTGTCCGCCAAAGTCGGAACCGCAATGCGGTAGTCTTTTGGAATATCGTAAGCTAATCGGAGGTCGGAGATGGTCTCGTCGGTAAGGGTAGACTCGACGGAGGTATACCACAGAGAAGCAGCCATGGAGCAGAAAGAAAGGAAGAAAGGGGAGAATCTGACCGCAGGTGGCAGCGAAAAGAGTTAGAAAACCGGCGGTGAAACGCGAAGACGACAGCAAGGAGCGAGAAGCGGTGAACTAGAGAGAGAACGACGAAAGCAAATAAGGGTTTCGGCGACCCCGAAGGCCTATTTATAGGAAGGCTGAAAGAAGGGCGACCGTCTGATGGCGATCCACGTGTACGGTGATCGCCTCATCCAGGCCGTTGAGGCGTCACACGATCAGCCTCGAAAAGACGCGCCGCAGGCGCTGACGTCGCCTGCAACGGCGACAGGGCGCGCCGTCCGGTCGGCCAGCCAGAAGCTGCCGCGTGGCGGAAAGAATTAAGCGCGTTAATGGCCATTAAAAGCTCGTAATCATGGGGATAAATCGCATCCCGGTCGGCCAACCAGCGTGCGCCACGTGGCCTGGATCATTAAAACGGATGTGATGCCGTTAAGGCGCCGGTCGCATCGGGCACGTCACATCGCCTCATTCGACTTAGAATGTCACGTCTCCATTAATTGACTGACACAGGCGATCACAGGAAAATCGTCTTGGGGCACGTAGCACTCCACGTTCCTGGCGACCCAAGACATACGTTCACCCGACCAAGCGTCATCAACGCACAGCCTATAATTCGACGACACGTGGCAAACCACTCGCTCACCAACTAATAACACTCGTCCGGTCGGACGCATTCACAGTGTACGGACGCGTGGCGACCCACGCTCCTTTCAATCGGGAATAATTATTTTGCCTATGCGGGACAATTTATGAGGACACGTGGCGGCCCACGTTCCTCCGGTCAAAATTTTCATCCGCGCGGACATCTTCATCGTATCAGTGATTAGTCGGGAATGCGTGGCGGCCCACGCTCCCCTATTACTCCTCGTCCGGTCGGACGTCTTCACTAAACAAGATGGCGCGTGGCGACTCACGTCCCTCTTGATCAACAATCTTATTCCACCCAGGCGGCTCGTGCAATACACCGCACACGGATGCGTGGCTACCCACGTTCCGGTCAGCGGCAAGGAACTGTTTGCCCACTCAGACCTTATCAACATCAGCTGTTGAGCATCATGTAAAGCCGGCCGGATATTAAACGGGCAAAAGTAGCTCGGCCGCAAAATGGTTGTACACAAACAGTCCAGTCAGTCGGATTGATCGCCTCCTTCGACTAGACTCGAGGGGAAGGCTATTGATCCTGCCCTATCTTTGGCACCGTACGGACAGCCAACGTGGCAAACGGCCTGGCCAACTTCAGGGTTCACGTCACTGTACGGGCAGCCAGCTTGGCAAACACCCTGGCCGGTCCCAGGGTCTCTGCCGGCCGGTCGGACTCAAGGCGGCCGGTCAGAATAAACGTAGCGGTTCATCCGGCCGGTCAATCCCGGTCGGCCATATTAAGGTTATTACCCCTCGTTTATCCGGGTACTTCCGCCCGGCCACAATAGGGTTTCTGTGCCCTCTTTCCTGGGTACTGCCGCCCGGCCACTTAGGGGCTCACATGCCTAATCATCCGGGTGCAGCCGCCCGGACATCCTTCATATACATACTTAAAAGCCCCCCCAGGCTGGTTTGCCTGGCGCCCACTCGGGCTCTCTCCCGGAACCACCCGGAGATAAAGACAAAACACACCTGCACCTTCCTGCAGGTAACAGACTGTCACCACTCGTGGACTGGCACTCCCTGGCACGCCGCCCTGTCGCGCCGTTGGTGCCAGGCGGCACCGGTTGGGGACGTACAGGAACCTGTCTTTGTCCTCACATAAGACAAGCAGTATGCGACAAGGAATGTTGGCTACAAATCGACATAATCATACAATATTCCCTGACGCCGTCAGAGAATCCTGACACAGGGCAGACAGAATCAGGGAATATTCCCCGACCAGGTCAGAGAATCCGGACACAGGTCAGACTTGGTCTATTTCCCCGGCTATATAAGTCCCTCCCCTCCTCATTATCAGGTACGCGCGAAGCCCCTCATCTACAGTGCTCCATTATTTTTCCTGTTCATCGGAGTACTGACTTGACCGTCGGAGTGCCTTGCCGGGACGCTTCCCGGCTAGGTTGCTAACGGTCATCTTCCCCAGCAGGTCTACTTCCATTCGGTCGGCGGCTCACCGGGCGACACTGACGGGCCCAAATATACTAATTAAAGTTGTCACGAAATGTATGGGCTCATCAAATTTAAATATGAATAAAATGAAATGAAAGCTGGAAACCCTTTTTACAATCAAAAACTGAAAATGTAATATAGGGGCCACAGGTCGTATTTTTCTCGGGGACTAGTTGAAGGTTTGTTTGATTCGCGCTTGTATTTGTGTCGTTTGTGTTTTCGGGTTTCAAATAAAGATTTTGGGTTTAGGTTCAATTCGAAATGAAAAATTGCAATGAGAATGGAGGAAGACCAAACAGTTGATAGCAAAGGATAACTCAATCAATGGAAAACTCAATCAAAGCACTAAAATAATTTTGAAAACAAACAATTCTGATTTCCATTGCCAAATACACTCCAAACTGATTTAAACTTAAAACATCACCACTCAAGCCGAAACTTAACTTGATACCTAAATGCAAGCAATTAAATCAAAACAATTTGATACCAAGTGGAGATAAACCCATGTGCCAAAAGGATGTTAAGAGCAGGAAATGTGTAGCTGATTAATTCAGCTTGGAAGGCTGATCAATGTAAACATTTGCAGAAATGTGAACTTGAAAACTGATTTAGGCCGGTACAAAGTAAATGCAGAAATTCCCAAGACAAACTGAGCTCACGTACCTAAACCAATGCTTGGAAAGAATTTTCAGCTAACTTGACACAAACACAACTGCAAAACTGCAGTAATCTGCAGGAACATTGAAGCATTGCAGAAACTGCAATGTTGCAGCAGTAAACTGCTGAATTTTCGAGTTGAAATGCAGTGGGGAATTCGGCTGTTAATTAGATGCAAAGATAAACAACCTACTGCTGTGAACCAAGTGGATGTGAGATAAACAATTAAAATGCAAATGTCAGAAACAAATCATTGTGCAGAAAGGGATGACTCCAATTCAGAAATACCACATGCAGAAACAATCCATTGACGTGCATGAACTGGCAGTTAGGCTGTATTTGGATGCAAGATCAAATAGCACTAATTTCTATTGCAATGGAATTCCATTTCCGAGAACTTTACTGATACAGACTTGGGCACTACAACTGAGAAGAGCAGAAAATAGGCTGAATTGCAGGCATGGACTTGATACAAAAAGAGGAAATCTGGCACGCAAGCTGTGCATGATTTGCAGAAGAGAACAGAATTCAGATATGCAGAAACAATCACTCAGAAATAAGACTTCGAACCAAAAGCATAACAAATCGAGTTACTGACATCAAATGCGCATAACCAAAGTTTAGAAAGGATTAAAGCTGCTGAACTGTAATTTGATTTGCAGAGTTGAAATCTAAATGAATGCAGAAATAAAGTGCTATTTAAATGAAACAAAATGCGGTGCAATTTCCAAACATTAAACTAAGCTAACTTGATGCAAATGAAGGTCTGATACGCAGCAGCCCAAGGACTGATACGCAGCAGACATAATTTGAAATTACAGAAGGAGAACAGGACAGCTTTGATACGCAAGGGAAGTAAATGGCACGCAAGCTAAAAATATGAAATTAACTGAAAGCAAACACAACTATCCACTAGAAAATCTTCCTAATTACTTAACTGATTGGATTAAACCCTAATTACAGCAGAAACTATGCATTAAACCAAGTTAACGAATCTGAAACGAAATTCAGAAAAGAACAGACAGCAGAAATAAGATTACAGTTAAGAAAACGAGATTAACCAAACTTCGATCCCTCATTTCAGCTCACAAATCCTTGCTGTCACTCAAGGATGAGCTTCCAATTAAGATAGAAGCAATCCATACAAGACAACTACAGCAACTAAGTAAATTCAGTAATGAACTACGGCAGAAATTTAATTTGCGGCTAACAACTGAAAACTCGCTAATTAAGCTAAACCCTCAATCCAAATCCCTGCTGTCACTCAAGGATGAGCTCGAATTGAGGTGGTCACGCCTCCAAACGAAGAAATTGAAGAAACGATGAAGAAATCGCTAAGCTACTGAAGCAGACGAGTTGCGGCGAGGAAGACGCGACAAGGAAGACTGTGGGAAATTTTTCCTTAAGTAATTAACTTTGGACGGCTCAGATTGATTTGAGGAGATCCAACGGCTGATCTTGCTCTGATTGGAACCAAACTTTTATGATGATGATCTGGGGTCAGGATCTGCCTCGTGGTAGCTCGGATCCTCCAGATTTGCAACGGATGGTCCAGATCAACTCAATCAGTGAATGGACGCTCTAGAGCCCTCCTTGCTTGATCCAACGGTTGATTTAGCTCCGATTGGGATGAAACCTTCAGATCTTGATCATAGAGCTTGATCAACCCTAACCCTAGCTCGGATTGCTTCAGATCGTCCCGGATGGCTCAGATCTAGCCGCTCTTGAATCGGACGGCCCGGATTAATCGTAGGCTTGATAATCAGATCCGGGTCACTTCCGACTCAAGTTTGACCCAATATGCCCTAAGTCCTTGAACCTTTGGTGCCTACAAAAATAGATCCAAAATTTAGTGGCCAATTAATCCATTTTAATGAAATTTTGCAATTAAGTCCAAAATAAGATAAAGTTCCAAAACCTAGGGTAAAATCAGAATTAAGCAATAAAAACATGGGTCAAACATGGATTTTAACATCTAAAATAATCACAAAAATGGTACTTATCAATTCCCCCACACTTAACCTTGAGCGTCTCGCGAAACTACTAAATAAGTATCCCTTAGGCTCTCTTAAGCATAATTAGAAACAAATGAAAAGAAATTACCTAGGGTTGTCAATTCTCATAAATCTAAGCTCTATGGATTACTATCTTGTCCTTAAATCAACAACTTGGCCTTTTCATCTATCATGAGTCATTGAGATGAATTTAAATCTCTAGCCTTTCAAGGAAAATAGTGGTGGCTCTCTTCTTAAGTTCTAACTTGATAATGGAAGTGGAGCTCACTCTTACACACATGATTCTTGCACTACCATAGGCTTGCTTATTGTCTAATCTCTACCATTAATCATGAATAGGATCAACAACTATAAAAACAAAGGAAAACATGGAAAATGGCAATAAATGGAATAAAAGTCAAGAAAATGGAAAATTTTGATGGAGTGGGAAACTTAGTTGCTCAAAAATGTTTCCAATGTGCTTTGCCCCTCTTATCAGTCCTCTAGTGATATCCAAAAGTGTGGTGAAGTGGAACTTGAATAAATTCCTTTGATTTGGATGAAAAACCCTTCATTTGATCTCAATGTGCCAAGTTTGCCAATTTTGTGCCAACCTTGTTTCTTTCACTCTTTTCTTAGATTTTTTTTCTTTCTTTCTTACTCTCTAGTGAATGTCAGAATGTGGTGATGCAAGCTTGGACTTGGATGAGAAAAATTTCACTTGATTTCATGGTGCCAAAGTTCACTTGTTGTGTGCCACTTTATTTCTCTCTTTTTCTTTTCTTTTCTCAAACTGTTTTTTTTTTCTTTTTCTGCTCTCAAAACTAGTGATGGAGTCAACCTTCATTTGGAACACTTCGGACCAGTTAGCATCAGAGTTCGTATCAGAAAGATAGAAGTTATATCAGCAAACTTGAAAATTTTCTGCATTTGTTTAAACTTGATGATTTGCACTTCAATTCAGAATTGTACAAGTTGGTTTCAGATTTCTGCATTTTCTACTCCAGATTCTAGCTCCACGGCAGATTCCTTTCTATTCTCTGATTTCTCAAAAGCAGTTCGTGCAATTGGCTGAGTAGTGGAAAGCTTGAATGCTCCACTTGCAAATGGCTGAGCATTAGGTTGAAATCCAGGAAGTGCACTGCAAATTTTTTTCTTTTTCTTCTGTGTGCTGATCAGAGCTGCTAATCTCTGCATTTGCTCAGATTCTCTGCATTGGTTTCAGTTCTGTCCAGATCCAATTCAGCAGGTTCTTCATTCTATACTGCACAACCTTGTAAACCCAAATTTTAGCTTCAAATTGATACAATTCTTGTGCAAAAACTGCTCATATGGTACACTAGCTTTACCCCTAGCAGTCCACTGATTTTTTTTCTATCCATGCACTTGATTCTCACCTGATACTCCCTGTTTACTTCAAATTCCAATAACCCCTTCACTGTTTTTCCGAAATGTGCAGCTGCAATT
The DNA here is from genome assembly GCA_024364735.1 of Boesenbergia rotunda. Taxonomy (NCBI): domain Eukaryota; kingdom Viridiplantae; phylum Streptophyta; class Magnoliopsida; order Zingiberales; family Zingiberaceae; genus Boesenbergia; species Boesenbergia rotunda. The sequence goes on along the minus strand of JAGFNQ010001419.1, from coordinate 775,588 downwards.
CAACACTTAGAAAAATGGCTGAATACCTTCATATCATTATTTCTTTTTTTTTTCTCTGTTCTGATATCAAACATCAAATCAGCCACCATTTCTGTTTTGGATCAGTCGGTTTCAGAATTCCTTTGCAATTAATCTGCACATGTTGCAGCCGAATTCACAAGGGAAACAACTTCACCTCCCAAACTCAAATTGACACTTGGTTTCTTTCATCACTTTGGCACAAATTCTTTTCTTTTGCATGCTAATTTTTTTTTTCTCTTGCAGATTTTTTTCATTGCCACTTGGATCTTCAAATGATGAGCAAAAATTTAGATGCTTCAATTGTTGTCTTCCTTAACTACTTCTTCTTGCTTGATCTTGATACCAAACATCAACTCAAATGGCATATGAAATTTTTTTTTCGAGTTGAAATGCATCCAAAACTTTAGTCACTCCCCCACACTTAAATCTTTGTCCGTCTCGGGCAAAATAACATTAGAAACAAATCAAACAACAAGTCCAAAGAAAAGTAGGGTAAGAGTAAGAAATAAGTAAAGAAAAATGGATAAACATGATTATTGCTAAAAATTGATGTGGAAAGGAAAACAAATGGATAAGCCTCTATAGATGTGATCCAATCATTGAAATATGGTTTTGAAAGAACCTAAGCAAGTTCTAGAGTTCAATAGCATATGTGTGTCACAAATATAAGGCTAATTCTCACTAGGTGAAAATAATTCATCCCAAGTCCTCAATTAAGAATCTAAAGCAAGTAGTACTCAAGCATCCAAGATTTCATCCATTAGCTCAAACCCTAAGTTTTGACAAACAAATTTAATATATTTTCAAAAGACTCTAAAATGCTATGGAGATAACCTAGAGGGATACATTTATTTCCACTCATGCAAGAAAAAGTGCTAAAAGAAAAGACATGGTATTTACAATATCTATTTATTCAATTTACTCTAGAAAACATAAAAGTGAAAAATGCGATAAAAGAAAATACAAGAAAGAAAAATCTCCCTTTTATTTCTGGTGGACGGAGTCGACCCAGAAGAAGCCTCCATCCTGGTAGTGGAGGTGTCTGGGTGGCTGAAAGATGTGGGACTCCCCCACACTTAAACTTCACAGAAAAATGCTCCGGTGGCCGTAGGCGATTCAGGTTCAAGAGCCATTCAAGGGGTGGAGTGCTTTTAATTAAAGTCAGATCATCTCCTCCTTCTTGATGCCCTTCAGAAGTCCTTCCAGGAGGCTGGAGTCTGTTCAGTTGGAGTACCCACTCCTGAAGTCTTCTGGACTCTGCAAAAACATGTAATACCTCTCTCAAGCGTTCAGGGTCAGAAAGAAATGATATAAGTTCAGTTTCTGCATGAAATAAATCCAAATCTGCATCATGTCCAATTAAATCAATTTGTGGTGCCTCAATAAAATTTTCAAAATCATTTTCTACAAAATTTGCATCCAGGAGCTCATCACAAATAAAGAAATCAATTTCTGGCTCATCAATAGAAATTTCACAATTATTTTCAATCAAGGGTGTATCAAGTAAGGTGTCACAACCAATCAAATCAATATCAAGTATCTCCAAAAGTTTTTCACATTCATTTTCAGCATAAGACATAACAAGAGATTCATCAAAATAAATAACATCCATTTCAGGCACTTCTAAAAAATTTTCACTAGTCATATCCACAAAAGATGTATCTAAAGATTCATCATAACAAACTACATCAATTATGGGTGCCTCTAAAATTATTTCACTATTCATATTTACAATGGATGTGTCAAGTAATGCATGATGATCAAGGAAATCAATATTTGGTACCTCTATTGGATTTTCACAAACAATCTCTACACAAGGTATATCAATAAATTCATCAGAGTCAATAGAATCATCCCTAGGTACCTCACTGCATTTTTCTGAAGTAAAAGGAGAAATACTTACCTGAGCGTGCTGGATAATACCTGAAGGGTCTATAATAGTAGATGTATCTGTAGTCTCCTCCTGGTTATGTTCAAGCTCCTCTTCAGCCTCAGGCGCTGGTGGACAATCAACTGGTGATCCTTGGGTGCTTGCTTCCACCAAGCAAGTCCCTACACTTTCTGGTTCATTCTCTAAATCTTGTGGTGGTCCCTGGGGCTTAGTGCAGTCCCCTACACCTATGGAATCATCCTCTATGCATTCTTCTCCTGTAATATCTGCAACAACAGTGTCAGAAAAATTAGGACCATCAATAATGCTATCATCAGAAAATAAAAGTCTAGAATGGTCCTGTGGAGCTTCAATTTCTTCTTCTTGAGCTGAAACATTCGAAATTGGATTTTGAGTAGGAATCTCCAGAGGAATGTATGCTCTAGGTGCCCAGACTTTGATGAGTACGTCATCTTCTTCTTCTTCTATCAAATGTGCAAGATTACTTGAAGAAGGACTTGGCCATGCGCTAGGGTCACCTTGAACTGATATAAAACCAACTCCGGGGGATTGTTCTGATTTTTGGGCTTGCCTTTGTTTCTCTTGTTGATGATATAGTAAAACTTGTTGAACTATCTCCTCCACCCTTTGTTGTTGCATAACTTGTTGCAACATTTCCTCGACCTTCTGTTGGAGCACATTTCCTGCACTAGAACTCCCATAGCCTCCTTCGTTAGCATAGCTCCTTGACTGACCTTGAAAGGATGAAGTAGGCTGAAAATTTTGAGCTTGCTGATTTGGTTGAAAACATGGCTGTTGGGGCTGATTAAAGGGCTGATATTCTTGGAAACTTTGCTGGGAAATGTAGCCTTGAAAGTTCTGATTTTGGTCTGGAAAATTAGGTGGCGAAGGCTGAAAATTCTGCCCTTGAAACCCTTGATTGTAGGGCTGTGAAAACTGGTTCAAGGGCTGTGTAGGCTGAAAATTTTGTTGGTTTTGCGCTGGAAAAACTGGGAATGATTGAAAACTTTGCTGCCCTTGATTGTATTGCTGGAATTGAGGTTCAAAATGCTGAAATGGTTGCTGAAAATTGGGCTGAAATTGCTGAAAACTGGGCTGAAAATTCTGGAAAATTGGCTGCCCGTTCTGAAAATTCTGGAAATTCTGTAAATTGCTGGAATTCGGCTGAAATTGTTGGAATTGTTGTGGTTGCTCGAATTGTTGCAATGGTGGCTGAAAAAACTGATTTGGTTGCTCAAAATTAGGATAGGGCTGCTGAAATTGATCATTCGGGTGCTGAAAATTCAAATGGGGTTGCTGGGAATCAAAATATGGCTGCTGGAATTCTTGGAGTGACTGAAGTGGTTGTTGAGGTGGCTTCTGATAAGTAAATGACTGAGCTTTACGTTCTAGTTGGTAGTCCAACCCCTTTAACACATTTTTTAACTCCTCCAATGCCTCTTCTATCTCTTTTGACCCCATTTTGAATTTGCAGCCCTGTCACAAAACAAACAAGAAAAATGGCAGTACCCGTATACAAAAGAATAAGCAACAAAAAATAGAACCCAATGATATGTCTAAAGAATCATACAAGCAAAAATCAAACAAATCAACTAGTTGCTTCCCCGGCAACGGCGCCAAAAATTTGACGGGCCCAAATATACTAATTAAAGTTGTCACGAAATGTATGGGCTCATCAAATTTAAATATGAATAAAATGAAATGAAAGCTGGAAACCCTTTTTACAATCAAAAACTGAAAATGTAATATAGGGGCCACAGGTCGTATTTTTCTCGGGGACTAGTTGAAGGTTTGTTTGATTCGCGCTTGTATTTGTGTCGTTTGTGTTTTCGGGTTTCAAATAAAGATTTTGGGTTTAGGTTCAATTCGAAATGAAAAATTGCAATGAGAATGGAGGAAGACCAAACAGTTGATAGCAAAGGATAACTCAATCAATGGAAAACTCAATCAAAGCACTAAAATAATTTTGAAAACAAACAATTCTGATTTCCATTGCCAAATACACTCCAAACTGATTTAAACTTAAAACATCACCACTCAAGCCGAAACTTAACTTGATACCTAAATGCAAGCAATTAAATCAAAACAATTTGATACCAAGTGGAGATAAACCCATGTGCCAAAAGGATGTTAAGAGCAGGAAATGTGTAGCTGATTAATTCAGCTTGGAAGGCTGATCAATGTAAACATTTGCAGAAATGTGAACTTGAAAACTGATTTAGGCCGGTACAAAGTAAATGCAGAAATTCCCAAGACAAACTGAGCTCACGTACCTAAACCAATGCTTGGAAAGAATTTTCAGCTAACTTGACACAAACACAACTGCAAAACTGCAGTAATCTGCAGGAACATTGAAGCATTGCAGAAACTGCAATGTTGCAGCAGTAAACTGCTGAATTTTCGAGTTGAAATGCAGTGGGGAATTCGGCTGTTAATTAGATGCAAAGATAAACAACCTACTGCTGTGAACCAAGTGGATGTGAGATAAACAATTAAAATGCAAATGTCAGAAACAAATCATTGTGCAGAAAGGGATGACTCCAATTCAGAAATACCACATGCAGAAACAATCCATTGACGTGCATGAACTGGCAGTTAGGCTGTATTTGGATGCAAGATCAAATAGCACTAATTTCTATTGCAATGGAATTCCATTTCCGAGAACTTTACTGATACAGACTTGGGCACTACAACTGAGAAGAGCAGAAAATAGGCTGAATTGCAGGCATGGACTTGATACAAAAAGAGGAAATCTGGCACGCAAGCTGTGCATGATTTGCAGAAGAGAACAGAATTCAGATATGCAGAAACAATCACTCAGAAATAAGACTTCGAACCAAAAGCATAACAAATCGAGTTACTGACATCAAATGCGCATAACCAAAGTTTAGAAAGGATTAAAGCTGCTGAACTGTAATTTGATTTGCAGAGTTGAAATCTAAATGAATGCAGAAATAAAGTGCTATTTAAATGAAACAAAATGCGGTGCAATTTCCAAACATTAAACTAAGCTAACTTGATGCAAATGAAGGTCTGATACGCAGCAGCCCAAGGACTGATACGCAGCAGACATAATTTGAAATTACAGAAGGAGAACAGGACAGCTTTGATACGCAAGGGAAGTAAATGGCACGCAAGCTAAAAATATGAAATTAACTGAAAGCAAACACAACTATCCACTAGAAAATCTTCCTAATTACTTAACTGATTGGATTAAACCCTAATTACAGCAGAAACTATGCATTAAACCAAGTTAACGAATCTGAAACGAAATTCAGAAAAGAACAGACAGCAGAAATAAGATTACAGCTAAGAAAACGAGATTAACCAAACTTCGATCCCTCATTTCAGCTCACAAATCCTTGCTGTCACTCAAGGATGAGCTTCCAATTAAGATAGAAGCAATCCATACAAGACAACTACAGCAACTAAGTAAATTCAGTAATGAACTACGGCAGAAATTTAATTTGCGGCTAACAACTGAAAACTCGCCAATTAAGCTAAACCCTCAATCCAAATCCCTGCTGTCACTCAAGGATGAGCTCGAATTGAGGTGGTCACGCCTCCAAACGAAGAAATTGAAGAAACGATGAAGAAATCGCTAAGCTACTGAAGCAGACGAGTTGCGGCGAGGAAGACGCGACAAGGAAGACTGTGGGAAATTTTTCCTTAAGTAATTAACTTTGGACGGCTCAGATTGATTTGAGGAGATCCAACGGCTGATCTTGCTCTGATTGGAACCAAACTTTTATGATGATGATCTGGGGTCAGGATCTGCCTCGTGGTAGCTCGGATCCTCCAGATTTGCAACGGATGGTCCAGATCAACTCAATCAGTGAATGGACGCTCTAGAGCCCTCCTTGCTTGATCCAACGGTTGATTTAGCTCCGATTGGGATGAAACCTTCAGATCTTGATCATAGAGCTTGATCAACCCTAACCCTAGCTCGGATTGCTTCAGATCGTCCCGGATGGCTCAGATCTAGCCGCTCTTGAATCGGACGGCCCGGATTAATCGTAGGCTTGATAATCAGATCCGGGTCACTTCCGACTCAAGTTTGACCCAATATGCCCTAAGTCCTTGAACCTTTGGTGCCTACAAAAATAGATCCAAAATTTAGTGGCCAATTAATCCATTTTAATGAAATTTTGCAATTAAGTCCAAAATAAGATAAAGTTCCAAAACCTAGGGTAAAATCAGAATTAAGCAATAAAAACATGGGTCAAACATGGATTTTAACATCTAAAATAATCACAAAAATGGTACTTATCAGACACCTACTTACGTCCGGTCGGACGACACCCCCACTCGCTGAGTCATTCTGAGCGAGGGCATCCAGTCAGCATTCACGCCATTCATCTCTACACTGTCATCCGGTTGCGGCCCCACTCCGCTCGGTGACAGGATCAGTATTGAAGAAAAAATATCCTACAATACGCTGTCATTCAAATCTTAATAAATGCATCTTACGTGAAAATTGAACCCTCATTACTAAGAAGAAATGCTCGGTACATCTCATTCCTCGAATTAAGCAAAAAGATGATTTCACTCACTTGCGCCCCGCATCGTTGACACTACAGCAAGATGAAAAGAGATAAATCATGGTATCGAGCGGCCTTCTAGGTAGGAGGATGTTTAATCTATCGACCCTTACCTAATAAAACAAATTTGTCACCGATGTACCAACTCGGCTACACTTGTGGGGGCATGCCCATCTCGTTCATTCATTTTAGTTGAAACTAGATATCTAGTTTATGTCGACTAATATTGGAACGACCGACCCGATTCTACATGAGTTTTCCACCTACCATCAAGGTAAATCGGAAAACTCTCACAGCAGCCGACCCATCATCCCAATGTTCTTAGATCAACAACCCATTAAAGGAAATTCCTCTGTTAATTTACCGAAGTTAGGACTCGATTCTTAAATGTTTGGAAAATTAAGAATATACTCTGCTGCTACACCATTGCCCAAGGGGCAATGTCCATTTCATTCATTGTGGCAACTCTTCACTCGAGTACCAACTCGACTACGCCCGTGAGGGCAATGCCCATCTCATTCATTGCAGCAAAAAGGTGAAGTCATCACCTTAGCGGCTCTTGCAGGGCGGTTACACACTCCAGGGTGTTGGTGCTTGGATGGCTAGAGAAGGGGGGGGGTGAATGTAGCCAGACACAAATTTTGGCTTCTTTTAAGAATTTCTGCAGTAGGGTTACTAGCAGCAGCGAAAGCACAACAAAAACAGAAACTAATGATGCAGAAATGAAGAACAAACCAAAACTCTAACACGAGGATATACAAGGTTCGGGGATAACTTGCCCCTATTTCTTAGCGTGCCCGTAAGGTGGGTGATCCCTTGATCGTCGGCAGATCAAGCCCTGGAAATCCGGATATCAAATCCTCCTTCATGATGGAGAAACCTCTCCACACAATGTCTCAACAGAGAGATATAAAATGAAAGCACAGAGACAAACATCAAACTTACAGAGCACAAGCGAAGGAGAAACGCCTACAAAGCAATACTCACAACCCAGCACAACCTCAGCAAGAGCCTTCACTCAGCTCTCCCTTGTCTGCTTGTTGATCGCCTTGCAACGCTATCAAAACCTTCCAAGTGCTCAAGTCAAAGCAACAACAGAACGCTCAAGAGTATGATTCAAGGTGAAGGATGAATCAGTGTTGTCGCAAGAAGAGATTGGATCAAAAGTTCTGCTGAGGCTTCTTCGCTACCAAGCTCTTAAGCCTCTGCCCACTGATCGCCAGGTCACAGCCACCAGACGCTCCTCTGCAGCACACCAGTTGCTCATCTGCAACTGCCCAGCTACCAGTGAGCTCTCTTGGACTCCTAGAACCCTCTCCAGTCGAGCCCCAGGTCAGTTGCCAGCAGCATCAACGTCCGTTGAAACCTGAGAAGGAGAAACAGCCAAACCTGATACATGGAAAGAACCCAGTTGACCCTCCTTCAATGTTTGAAATCATCCCTGTCACCTGCACACTTAACAGAGGTTTAGCAAATGAAATCAAACTTACACCAGTAATAGTAGAGAAAATCAGAGCGAAATCAGTAGTGCTCAGAGCGCGATCAGAAGTCTGACAGCGTATTTGAAATAAAGTTTTCAGCTTCTGATCGGTCCCCAGACCGATCAGAGAGGACCCTGATTGGTCACCGGACCGATCAGGATAAGCCCAGACCGATCAGGCTACAGCCTGATCGATCCCCAGTGAGAAACCTAGGATCGCGAACTCATCTATGATCGGTCACCCTGACCGATCAAGTACTGGGGATCGGTCACCAGACCAATCCAACAGGTGAGGACAGAACCTTCAGCTTTGCATCCCATGCCCCTTGATCGGTCACCTAACCGATCAGGTTGTGCCCTGATCGGTCTGGGGACCGACCTGACCGATCAGACTCCAATCTGATCGGTCCAGGTGAGAAACCTTGCGACAATTTGATCGGTTACACTGACCGATCAAGGTTCTCTGATCGTTCACCAGAACGATCTGAAGCCACACAGAAGCTGAACCATAAGCTTCTGTTCTCTCCCTGATCGGTCACCAGACCGATCAGAAGCTCTCCCTGATAGGTCACCAGACCGATCAAGAGCCGAACAGAAGTCAAACAATGTTTCTGTTCTCTCCCTGATCGGTCACCAGACCGATCAGACTTCTCTGGATCGGTCACCAAACCGATCCACAACAGGGAGTTTGTGCCAACTCCCTGATCGGTCACCAGACCGATCTAGCTTCGAACACAACCACCATAAGTCAAGAGAACAGGCTCCCTAGCCTTCTCTGACTCGTGCTCAGTCCCCCGGACCAAGACTCCGTGCCCAGCTTCACTCATCGGGACTTCATTCAACCTAGCTTCCCAAGCTAGGACCTGGCTTTACTCACCAGGGTTTCAATCACCCAGCTTCACTCACCGGGATTTCATTCAACCTAGCTTCCCAAGCTAGGACCTGACTTCACTCACCAGGGTTTCAATTACCCTGCTTCATTCACCGGGAGTTCATTCAACCTAGCTTCCCAAGCTAGGACCTGGCTTCACTCACCAGAGTTTCAATCACCCGGCTTCACTCACCGGGATTTCATTCAACCTAACTTCCCAAGCTAGGACATGGCTTCACTCACCAGAGTTTCATTCAACCTAGCTTCCCAAGCTAGGACCTGGCTTCACTCACCAAGGTTTCAATCACCCGGCCTCACTCACCGGAAGTCGTGCCTAGTCACCCGACCAGAACTTAAACCAGACTCATCTTATTAACCTAAACTAAAATCGGTGTCAACACCAAAACAACAATCAGGGTCAGACTGCATCAACACAGGGCAGTTGCACACACTTGGGAAGAGGTAAATAAGGGGGCATTTTATTCTAGCGCAGCGACCTTTTTTATTGGGGAGGTCAAACACTTAACGAGATATTTTTACACTAGTTGAAAATTGACCCCAAGCCCTATTGCAGCAAACACTCATGTATGTACCAACCCGTGGGGGGCAATACCCATCTCATTCGTGATAACGATCACCCCTGGCGACCCAGTATCGCTGGTCCATCGACTAAATGTAGTCAAGTAAATCGGGCGCCGGGGGGGTGGTGTCGGTTTGCCCTATTTGGCCCATTGCATGAGAGAGGTCAAATACTTAACAATATCCATCTTATTCATTGGAGCAAAAGGTGACAATGCTCACCCCATGCGCCTTAGTATCGTCGCCCTCAGCTAGATATAGACAAGTAAATCATAGGGAATATTTTTACTCTGGCATAATGACCGTTTATATTGGGGAGGTCAAACACCCAATAAAATATTTTGCTCTCACTGTTAAGACCTATTAAAACAACCACTCATAATTATCAATTGTGTCAATCCACGAAAGCAATGTAATTTTGCTCACCTCATATGCCTTTCAATTCTCCTAATTAATTCGGTTATGTAATGGGCTAATGTCCATCTCATTCATATATTTATGGGAAATAATTGAGTGATGGGATGAATAAGACCATTTATATATATAGGAAAGTCATCCTAATTTCAATAAAATATATGTATATTTTCTCTAACAAAAAGACTTTCTACCTAAATCAGAAAAATTAGATGATTTCATAAATAAATTATTATAATCTTTATTTAACTTTTCATCTTCAGTTAGAAGAGAAAGTGACTTATTTTCTTAAAAAAGTAGTAAAGTTGAATAACTTTATTAAAATTATGATAAATAAATCTAGATGAAAAACGAGTTTAACATTTTAATGATAATCAAAATAGATCAAATTAAATTAATAGCTGCTTTTTTATCTAGATCCTGACAAATTGGAATTAAGACATTGGAATATAGGAAAAATAATAAGAGAACGAATGCCACTTTTTAATCTTTATTTTTTTTATAAAAAAATGATTTATCTGTAAACCGACGATCATGGTAAAGTCACCGCAACCGCGAGCGCTTCATCGAGATTTTTAAATTTACGGCATCACGATTGCGCCGCGTTCACTCGTGACAGAGAGGTAAGCCGACGGGGCGGTTTGGAGACCGCATCCAATCCCGCCATAAAAGCCATTCCAGATCTCTGACATGAGTCAGTTCCGTTTCCCCTCACACCGTCCGTTCGCTGCTCCGCTCCTCTCTCTCTTGCTTCCACGCCAGCGATCCGAAACCGCCCTACATCGTCGCAGAAGATCCGGCGACCGTCAAAGATGAGGGAGATACTCCACATCCAGGGCGGGCAGTGCGGAAACCAGATCGGGGCCAAGTTCTGGGAGGTGATCTGTGACGAGCACGGCATCGATGGCACCGGGAAGTACACCGGCGACACCGACCTGCAGCTCGAGAGGATCAATGTCTACTACAATGAGGCCAGCGGCGGCCGCTACGTTCCTCGTGCTGTTCTTATGGATCTCGAACCGGGAACCATGGATTCCGTCAGATCTGGGCCGTTTGGCCAGATCTTCCGTCCCGACAACTTTGTGTTTGGACAGTCTGGCGCAGGGAACAATTGGGCCAAGGGACACTATACTGAGGGAGCGGAGCTCATTGATTCGGTGCTGGACGTTGTCAGAAAGGAAGCGGAGAATTGTGACTGCTTGCAGGGTATGACTTAGTTTTTTTTTTCTTGAATAAGTATGATATTTGTTAGATCTGCATTATTTAAATGGATCTTTTGATTTTCGATTTATGTTGGAATTATTCAGATAATGTGCCAAGGCAATCTTCCATTTTTTTAAGGCGTTTTATGAACTTAAGGTTTCTTTTTCCCCGTTGAGCTTGTTATGAGTTGCATCTTGCTGCTTAAATATTGAAAAAATGCGTGTTTTTAGTGAAGTAGATGGTGACTCAATTCTACAATATTTTTTTCTTTCGATCTAACAAATTTGAATACATAATGTTAGGTTTTGTACTTATTTGCATATTCTACTTTGAGATTTTTTTTAAAAAAAATTGTTTCTTTCTGCTTATAACCATCTCGTGGGCACTTCTTTGAATTCCCTGCAAAGCTTTTCATTTGTTCCTCATCATCCGCTTACTCCTTACTTACCTCGCTTTTTACTCTTCTGAAATTGCGCTTGACTCCTTATATTTGACCACTGAGTTTGTACTTGAAGGTAACAGGTGTTAATATCCAATTAACTTTGTGATAGCATCCATTGCCATACATATCTGATCTTTGATTGTATTCTTTGTGGTATCATGTGTTACTGATTTCTTTACATAACAGGGTTGATCTGTTAGATCTTTGAGTTGGTGTATATATACCGAGATTAAATTCCATTTGAGTCTTTCGTTAAGTTTACTGACCTAGCTTGCACGTTTCAATTTAGTAAGTTTTGCAACTACTCTAAGTTTGATAATCAAATATGCATCCATTAGCAGTTTCTTCAATTTGCACGAACAGGAATGGAAAGTAAAACTGCCAATCAAAGGGAGCAGTTCACATTACAAATTTTTGCTGGTAGTCCTAGTCAAAATTATATTTTGATTCCTAATCCCCACATTTGCTAATTAAATGGGACTAAATGAGTTTGGCATGTGATTAGCTTTCGTTGACATGGGCTGCTGGATAAATGTATAATATCTGTGGTCTTTCCCATTGCCTGATCTTGTTTTGGCTAACAATGTCAGCCCCTAAATGTGATGTTATTTCATTCTCATTTAGTATTCTGCGTATTTGGTGTCATCAGCAGAGCAACAATTGGCAATCAATGTGTTATGTTGTTATGCAGGCTTTCAAGTTTGCCATTCTTTGGGAGGAGGAACTGGGTCTGGCATGGGCACCCTTCTGATCTCTAAGATTAGGGAGGAATATCCGGATAGAATGATGCTAACTTTCTCTGTTTTCCCGTCGCCAAAGGTGTCTGATACAGTCGTGGAGCCGTACAATGCTACTCTCTCGGTTCATCAGCTTGTCGAAAATGCCGATGAGTGCATGGTCCTTGACAACGAAGCATTATACGATATCTGCTTCCGCACGCTGAAGCTTTCAAATCCTACTTGTAAGCATGTTCAAAATTTCAATTACATGTTAGTTAGACACTACTAGCTCTTAGCATTTCTAGTTCTGATGTTTATCCTTGTTGTGCTAGTCGGTGATCTCAATCACCTTATCTCCGCCACAATGAGCGGCGTCACCTGCTGTCTTCGCTTCCCCGGGCAGCTCAATTCGGACCTCAGAAAGCTTGCCGTAAACCTCATCCCTTTCCCACGCCTACACTTCTTCATGGTAGGATTTGCACCCCTGACCTCCAGGGGCTCGCAGCAATACCGGGCTCTGACAGTTCCAGAATTGACCCAACAAATGTGGGATTCCAAGAACATGATGTGTGCTGCCGATCCTCGTCACGGCCGTTACCTAACTGTCTCAGCCATGTTCCGCGGGAAGATGAGCACCAAGGAAGTCGACGAGCAGATGCTCAATGTTCAGAACAAAAACTCTTCCTACTTTGTGGAGTGGATTCCAAACAACGTCAAATCCAGCGTCTGCGACATGCCGCCCAAGGGACTGAAAATGGCTTCGACTTTCATCGGCAACTCGACCTCCATCCAAGAGATGTTCAGGAGGGTCAGCGAGCAATTCACTGCCATGTTCAGGCGAAAGGCTTTCTTGCACTGGTACACCGGAGAGGGTATGGATGAGATGGAATTCACCGAGGCCGAGAGCAACATGAATGATCTGGTGGCGGAGTACCAGCAGTACCAAGATGCCACAGCGGAAGAGGAGTACGAGGAGGAGGAAGAAGAGGAAGAGGAGCCGACCGAGTAAGTCATGTCGATCTCTGCAATGTCTTTGCTTCCTTAATGTCTTGTGGGTTTGGATTAAGACACTAGTTCTCCACTTGTGTTTGCAATATTGTGATAGATATTGAGATGAACCTTGGCCTTGGCATTGTACACATTAATTTGTTTTCTTATCTGCATTTCTCATATCTCTAGTCGTTTAGCTGATTTCTTTCCCATACAGTTTGTTCCGAAAAATTTGTGATTTTTGAAAATGCAGATAAGAACCAGGAACTGAATTGAAGCAGCAGCATGACGTGGGGATAAGATGGTAAGAACAGCCGCTTTATTTTTGCAGTTAAGATCATGTCACATTTTGACCTGCGTTTGGCTAAATTAGTTTTGCAAATTACAGTAGGGCATTGTGCAAATATATCCTTGTTCCATATCGTTATAAAGTTACTTTAACATATTTAAAATTGAGTAATGATAGGGAGAGTGAATTTGGGAGAGTGAATGAGAGAGTGAATGACGTGACAGTTATTGTATATACGTCCGATCGCCGATCAGACACCATCGGCGGCTTCTGATCACCGTCCCGAATCAAATTATGTCCTAAGAAAATCGGTGAACTCATCGGGAATCGCCGCAATTATGATCTCGTCGCATTCACCGTCAATCCGGCGAGATCTCAATTATCGGCGACCATGCCGGGTTTACCATCCCCCAATACATAGTTTGATTCGGGACGGCAATCAGAGGTCATCGGTGGTGTCCGATCGGCGATCGAACATGTACACATTAGCTACACGTCATTCATTCTCTCATTAACTCTCTCAAATTCACTGAACCAATCATTACTCTTTAAAATTATTAAATGGTTATAGTTAAAATATTTTAATAGTAATTAAAACTATTCAAATATTAATAAAAATGGTTTTCAATTTTAATTATATATTATATAGAGTAATGATAGGGAGAGTGAATTTGGGAGAGTGAATGGGAGAGTGAATGACGTGGCAGTTATTGTATACACGTTCGATCGTCGATCGGACACCACCGGCGGCCTCTGATCATCGTCCCGAATCAAACTATGTCCTAAGAAGATCGGTAAACTCATCGGGAATCGCCGCAATTATGATCTCGTCGCATTCACCGTCAATCCGGCGAGATCTCAATTACCGACGACTCTGCCGGGTTTACTATCCCCCAAGACATAGTTTGATTCGGAACGGCAATCAGAGGTCATCGATGGTGTCCGATCGGCGATCGAACATGTACACATTAGCTACACGTCATTCATTCTCCCATTCACTCTACCAAATTCACTCTCCCAATCATTATCCACAACATTATAAATAACTAAATAAATTTAATAATTTCACGGTGTAACTGGAGTTTGTTGCGTTGTTTTGAGTTATCAACAATGACATTAAAGAATGAGGCTTGCCCATTCCAAATTGCAACAACCCAATCCACGGCCCGCCCTTATCCCCTCTTGGGGCCCCACACACGAGATCCTATAAAACCCCGACAAGATGCACAAATAGATTTCCATCGAATACATTCTAAAACTCACGATGAGGAAGAAACTCGTGCTAGATTCTGCTAAATCTAGGCGGTTTTCCCTTCTTTCATCGTCATCGTTGAATTTCTATCTGTCTTTTGCCTTCATTTCGTGCATCGCTTCACAAGCCTCCGCAGTAAATGGACAGGGATACAACCTCGGCCCGGTCAACGTTGACCCTTCTGGGAAGACAATGGCTGCGAAGCTCAAGTTGATCCAGGGAACGCCGGCCTATGGACTAGATATACAGAATCTATATCTTTTTGCCAGGTCAATTGCCATTAATGTCAAAGTCAACGCATTCTAACGTCTTAGGTTGACTTCTTAACCCTTCTTTGTCTGCTCACTCGCAGCTTCGAGACAGAGGATCGCCTTCGTGTCCGAATCACCGACGCGGATAACCGGCGCTGGGAGATCCCTCCGACCATCCTTCCCCGCCCAGCCGCTCCGCCGTCTCCCCCTCGACGGTTGACGCTCCTTGACGCGAACTCATCTCCGGCATCGCCGCGAAGCAGAGTCTTCTCCATCCCTGACTCCGACCTTCTCCTCACCCTCCACTCCACCTCCCCCTTCACCTTCACCGTCTCCCGCCGCTCCACCGGCGACGTCCTCTTTGACACCCTCCCTGCCCTCGTCTTCAAGGATCAGTACCTGGAGCTCACCTCCTCACTTCCTGCCGACCGAGCCTCCCTCTTCGGCCTCGGCGAGCACACCAAGCGCTCCTTCAAGCTTGTCGCCGGCGACACCTTCACGCTCTGGAACTCCGACATCCCGTCGTCCGCCATCGACCAGAATCTCTACGGATCCCACCCTTTCTACATGGACGTCCGGTCCTCCTCCAACGCCACCTTGCCGCCGGGGATCTCCCACGGAGTCCTGCTGCTAAACAGCAACGGCATGGACGTCATCTACGGAGGATCGTACATCACTTACAAAGTGATCGGAGGAGTCCTAGACTTCTACTTTTTCTCCGGGCCGTCGCCATTGGCAGTCATGGATCAGTACACAGAGCTCACCGGCAGGCCGGCGGCGATGCCGTACTGGTCCTTCGGGTTCCACCAGTGCAGGTATGGGTATCGGGACGTGTCGCAGCTAGAGCGCGTCGTCGCAGGGTACTCCAACGCCGGCTTACCGCTCGAAGTGATGTGGACCGACATCGATTACATGGATAAATACAAAGATTTTACTCTGGATCCGGTCAACTTTCCGGCGGATAGAATGAACCAGTTCGTCAACAACCTCCACAAGAACGGCCAGAAGTACGTTGTCATAATCGATCCAGGTAATAAATTCATCAACAAAATCTCATTCTTTTCCTAACGCACGAAACAAAATCTGATTTTTAGAACAATGGATTGAAAATTTTAGGCATCAATGTCAATAACTCGTATGGCACATTCCTGAGAGGGATGAAACAGGACGTGTTCTTGAAGAGAGGAGGAAGCAACTACCTCGGCAGTGTGTGGCCGGGGCCGGTGTACTTCCCCGACTTCATGAACCCCAACGCCGTTGAATTCTGGGCCGGAGAGATCGATAATTTCCGCAAGACGGTGCTTCCGGTGGACGGATTGTGGATCGACATGAACGAGATATCCAACTTCATCACCTCGCCGCCTCTGAACTCTCTGGACAATCCACCTTACGCCATCAACAACGCCGGCGGTCGCCGTCCGATCTACGTCAGGACGGTGCCGGCATCGGCCGTCCACTTCGGGAACGTGTCGGAGTACGACGCGCACAATCTCCACGGGCTTCTGGAGGCGATGGCGACCGTCGACGGGCTGGTCAAGTCGACTGGGAAGAGACCGTTCGTGTTGAGTAGGTCGACGTTCGTTGGTTCGGGGAAGTACGCCGCGCACTGGAGCGGCGACAACTCCGCGAATTGGGATGAACTCCAGCACTCGATTCCGGCGATCTTGAATTCTGGCCTGTTTGGGATTCCCATGGTCGGAGCTGACATTTGTGGGTTCATCGGCGACACCAACGAAGAGCTATGCCGGCGGTGGATTCAGGTGAGAAATTTATATCCAAATCCAATATTTTATTTATCTTTTTAACACACATATTTTCAGTTATTCTATTTTATCCATATAATTTACAAAACACAAGTTTAAACATGTGAAAATTATTTTATTTTTATTTTATAAATAAAAAAGGTAAAATGCGATATTTTTTTTTAAATTGGGGTTTTAAAAAAGAAATAAACTGCGGGATAAAATGTATTATCTTTTAAATATAAAGGATTAAAATGAAAATTCAGAATTATTAGGGCGGAAAATGATCTTCGTTCTGTGTAGGTTGGTGCTTTCTATCCATTCTCGAGGGATCACTCCGATATCCATTCCATCCCGCAAGAGCTCTACTTGTGGGACTCCGTCGCCGCGGCGGCGAAGAAGGCCCTCGGCCTCCGGTACCGCCTCCTCCCCCACTTCTACACTCTCATGTACGAAGCCCACGTCGCCGGCGCCCCCATCGCCCGCCCGCTCTTCTTCGCCTTCCCGGAAGACACCTCCACCTACAGCATCAGCTCGCAGTTCATGATCGGCTCCGGAATCCTCGTCTCGCCAGTGCTCAAGGACTACACGACCCAAGTCGACGCTTACTTCCCGAGAGGCAACTGGTTCGACCTGTTCAACTACTCGCGGTCGGCGGTGCAGGCGCCCGCCGGCAGGCACTTGACGCTGGACGCGCCGGAGGACAGCATCAACGTGCACGTTCGCGGTGGCAGCGTGGTGGCCATGCAGGGAGAGGCGCCGACGACGGAGATGGCGAGGAAGACGCCGTTCGAGGTGTTGGTGGTGCAGGACGAGGGAGGGGCGGCGAGCGGGGAGGTGTTCGTGGACGACGGCGAGGCGGTGGAGATGGCGGCGGCGGCTGGGGGAGAGTGGAGCCTTGTGAAGTTCGGGTGTGAGGCGGTGGCCGGCGGCGGAGGGAACGTGAGGATCAAGTCAGAGGTGGTGAACGGAGACTGGGCGGCGAAGCAGGGGATGATGGTGGAGAAGGTGGTGGTGCTGGGGATGGAGATGGAGAAGGCGAGAAAGATAAGCTCTGTTTCGGTGGCGGCGCAGGGCAACACTAGGAAGGTGGCGGTGAGCGTGGAGGAGTCTGAGGGAGGAAGGTTCGGGGTGGTGGAGATGAAGGGGCTGGGGCTGCTCCTGGGAGAGCAGTTCGAGATCATGCTTACGATGAGTTAAAAGATTATCAACTTATGAAAAATAAATAATTAATAAAATGATTTTTAAAGTTATTTTCGTATTAATTTATTAGTCATATATGGTCTTACCAACTCCCCCACCCACTACGCGAGTTCCCAAAAAACGCACCCGAGGTTTCTGCGAATAGGTAAACGCGCAGTTAAATGACGCGTGGCAAAATGGATCCCACACGATATGGGTACGGGAGAGTGTGTCTTGGTTTAGTGTGGGACTAGGTTGGTAGACGCCAACCTGTGACTGTTCTATTGTAGACGGCAAACACTGGCTCTATTCGGTCTCCTTCCTTCGACGGGTCTTTGCCGTCCGTCTGACGCGAATCCAATTCCCTCTCCTTCACCCATGATCTTGAAAGAAAAGGAAGGATTGTGTGCGATCGATTCTACGATTCCTTCTCAAGGTCGAATTCTGTGCGGCGGTTAGTGGGTTGGGCGCGGCGAATCGGAGGAAGACGAGGTCGCCGGAGTTTTGGTTTGTTTCTTTTTGAGGCTTTTGCCGAGCTCGTTTATCTACGCCGAGGTAAGTGGGCGGTGCGGGGGAGAATCACGGAGGAGATGAAGCGGTATAGGAATGGGGAGATTTGGGGTTTCGAGGCACGGGTGCCGCCGAGTCCCGACGGGGGCGTCGTGCTCGGCGTCGATGGAGGCACCACCTCCACGTTGTGCGTATGCCTTCCGGCCTCCTGGCCCCTTCCTCAGCCCTTGCCTGTCCTTTCCCGCGCCGTCGGTGGATGCTCTAATCACAATTCAGTTGGAGGTACCGATTCCCCTTTACCTGTTCCTTTGTCCTCCCCGACTTCTCGGATGCTAATGATTTTCAAGGTCGCAACTTTGTGTTTTTTTTTCCCGCCAGACTGATCAAATAATCTGGCCATGCACTCTCTTCACATAGAGGAGAATGTACCACTTTGGTAAAGGAATTGGAACGTGCCGAGACTGGAGAGGAAATAGTAACAATGTAAAATACCTTTTTCTAAAAAAAATATGTTATCATGTCATACGAGATGAAAAACGTTCGATGACATAGCAAAACAGATTTTATTGCTATCACAACATGATTTGTTCATTTTGTATCTGGTGATTAAATATGAAATGCTAAGTCCTAACCGATAACTGGCATCTTGAGAGTGGAAAATTTGCCTTTTCTTTTGTTTTATTTTCTCAAAAAAAAAAAAAAACAATCATATCCTAAAACTGCTGCCTGAGTTTAGCATCTGATTGGAAATGCCGTGTAAAATGACCGAATGTCTGAGGATCATTTGATAATTTCAATTATTTGATGGTCTCATGTCCTGTGAGGACCTAAGTTTTTCTCTTTTGAAAATTTTCTTTAGCTTAAGCTGTTGGCTCAGTCTATATAAACTATTGCAAGGAAAGTCTTCTGTTGTACCACTGAGATAAAAAAAAATGCCAATGACTAAACAAAATGATTGTGGTAGATCTTTTCTTAATTAATTGAGTCCATAGTTGAACTGGTTGCTATTTTGGTTGTTTCCATAGACAATAACAAAGTGCTAATTTAAATTCATTCAATCAGAGAGGGTTTCATCTGATTTTATTAGTTGCATTATGGGTAATATTGAGATGAATGATGACTGGTTCATTGATGGCTGTTAGGAGGGTTCTAACTTCCATATGAATTCCATGTAGAAAATGCTTCTAGGGAGACCCTAGAGGATGTTATGGCCCAAGCTCTTTCAAAAGCTTGTTGTAGTCGCTCATCTGTACGGGCAGTTTGCTTGGCTATATCTGGAGTTAACCATCCTTCAGATCAACAGAGGATAATCATCTGGCTCAGGTTCGTTCATATTTTCACCAGAAAGGTTTTTGTAGTTTATTTCACTTTCTGGGCATTTTTGACATTCCCTTAATGGTAATTTGTTCTACAAGGATATGGGATGTTATTTTCGAAAGATAATTGCTACATTTATTTGAAGGGAGTGACATACATTGTGATTATCAAGCATGAATGATTACTTTTTGTAATTCTTTTCACCCAGTACTATGTTGATTTTTAAAGTCTCAAATGCATGAAAATAACAGTCATGTCATACAGAGCATTTTAGCATCGATCTTGGAACTCGCAGCTTTGTCAGAAGCCACTGCACATTTCTTTAGGCTGGTTCAACAACTTCAAAGTACCAGTTTTATGAAGCCATGCTTAGTGGCCTTTTGACTACGGTTTACATTTCTAGGAGGAGAATGATCTCTTAGATAACTAAAGGCTAAAGGGACAACTAAGCTGCATTGTTGGAAAAGTTAACTTGAGAAGATGATGAAATATATCTGAATTTCTTACAGAAGTTTCTTGGTAGGTCATTGTAGTCTTCTTTATTACAGCAGGAACTACTGTTTTATTATATTTCTCAATTACCCTCCAAGCACTAGTTTTTATTCACAATTAAGGTCTGGTCGACTGGATATTCATTGTCTTTTGGCTGACTCCTTTACTGGGAGAAGCTGGGAGACAATCAGGACGTTGGCATTTTGTAGACTGGTAACATAAATATTCTTAGTTGAACAGTTGACATTGGGGTCAGGTATATTGTTTGGTCTGAGTCAAGCATCAATTCCCTCTACATAGTGGGATCATGACCAAATGAAGCACTTCGAGATGTGAGCATGTAAGGTTCAATGATCTGGGTCCTCTAGGAATGAGGAAGAAAGTTTGGTGATTCCAGCAACGCAAGTTGACTTTGGGACCATTTTCATTGAGCTGTTTTACACCTCTAGTTGTGTGCAATCAAGACTCCGCCAGGTGTTTTTGTCATTTAAAAGGTGACCAATAGATAGCTAGACAAGTCACATTGATTGGAGTCGAAAGTGGGAGACCAAACATAATTAAATATGATTTAGAAGTTATGAATTTTGCCAGTGATATAGCTTTACATAGACTTCAACAATGATCTAAGAATTCCATACTTCAGATAGTTGAAATTCATGATTTGTAATGTGATAGGAACTTATATTCATTAACTTCTAACAAAATTTAGTTTGGCTTATTGATATTTCCAAATAAAATTGAAATCTATGATGACTTCGTGTAAAGGGTTTTTTAGACTGCTAGTTGGTTATTATCTGACATGCTGAATTCTCAGAATCCACTGGATTTGATGATTATAGATTGAGTTATTACACTATCGTACATTAGTTTCTGTTTTAGTTTTAGATTTTTGAAATTCACTGCCAAACAAATCAAAGGTGGTGTTTGTTTTCTGTGAAACAATAGTATATACTTGTTTGTCAGTACATGGCATTTATGATGCAAGTATTCTCAGGGCGGTTAGGATTTTTGGGAGAAAAATGATTCTATAATATGACCAACTTAAAGAAAAAATGAATTAGATAATTTGAACAGAATTGGTTAATCAAAACATTTATCTTCTTCTCCATATCCATATACATGTATAGGGCAATGATGCACTCCCAAGTCCCAAGCCTTCTGTTTCTGATATATGTAAATATTGAAAAACAATAATTGCTTTTACTTTATTTTATTCCTTTTTTTAATTTGAAGAGAAAAGAACTATTATGCTATCCATTTCCTTATGAACTATGTATTTGTGGTAAACATATATTACTGGGAGATCAATTTTACCTTTGTAGAAAATCTACGGAACATGGTAGACAAGGAAGTTTCATTTTAGGATTGCTCAACTTTCTGAAACTATTCATTAGTAGTTGTCTATAATATGACCATGCACTCTTGTCGTTTTGAATCTGAATATTGTAGCCTTTTTCTGTCTCATTTAACAGAAATATATTCCCAGATAAAGTCGCATTCTATGTTGAAAATGATGCTGTTGCAGCTATGGCCAGTGGAACAATGGGCAAGCTTCATGGATGTGTATTAATTGCAGGCACAGGAACCATTGCTTATGCATTCACGGAGGATGGAAAACAAGCCAGAGCAGCTGGTGCAGGACCAGTTTTAGGGGATTGGGGGAGGTTATGTTTATTCCTTATCTTTGATCTAGTTTTGTTCTTGCAACATTCATGGTTCGTAACTTTGTCTGGCATATGGTTATGATAATTTTTTCTACTTTGTAAATGTATCAAACATTCAAGATGATTTGTTTTTGATAGAGTTTATATTGATATCATAAGTCAGATAGGGATGAATTTTGCAATTAAAAAAAAACAAACTGCACCTAATGGATTTTGGAGGTGTTCACTGATGAGATGAGGAACTTGCAAATGAAATATCATGCAATAGAACAAGGATGTCAGAGAAGTAATGGAGTTATAGAAGATGGATAACCAGAAGTGCACCTTTTGTTAGCTCTTGTGCAACTTTTGTTGGCTCTTCTTGGGCTTCCAACTTGATTGTCTGATGCATTTGGAAATGGATGTTTCTTTCAATATAATTCTATGAAATCTACTAGATGATAGATTTACTGGTCTTGTATGGATCTGTTATTCCTTATGATCCAGTGCAAGTAAACTGATAATATATGACTACTTGTCTATCGCTGGTGGCAAAAGGTGAAGTTGTCATCTTAGCGGCCCCTCCAAGGCGGCACCATACACTCTGGAAGGGGGTAAATCATGGAGGCTTATTCAGCCTTAGCTGAGCTGCCTTCTTAGATAGGGGGGCACGAGATAATCTGAAGTAGTATTTGCACCTGTCGGGAATCGAACCATGTCTCTTGGTGGCAAGCCTTGCTCGAGTACCAACGACTACTTGTCTATCTCAATTTGATATTGTGGTGTAAATTGATAATATATGACTACTTGTTGGTATCAATTTGATATTATGTTTTCTCTCTCGGATTATTTTGGAACTCAATCATTTTATAGTTGATCGAAGGTGTGTCCTTGAGTGTGTCAGATTATCTTTCAGCTTGAGTCTTGTTACTCAAATCACCTAACAGTTGAGTGTAGGGATGTGTGTGTTTGTGCTAGCTCTTTCATCTTGTATTTTGCAATTTAATCACCTTATATTTGTCTGTAGGTGTGTCTTTGTGTATGTGTGTGGTGGTGGTGGTGCGTGCGCACACTCTGTGTGGAGAGAGATTTGTAGATGAGTGTATGCGTTTAGAAAACACAGGTTGTGAGTATATATGTCAGCTCTTTCAGTATGCATTTTTTTAGCTCAATCACCATACTGTGTTGGCGTTTAAAAAGTGCAAGCTTTGTGTGTGTGAGAGAGGGAGACTTTAGTTATGTGTTTAGAAAACACAGACTGTATATTATGCCAGATTGACACTTTCAACTTGTATTTTGTTACTCACCTTATAGTTGAGTAGGCTTTACTACATACAATATTTGTAGTATTTTTTTTTATCTCACTCAACATTGACTATAGAAATGTAATATTCTTTTTCCTTTTGTTTTCCAAGAAATAATTTATAGAACATGCATTTATGTAACTTGTCACCAGCCATACATGTTGAGTGATTTTGCTCAGAATATATGGTTTGTGTTACTGGTTTTAAGTAGTATAGACTGAAGAGATTTAGTTATGTTACATTACTGTTATTCTTATGCAAGCATGAAATTACTGATATTCTGGCCATATGTAGTGGATATGGCATTGCTGCACAGGCATTGACTGCAGTCATTAAGGCACACGATGGGCGGGGGCCTCAGACAAAGTTAACAAAGAGTATGCTTGACATGCTTAAACTTTCTTCACCAGATGAACTGATTGGGTACTAGTTCAACTTTCCTACACAATATTGATCACTATGATGTAATCACAAAATTAGCTATGGTAGTATAATAATCCAAGGACTATTTTTCACCAACCCTTAAACTAGTCAACCATGTAGCTGTGCAGTATTTTAATTGCTGACGTGCCAAAACATTGAATTTATTGTGTATTTACTTGAAAATGAATCTCGAAATGGGAAAATCAGAAAGCAAAGTGAAAAAAATAGAAATTGTTATTATTTTCTTAAATTAATCCACCTAAATCTGCAAGGTAAATTGAAAGTATAAGGAAACTGGTCAAATGATACTACATAAATTCCTCTTTTTCCTGTATTTTCTCATCTTTTTATGTTCTTCAAGCTTCTTTTCAACACAGGGATGCAATATGTATGTGGTGTATGTTTTTTTCAAAATAGACACAGAAGCTACTAACTTCTTGAGATGAGTTCATGCAATCCCTTTTACCTGTACGGCACAGGTGGACTTATGCAGATTCTTCTTGGGCTCGTATTGCCGCATTGGTTCCCACTGTGGTATCTACTGCTGAAGATGGTGATGAAGTTGCAAATAAGATTCTATGTGATTCTGTTCAAGAGTTGGCAGATAGTATTATAGCAGTGGTAAAGAGACTTAGATTGTGTGGGGAAGGTGAAGAGCGACATACTGATCATGCTGAATGAAAATTCTATTAAATCACACATCTTCATGTTGATTAAAGGTTTTTTGTTTTTGGCAGATGGCAAGGATACTTTCCCACTCGTAATGGTTGGTGGTGTTCTCGAAGCTAATAAGAGATGGGATATTGGTAAGGAAGTTGTGAAGTGCATTTCCAAGGTTTTTCCAGGAGCTCTACCTATTCGACCCGAGGTACGAAATCAACTATATTTTCTCCCTTCTAGAATTCTTTCCAGTTCCATCTCTAGATTTATATTAGCTTCAACATACAAACTCCTAACTCATGTTTACAGAATCACGTTCCTTCCTGAGAGAGAAGACTATCATGTTCAAATACAGCTCAACTGCAATTATCATGTAAAAAATTCAAATAGTAAAAAAGTGTCACAGAATATTCACAATTTCACTGACATGAAAGAAACTGGGTTTTTCTAAGTTAACAGATTAAGTTCATCAATTTTTGAGTATGGATCTTTTTATCATGGCACTTGGGCAACAGACGATATTCTTCGAGATGTGAGGCATAAATGATGTACATCTTCTTGCGTTGTTAACTGGAAATGAATACTTGCATTTAGTAGCAACGTTTTGGGTTTCTACTATTAATTCTGTTTCTGCCATGACACACTTCGATTGTTCTTTTGTTTTCTTGCAGGTAGAACCAGCAGTAGGTGCTGCATTAGTAGCCTGGAATCGATATATCAGAGGAATTAAAGATGTACAGGAAGAAGCTGATTCCCCTTCAAATCTCAGTCACATAGCAACACATCTATAGGAGCTGAATGATCATTAAAAATGGCATACTAGAGAGGAGAATCATCACCAGTAAACAACTCATTCTTTTCTCTTGCAAAGATTTCCCTGTAAATGAGAATCAATTAGGTTGGGCCTAAATTTGTATTTCATAACTAGTGTTCTTAACAAGATTCATATATAATCCTGATTTCTTCTTCCTATTGTTTCCTTCTTTACTTGTCCCTATATTAATAAGAGGGTAGTTTGATATTTAAAGCTTCCGTTAATACAGAGTCTCAAGGGAAAAGTCGAACCATATTGAATCTATTATATACGATTTTATCTTATATTGTCAGAGATTACTTTTGTGACTCGAATTCGTGATCAATTATAAGATCACACAATAGCAACTTTATCTCATATTTTCTCATCACGCCTAACTAAATTTTCTTGATTTTTAAATTAAAGTTTTGATTATGAAATTAGACAAGTGAAATGATAGTTGGGTCAAATGATAATATATTTATTAATTTATTAAATAATTTTAATTATATAATTTTATTTTTTATTTTACATTTGAATGAGAAAAGGGAATTAAAGAATATTTTATGTTAAAAAAGTATATAAATACTGAAAAGAGTTAATTTTAAAGTCAATAATGATATTAGAATGACTTTTTCGACATTATGATACAAAAGCAATAATTGTTAAGGAAGGTAGACCTTTAATTATAATCCATCATACTCTTTTTAATTATTAGTAATATAAAATAAACAATAATTTCTATCTTGTCATAAATAAAATCAATCATGACCTATAATAATATTTAAAAAGAATTATAATTCTAACTAGTTTTATATCCAAATATATATTAAATATAATAATCAAATTAAAAAATGGATACACTTAAGTACTGATCATTTTATTTTTCATTTTTCTTCCTGCCTACTCTTCTCTTCTTTTCATCTCTTTCAATTATTTTTTATACCTTTTGGAGTATTTGTTTTTTTTTGTCAAATTTAATATAACTTTTAAATTTTATCAAATTTAATAAATACATTTGTTTTATATTAAATATGATTTCATCCATCAAAGTATTCAATCTAATACTAATTTTTGTTTGGGATATTGTTCAAGCTTCCAAACTTAAAATAAACTAAATCGTGTGGTTCAATGTGACTCGGTTTCTTTTGTATGAGCTCGGTTTAAACAGGAACACCAAAAATAAATTACATTTAATGAATAAAAACTACAAAAATAAATTACTTTTAATGAATAAAAACTCCACATCAAATAGGGATTCAATTTTTGCAGCATCTACTTCCTTCAATAAAGAACACAATTACGCCTATATAAGATGGATT
This sequence comes from Boesenbergia rotunda, assembly GCA_024364735.1. NCBI lineage: Eukaryota > Viridiplantae > Streptophyta > Magnoliopsida > Zingiberales > Zingiberaceae > Boesenbergia > Boesenbergia rotunda. The sequence goes on along the minus strand of JAGFNQ010001419.1, from coordinate 749,257 downwards.
GGTGATTAATACGTGACATCTTAATATTTAAGAGTTAAAATCTAATAAAGTTAGTGTGTATGCCCTTTATACGTCCTAATTATAGCATCCGGACTAGTAGTCTCTGTTGGTATCGGAAGCACCAGATTGAACCTGATTTTGATTATGACAAAGGGTTTCAAGTTAAGTATATTTTGTGATCTAACGTATTTAACTAAGTGTGCAGGAAAGTCCTAATTTACCTAGGCACGAAGTCTTGACCTATAGAGTTGAGCACGAAGTCTTGGTCGTGGACTGGGCACGAAGTCCTAGCCGAGGGCTGGGCACCGAAGACTTGACTACGAGTTGGGCACGAAGACCTGGTTCGAGAAATTGGGTATAAAGACTTGACCGGGGGTTGGACACTAAAGACCTAATCCGGAAGATCATGCAAAAGACTTAGCCGAGAAAGGACAACGGACAGAAGTAGGGATGGATCGAGATACGGACGTCTCGAGATGCAGAAGCTTCGGAGCTCGAGCAAAAGTCCAACCGAAGGTGTTAGTTGGCAAAACGTAAATTCGCCAGAGTGGAGTAGATGGGGACGCGTTCCCCGGAACAGGGAATAGTAGGCATCGGTCTAACCTGTTGAGATCGATGACCCGGCTAGAGGGGGGTGAATAGTCGTTCACCCACTTCAATCGCGGTTCTTCCTACATGTGTTAGTGCGCAATGGAATACAAAACAAACTAAAGCTAACACAAAGGATGACAAACCAATTTAACGTGGTTCGGAGATAAAACTCCTACTCCACGGCTGTCCGTAAGATGGACGATCCCGATCCGTCAGCGGATGACTCCCCGGAAAGCCTCCGGCTAGCTCACGTCGCTCCTTGTGGGTGGAGAAATCTCGCCACAAACTCCCGACAACACCTGAGCACTTGGAGACTACTAATAAGCTTTACCCAAGCTTATTTCGTCAACCTTTGCCCTGCCAAACCGAGCTCTCTTAAATACAGCTCACAGCTGAAACAGTCGTTACCAGTCGACTGGTGCCAACACCAGTTGACTGGTCCACTTGGATTCGAACGTTATAGCCCAACGTTCGAATTCCAACCGACACCAGTCAACTGCACATAAGATCAGTCGATTGATCATTCTATGCCAACTACCAGTCGACTGATCCAAGCATCAATCGACTGCCCAAACCCTAAACCTAAGGTTTCCCTTCCCGGGTACAATTCTCTCACACTCGGACCCTCACGACTCAGTTGACTCTTCCTTTGCAGCTTCAACCTGTTGCCTTCAAGCCTTCTTCGACTTTGGTTCTTGTTCCTCGAATGCGTACACGCCCACGACTCGTCCTCATGCCTTCCTTCGCGTATGTCTCGAAGTGCGCTTCCCTCGGCTCATCATTCCTGCTTTGTCCACAGTCCCTCGGATGCATACAAGCCCACGACTTGTCTCCTCATGCCATCCTTCACCAGACCCAAAGCCGTCCAGCTAAGCTTATGTGTATCCTGCAAACCTGCACACTCAAATACATATATCAAATACAAGGGTGAACCTAACTTAAACCCTTTGCCCAAAAATCAAAACACATGGTCACTCCGGACCATAGATTGCTTCCAACACGACCTAGGATTTCAATTTGAAATCTAGTGTCAGAATCGGATAGCTCCGACTGTCAAACATGCATTTTATTTTATATACATGTAATACTTTACATGTTATTTGTATTTCAGACTAACCTTGTGATGCAACTGAAGTTTTGGAGATCAGCAGCCTCCGGGGCGCCTGAGTATACAGCCGTCTGAGTGGTCTTGGGTGCCCCAGTTCGATTTTCTCAGCCTGGGCGAGACTGAGTTGGCGGTTGTTGATTGGACGTGTCACATTAGCACTCAGGCCCCTCAGAGCACTTAGGCGTCCAAGAGAGGATAAAATTTGGTCAAATCAATGGATCATGACAAGGCAAAAGTGCTGACGTGGAGGCACCCATATGTGCACTCGGGCGCCCGAGTGCTATATAAAGAGTTTCACCCCTCAGTCTTCAACATGATTCTGAATCACTTTCAAGCAATTGCAATCAAGTTTCTATGCTCTCTGCTCAAGTTCGCTGCGCCGTAACAGTCCGAGATCGACGACACGTTGCTACGACGACGAAAAGCCTTTCTTTCTTCCTTAAGCAAGTGTTGTTGGTATAATTAGCATTTTTATTCTGTACTTAAACTTACATATTCTGTAACATATTTTGCAACTTATAGAATTGCCCAACGAAAACGGTCAAGGATTGTGGGCCTTGGAGTAAGAGACCTCACAGACTTCGAACCAAATAAAAACAAGGTTGTTAGTATTGTTTTGACTTGACTATTTTTATTTCCACTGTGTTTACTCACAATTTTAATCCAAAAACTTCAAATCGATATTCACCCCCCTTTATCGATCTCATCGATCCCACAAGTGGTATCAGAGTGGGTTGCTCAATTTCAGTGAAACCACCAGTTGAGCTGTTTTTCAAATTTTTTTTTCATTTTTTTGAATTAATCAGAAAAGGTATTCTTACCTTTTTCTGATAGTTTTTTCTGTTCTTTTTCTATCGCAAATTTTTCGTTTCTCGATGTTGCTACAACACCACTCGAGATTTCTTAATTTTTTTTATATATCTTCCATCACTGTTAATCCAAGTCCAAGTCTTGGGACAAGTTTTGTTGTTTCTTTTCCCGTACAGAATTTATCTATGGCCCAACAAGAAGGATACAACACTGTTCGTCCTCAGGTGGAAATACACCTGAAAACTCAGGTGGAAATGTGGATCATCATTCAAGCCGCCCTGGAAATCCTAAAGAATGCACAGGCAGAACTTTAGGGATACACTAAGTGGGGCACTACCTTGCAGAAGAAAATAGAAGCTAACGCCAATGCAACACAAACCCTCCATTGTGGCCTCACGAAGGAGGAACCCAACCTCATCGGTCCCTTCAACAACGCCAAGGAGCTCTCGAATAAGTTGATTGAACTTCACGAAGGGACTTCAGATACGAAGATAAACAAGTGGGACCTTCTTCTAAACAAGTCGTACAACATGAAGATGCAAAAAATGTGAAACCGCTACACAACCTCACGCACACATCCAGGAGTTGATGAACTATCTTCACGCTATCGGCCATAAGGTAGAGAACCAAGACTTGATACGGTATGCCCTAAACTCTTTCCCAATAATCACTTTACGAGCATCTATGGTAGATGCTTACAAGGTTTTGAGAGATCTTTCTAAAATTAATTTAGATGAGTTATTCTCTGAACTTGAATTGCATGAACAGACTAACACTACACAAGTCGAGAAAGGTATTACCTTTGTTGCATGTAAATTTATAGGTAAAATGAAGAAGAAAAAGCCGTAACCAAAACCTGAGTCTGATTCCGACTCGAAATCTGATCATGACGATGTCGACTACAAAGGGTTAGGCAAGATATTTCAGAGTAATTTCATGAAGAACAAAAGTTAGAGAAAGAAGAAGTTGGTTCAGTCAAAGGATGATCCGACTTAACCAAGCACGAGTTAGAAAAGCAAGACGGAGATCACCAGATCGCCTGTTATGAGTGCAACAAGAAGGGTCACTTCAAATCGGAGTGATCCAACTTAAAGGAGGCTAAGAAGTCACGAAAAAAAGAAGGCGCTTCAAGCGACGTGGAATGAGTCATTCTCGGAGGACGAAGAAGAAGTACCCCACTCTCCACTCGAACCTCCTGACGTTGACGACATCAGAAGAACTCGACACCGAGTCCGAATATGAAACAGAGCCAAAAGAAAGTCACGGAACCGGATCACTCTCAATGTCAGAAGATGGTCAAATCACTGTAAGAGGTTTTCCTGAATCTGACTTATATAATTTAATATCCTATCTATCACGTAAGTTGACAAAATTCAACGTCCGGGTTGAGTACCTCCAAGAGGAAGTAAAAGCCTTTAAGGAGGAGGCTAACTCAAGGTCCTTGACTGAGATCATTCAAGAAGTAACCTCAACTCAAGTCCAACAACTTGAGGAAGAGAATTCCTCCTTGAAAACTCAAGTCAAGGAACTTAGAGTTATCCTAGAGCGGTTTACTTCGGGTTCCAAGATTCTTGATATGATTCTTGAAAAACAGAAGGTCGTTCACAACCGATCCGGACTTGGGTACATAACCAACTCACGGTATAGATCATACTATTCTATGTTGAATCGTACTAGCACTTGAGTCCAAGTATAGGTCCCTAAACTAAGCTTGACTAATCCAGGACCAAATCACTATTGGATCCCTAAGGATAAAATTCATTTCCTAGATAGTCCATATTGAGGCTTTAGTCTAGGGGGAGTCAATAGAAAAACCATTCATATTATTAGATGATTTCTTTGCATGTTTTTTTTTAAATTACTTCAATGATTGTTTACTTATTTTTCTGTAAAATTGTCATGCTTAGGAATAAAAACGGTTAGATAAGGACCTAACCTGATTGAAACTTACACAACTTAGTATTAGGGTGGGGCGAGCTAATAGTACGTTAGGAAAGCCTGTCTAAAGAGTCAGGTAGGGTAAGACGTACCCCATTTGGTCTTTTTAGTCCGATGGAACTAGACGAAGCTACCTCGCCACATCCTCGACTAGTTAGACTAAGGTTCTCAAAGAGTAACTTGAAAATAAAATTTCTTTAAAGGGCTTTGTCTAGGAAAGGGTCATTGCTCCAATAACCAAGAAGATCCCTATGTCTCGCCGAGACCTGGAAGTCAATTATTTAAATTTATTTTCAATTTACTACTTGTTAAATTTAAATCTAACTCAAGGTTCAATCAAATCATAGTATTCATTTTAAAATTAAAGATAAAATTTGACGTATCTCATAAACAGATAAGTATTCTCTATTTTGTCACTTAGAAATGGGTGAGATGTTTAAGACTTAAAACGATTAGTGCAACCCAACCAACTCCACACATCTAATCAATTTCACTATTAATTTATTGAATCAAATTTAAAATTTTATCTTATATAAAATTTGAAACTTAAAATCCATAACCTAATTTAACTTCTCAAAATTTAAAACTTAATTTCTAATTTAAACTTAATTATTCAAAATATCTAACTTAATTTCTCAAAAATTCAAATATAATTTTTCAAAATTCAAACATGACTTAATTCTTCATAAATTTAAAATTTAAAATTTAAACTTGACTTAATTCTTCAAAAAGTAAAAATTTAAACTTAACATAATTCTTCAAAAATTCAAACTTAATTTTTCAAAAATTCAAATCTAATTTTTTTAAATTTCCAACTTAACTTAATTTTTCAAATTTCAAATTTATTTTTTTTAAGTCAAACTTAACTTAATTTTTCAAAATTCAAATTTAACATTTTAATTAAATTCAAAATCTTGAAAAATCAAATTTAATTTTTCAAACTAAAATTTAATTTTTCAAATTATTATATTTAAACTTATTTATTAAATACTTTGGATTCCTTTTTTCCACTTATCTTAAAATTACTTAATCTATTTTTTGAAAACATCTCTACACAAAGAAATTCTTTTGGACAATCAATTTATTTTTTTAAGAAAAATAAGTTTTACAAAAGTCACCTTGAGTTTCACTTAGAAATTTTTTTAAGATTTCATTTTCACTTAAAAAGATGTCTATAGTCTAGGCTTTAATATTTATATATTTTTGGGCTTACGAATTTTTTAAAATTTCTCTTGAAAATTATTTTAAACACAAAATTTTCGCTTTTTCAGTTCTTTTACTTCTTTATATTTTTATCTTTTTCAAAAGGAGAGAGAAAAAGAAAATTTTATTTTTCAAATTGTTAAATCAAAGTATTTTTCAATTTTTTTTCTAAACTTAGTTATTTTAAAATATTTTGAAACCCTTTTCAAAGTTTCTTACGAAAATCATCTCCTAAAAAAGAACTATGCAAACTTTTAATATAATAGGGAGAAAATAATTCAAGAGGGAGCATGCTTAAATATTTTTTAATTTAAAATCTATTTTTCTTTTTAAATTCTATGTATTGTAAAATTTTAAAAATTTATTTTTTTTAAAAAAATCTATGTTTTGGACAAGTTAGAAAATCTTTTAGTTAAAGCTATTTATCAAAAACTAAAAAAAAATCATCTCACATTCTTATACTTTCAGAACCGTTGTTTATTTTTGAATTATTAGATTTAAATCATACTTGGATTCGAATGGATAAATTAACTTGTTTCAAATTTTATTTTTCTGTATTAGTTTTTTTAATATTGTTTATCTATCTCAAAATTATTATTTAGAACATCTTACTTGCTTTCTTGAAAATAATTTTTGACATTATTCATTTAACTTAAAATTGTTTTCAAAATTTACTTATATTTTCAAAATTCATGGGCTCTGATACGTATTTTTTTATGTTTTTTCTATTCTTTTCTCCTTAACTAATTTTTTTTATGGCAAAGGGGGAGATTAGGGAAAAGTAAAATTTTCAAAGAATTCTTTTTCTCTTCAAATATTTTTTTAATATATAAAAAAGCAGGAGGAAAGATGTTAAGTTAAAAGTTAAAAAGAAATTTTTTTCTTTCAAAATGATACTTAGAATTTTTAAAGTAATTAACTTTTTTAAAGTGATACTTAGAATTTTTTAAAGTAATTAACCTTTTCAAAGTGATACTTATAATTTTTTCAAAGGAATCAGAAAAATCTTTCAAATTGAAAAATACACATTTTTCAAAAGCTTTAGGGGGAGAGTTTTTATATCAAGGAGGGTCTTCATGCATTCTTTCAAATTTGCAAGTTATTTTTTAAAAAATGAACCCAATTTGCAAAAGTTTCAAAACCTAAGGGGGAGATTTATAAAGCAATTTTTTCTAACTTTGAAAAAGTTATTTTTTCCTTGAAAAATGTTGAACTCTGTTTCTTTGAATGCCTTTACTATTGGTTAAATTATTTGTTTTAACTTAACTTTTAAACTGAGTTGTCATAAATCAAAAAGGTGAAGATTGTTGGTGTCAGAAGCATCAGATCGAACCTAGTTTTGATAATGGCAAAGGGTTCAAAGTTAAGTATGTTTTGTGATCTAACGTATTTGATTAAGTGTGCAGGAAAGTCCTAGTTTACCTAAGCACGAAGTTTTGACTTGCAGGGTTGAGCACGAAGTCCTGGTCGGGGACTGAGCATGAAGTACTGGCCGAGGGTTGGCATCGAAGACCTGACCGCGAGTTGGGCACGAAGACCTGACCGCGGGTTGGGCACGAAGACCTGACCGCGGGTTGAACACCGAAGACCTGATCCGGAAGATCGGGCAGATACTTAGCCGAGCGAGGACAACGGACAGAAGTAGGGACGGGTCGAGGTAGGAACGTCTTGAGATCCGAAAGCTTCGGAGGCTGAACAAAAGTCCAATCAGAATGTCGGTTGGCAAAAAGTAAATTCTCCAGAGTGGAGTAGGTGAGGACGCGTTCCCCGGAAATGGGAATAGTAGGCGTCGGTCCGACCTAGAATTTCAATTTGAAATCCAAAGTCGGGATCATACAGCTCCGACTGTTAAACATGCATTTTATTTTATATACTTTACATGTTATTTATATTTCGGACTAACCCTATGATGTAGGTGAAGTTTTGGAGATTAGTAGCCTCCGGGACGCCCGAGAGGTCTCAGGCGCCCAAGATGTTAGGCGCTTGAGAGGACTCGGGCGCTCAAGTATACAGGCGCCCGAGAGGTCTCGGGCACCCCGATTCGATTTTCTCATCCTGGGCGAGGCTGAGTTGGCGGCTGCTGATTGGATGCGCCACATCAGCAATCAGGCGCTCAAGAGAGGATAAAATTTGGTTGAGTTAGCGGATCACGACGCGGCAGAAGCGCTGATGTGGAGGCGCCCGTATGCGCACTCGGGCGCCCGAGTGCTAGTATATAAAGGGTTTTGCCCCTCGGTCTTCAACATGATTCTGAATCACTTTCAAGTAACTGCAATCAAGTTTCTACGCTCTTTGCTCAAGTTCGCTGCACCGTAACAGTCCGAGATCGATGACACGCTGCTCCGACGATAAAAAATCTTTCTTTCTTCTTTAAGCAAGTGTTATCGATATAATTAACATTTTTATTCTGTACTTAAACTTACATATTCTGTAACATATTTTGTGATTTATAGAATTGCCTAACGAAAATGGTCAAGGACCATAAGTCTTGGAGTCGAAGCCGTTATAGACTCTGAACCAAGTAAAAATAAAGCTGTTAGCGTTGTTTTGACTTGACTCTTTTTATTTTCGCTGTGTTTACTCACGATTTTAATTCAAAAACTTCGAATTAATATTCATCCTCCCTCTCTATCTATCTCATCGATGTCACAGTCTCCATAATTTATCTTCTCTGTTAATCCTTGAACGAACCGGCAAGAGTGAGCAAATCAATTTTTGCCACACTGAAGAACGCAATTATGCAAGTCTTATTTCGAGTAAAGCAACATTTTCTTGGACTGCTTGTCAGGTATTTGAAACATCAACTAATTGAAACCCAATTAATCGAGTTTTTTTTATTTATCATTAAAATTGAACCAATCAAATCAATATAACTATAAAATCGACAGTTCGTTATCAAATAAATCAACTTTTACCAACACGCGATTGATACTACATCATCAATCAATTGCTAATTGAACAATCGATTGCATAAATTTATTATGCTTAACTTATTAGAATAAGATAATAATATTTATCCTAAACGGTTGAATATCAATCACCCCTATTAAATATAGACATATAAATTATGAGAGAATTGACCTCAAAATTTATTGGAGAAATCCATTAATTCCTGAATTTATTATGCTTGTATTAGAATAAAAGATAATAACACTCATCTTAAATGATCCAGTATCACATGCTTCGATTAACTATAGACAGTTAAATTATGAGATATTTTGTCATTATTAAATACGAACAGATAAATTATCAAAGATATACCAGAGAGTACATCAAAAGAGAGATATATCAATTCCGAATTAACTCCAAGATCGAAATAACCATTCATACCGTATTAATTATGCCAGCCTATTACATCCGTGAAAATTAATCCAAAATTATTGTACTGGACTTATGCATCTACCACTCATACCGTATTAATTATGTCAACCTATTACGTCCGTTGAAAATTAATCCAAAATTATTATACTGGACTTATGCATCTACTGACAGTGCTATTTAATCAATTTGATTGCATTTTGAATTTTATGAATAAGACCGAATCGAATAAACTAAAAAAAAACTGAAATACATATATATTTTTAAAAAAACTGAATTTTTTATATTGATCGAATTGAATTTTTAAAATAAATAAATTCGATGGATTCTTTTGACTCAACTGAGATTTTAATCACCCCTAACCATGCCGGGCCGTAGCTGCATTAGTTGCAGATCAGCTTTTCTAACTCATTCTCTATTTAGCAAAGGAAAAAAAAACATTTTTTAGTAAGAAGATTCAGAAGAAATCTCCACGGATTGCACAGTAGTACACTGATTCCCCACTTCGCCATCAGAAGCTTGAGAAAAATGCCCACATTGACCACCACCACCAGTGTGCTGCAGCAGAGCATGAAACTGAGAAAAGGGATGAGATCAGAGAGGCCTCTCTGGTGGCGATGGGGCCCCAGCCAAGGATTTGGAAGGGCCATGAAATCACCAAGAAGGTGAAAGAAAGAAGATGAGATGCCATACCGTGCCATGACATGGAGAAAAAAAGATGCTGCTGATAGACAGACACATCTATGAAAGCGAAGTTAGGAGCTGGTGTCTTAATGGAGGCCACATGCTCCCTCCCCTCTTTATGCGATTGCGATGATGATGATGATGATACAGTCAACCACAATGCACAAGATGGTGGGCTCCTCCAATGCCACTCGAAGTAAAGCACAAGAACAACTGAATCCAAAGAAAAGAAAAGAAGGAAGAAAAACAACTCAATCAATGAATCACTGTCCTGGTGAAAAGGACACAAGTGAGTGTGGGGATCAGTGATGCAGAGTATAATTTAATGAGTGCAAATTCCAGCACTGAGACATGGACCCAATCACATGGGAAAGGACTGGAAAAAAAAAACACAATTTGTGGTCCAGCTCCACATGCAAATGGCTACAGATAAGGCAGAGGAGCTAAACCTGAAGGAATCATATGGTTGTAGTTTTGATACTCAGAAACAGGAGACCATTAGATTCTGCAAAACTAGTAGAGGGGATTATGTACCAATACTATGAGACGAAATCATATGATACAATTATTAGACACGCATAAATTAAGTAAATTTACGAGCTACTTGAGTTGAGCACCTAGGGCGGCGCGAATGTGTGATAAAAAAGATGGACAACTGTTTTTTTTTCAGTATTTGAGCGATCCGACGGATGCCATCCTGGTGGTGGTGGTGCTGCTGAGGTTCCTTGAATCCTGGTGCTTTATGTAGTCGTCGCAACTGTTGCTCGGAAGCCTTTTGGGAGGGGTGGAGTTGAGGAAATTGGTGGTTTGTTTTCCCATCTGCTGCACTTCCTGAGGTGAAAGGATCTGTATGCACGATACGTTGCTCATGAACTCACTGATGGATGCAAAAGTATCGTCAGAGGATTATAAAGAAATGGATGAACTCATGAAAGAAAGTCAACAATGATTAGAAAAATGCCATATGAAAGATAACAAAAATTTTGTAGCTAACATACTGCCAAGGATCATCGCCAACAAGAAGAATGTCGTCCTCCCTGTCGACAAATACAAGCTGCCAGCCTGATCTCAAAGGGTCTTCCAACTGGCCTTCAAGGCCAAATAAACATTCCAGCTCCCTACGGAGCTCGTGGTAGCTGCTAAATCTGGTAATGTCTAGCGATCTTCCGTAGGATCCTGATTTACAGACCTGCACCGATAAATCAAACTAATCAGTTTATGAGCATGTTTGAACTAAATAGTTAATGACCCTTCCTTATATGTAAGCATGCACGCACTATGTAACCAATGTATTAATCAAACAATTGGCAAGTCATAAACTATTTAACAATCAACTGGATGTAGCAGACCTTTCAAATATCATTCTCATTTACAAGGAGATAAAAATTTACAAACCAATGTATTCATCATTGAAATTGTAACTGACTGACATGAATGCGATCCATAGTCTTTTACAACTAAGAAATACAAATTAGTATTTTGGTTTTCAACTTTTTATCTAAAATCCAGTTGTAGTACATTGTAATAACACTGAACATTTGAAATCCACTTTTTTACAAGAGTTTTAGAACATCACAATATAAAACGCAGAGGAAGGAGACATTAATTTTGTAGAATGATAGGTTACTGACCTTTACAAAGGTTCCACCTTTTGCATTGATTGGATCTGTATTTTCAGGAGATGGCAAATATCCAGGTTCATCTCCATGGGAACCAGACAATGAATGGTTCAGTGAAAAATCATAATGCATGTTCAATGAATCAGTCCCAGTGCTAGCATTACTTAGGGCTGTCATACCATTCTGCACCAGAAGTGATGAGGAATCGATGTTAACACCAAACAAATGATGGCTCTGGGTCTCAACGTTACCATTTTGATCCACCATGCACTCCCTTCCGGGAAATGGTGGCAATGCAACAGAATGCTGAGAGAGGCTAGTTTGTGTCACACCTAATTGTTCTACCTGAGGCATGACAGATTGATCTCCAGCAGGGAGTGGTAGCATCGATTCGACTGCTAATCTCTTTGATGACCATTGAGTAGGCCTAGAACTTATTACCTGGTTGTTTCTCGCCCATGCAAGTAGATTTGATGCTGCTTCAGGAGATAACTGTTGCAAAATATTATGCAATGGGGAGGCAGTAGAGGTTGAGACATTGTTACTATTCGAGTCAGCAAAGTTCTGAGGCTGCGAAAATGGAGAAACATTTTGCAGTGTTGCAGATGGAGACTGCAACTCATTCATTAGTTGAGGAAAGGAGGGTACACCATTAGAAATCTGCTCAGGATTCGGTAACAATTTCTTCTGTTGCAGTTGTTGATGATGTAAAATTTGCTGCTGCTCTGGTATCGGTTGCTGCAGAATTTGTTGTGGTTGCTGCTGCTCACCAAGAGAGTATACTTGTGGCAGCTGATGCTGAAAATACTCAGATTGAGACTGACCTAGCACCTGGTTTATCTGAATATTTTGATGGAAGGTCTGAGGCAGTTGCGATTGTCCAGTCTGTAGAACTTGACTGGCTAGTATCGGGGATGATCTGCTAGTAGTGTTTGGAGTTTGCTGGAAGTGCAGCATCTGAGGTGGCGCATGTTTTGTAGTGTCCATGCTCCTTGTTTCGTGAAGTGCCGATGCAGCTGCTGTCTGGTACATGTCAGATTGCAGACCAAGCATTTGAGTATCAAACCGTGGTTGCATTTGCATCCATGGTGTAACACCCATACCCTGAAAGTTCAGTGACTGAATTGCAGGATTTCCTGCATGTCGGAGACACATTAGAGATGAATTCAGACTGATACCATCCTCCTTTCCATCTAATTATGGATACATTAGCAAGTTGAATGGTTATATCCAAAGAAAAATAAGTAGTCTAAACAAATATTAAAGGCTTGACTGCAATCTCTTCATAAAGAATATATAACATTAGCGGCTGTACCTGGAAGTGAGGGTAATCCGGTCGGCCATGGACGCTTAAGCCTGAAGGAAAAGGGAGGTGGATACATTGGAAAAGTTGTCAGAGGCTCAATTTCCCAGAGCGAAACCCTTGGCTGCCTTTGACCAGCAGTTGACTCATCCCAGCCAACCTGGATTAATGAAACCCAGATGGCACAAGCAGGATGATTAGAGTTGTTTTGTATCTTCAAGAAATTGGTTTCAAAAAGAATTTTTATCCAGAAAGAAATTATCCAGAATTTTCCTTGGGCAAAGTAAATCTGGTTATTGTGTAAATTTTTACCTTAACAGAGCGCCAGTGTGAATTTGGCCAATTTACAGGATCAAGATCACTAATTCCTGTAATTGTGCCCATGTATCTGTTAAATTAAAAAAGGAACCATCTTAAGTCATGAAAGAGAACAATAAGAAAATATAAACAAGGAAACATCAACTAGATCATGGAAATGCTCGAGAAACAAATCACTAAAATAGAGGCTGCATATGAAGCTACCTTCGAACGCTTGATTCTTCTGTCTCAAAAAGCATCCGGAAACGCATACCCACAGAAATACGGGTGTGATAAACTGCTTTAACATACTTAGCAAGTGGAATGACAAATTCAGAAGGGCTTGCTCTGAAAAAGATAATATTTCTGATAAATCAAATGACCAGAAAACATAGTCTTTAAGATATGTCTTATTTACCTTGGATTATAGAATATCGTAAATCTACTGTTTGTGGCAGCAGCATGAGCAGCTGCGGCAAGAAGTCCTATGTGCATGCTGTCACTAGACAAAACAGATGAGGGCAAAACTGTTTGTGGTCTATTAGCGCGCCGAATTCCCAGAAGTAACTGATTGTTGTCATTCCTATGATGTCAGGGGGGAAAATCAATATTTATAATTTTTAAAAAAAAACTGTTAACAATGCACAAATAGTTAATTGGAGAAGCACCATGTGAAAAGAACAGAATCCCCTGCAACAAGTCTTTTTGCACTCACAAAGACACTCCATCCTGTTGTAAGAAGATGCCTCTTTGGCTGACCTGCATCAGAACCATGACCATACCCTTGGCTGAAGATTTTATGTCACGTGATAAACCTGACTAGAAATGTAAAACTACCACAGCAAGAACATTGAAAGTTTTGTGAGATTGCATAACTCAGACTCATATTGGCATGTTCTACCAAATAGTAAATCCAACCTCAGCACCTATGAATGTCTTATTGACTATCACGCATCAGCACCATCAAGAAATGGAAATAGAAGCAAGACATTCGCATACCCCGGAATATGTGGCGGAACTTCCACTCATTACCATGGAGATCCTTTGCAATCAACTCTTGACAAGGAGGCTGCTGTGAAAAGTCCTACAACAGATATAGTTTAATTAGGATGGGATATAGAGCCTTGAACAAAGTTTAATCAAGGGACAAGTTCCATGTGGTAGTCTTCAAGTGGTTGGGACTGAAAAGGCTTGTTGGTGAAGAGGAGGATCACAATATATACTACTTGACTACAGACCAGCAAGAAAATGTCATTGATTTTTGTTAATTAAATGGCAATTCAAACTTCTGCTAGCAAGCTAGCTTTACCAATGGAGGAAACACTTTTTCTGCCGCTCGACGAGGAACAGAGAATCCACCATGCGTACTGGTGTCACTTGCAGTTAGCGTCTTACAGAAGTAATTAGTTGGCTGTTTGCTCGGAGTACCCAATTCAGTAGGTAGATAGGGATCTTTTTGCTCTTGCTACAGAACAAATTTAAATGTTGCAATGAGAATCAAAGGATGCGGCAACAGAAGAAGGCATTGGGAGCACAGATAAAGTGATTACTGGATTTAATGGTTGCAACGTCATCTGGGCATAAACTTCATCTGTCTCTTTGTCTGCCTGTAGAGAATGCACACTCATGACTATGTAAATGATCATGAAATTAAGAGAGAAAATTAAAGATATCTGAGTGAAACTTACATGCATAGTAACATTATGAAGCTGACAAACCAACTGAGGTGGCAAGCTTGGGTAGCTAGGAAGGGAGTCAATTTCCTTATTGGTAGATGCAGCTACCTGATGAGATAACCAGATTAAACAGCATGTCAGGAAAAACAAAGAATGGCCTATCGAAAACAATCCGAGCTAAAAGAACTAATCAAATACAAGCAAGAAAAAATATTCACAGGGATAATTGTTACACTGCCAAATGCCAAGTGTTTAAAACAATTGGGAAACGAGTAAAACTGCTTACCTGTTCACTGTGGCCTTGTGGGAAATAGACTACACGACTTCCAACAAGAGGCAATGAAACTAGTGGCCCAGCACAAGCATGCCATAACTCTGAATTCAAGCAAATTTGTTCTTCTGTGTCTTGAACTACATGATCAACAAATTACACAGTTAAAATAAAGGAATTATACATAAATGATGGGAGAATCATCATAGCCATCAAAATGCAGTGGTTATGTAACTGTGAAGGTTGGAAGAAGCAAAACTACTGTTTACATACACTAAATGGCTCATGGTTTTCCAAATTTTCAAAGGCACACGTATAAATAATTGCATTATGTCTAAGTCCTAACTTAATCAGTAGTCAATATCCTTTTCTTTTCCTTTTTGTCGCTGAATACACATATTTGTCAATTCTTACTCCCAAACAGATGGATTTAGGAATAATATTGTTTTGCAAAAATGACAATAGTTTGGGATCTTGAAAGGCCACATTTAACAAAGTCTTCTTAAAGGAGAAAGATTTAACAAAATTACAAACTGCATTATTACTTTAAAAAATTGCAATTTAAGGAGTTCAAGGGGGTTAGATTAAGACAGTAATCAATAACGATCAGCTGAGGCAATTATCAAATAGATCAAAAGTCTAGCGATGAATCCTATGGTGGTTCTTGCCAGACAACAGTGATTAGGTTAAAAGAAATAGTAATCCTTCTGATAAACCACACAGAGATCAGGACTCACTTGACCCAGCAGTGTTAACTAGCAAAGTTAGCAATGCTCAATGACATTCATTTACATTGAACGATTAATAGCAAAAAACTGGAGGGGGAACTTAGGCCACCAATGATGAAAAATTATTATAATCATTGATTAAGTACAAAAATTGCATATATATCTTGATACCGTGAACATTTTAAGCTAATCAACAAAAATGCCATATAACTCACCATCTTGTTGCTGATTTCCAAGACCTGATGGTGAGAGTTTCATCTTCTTATTTAATAGAGAGACTGCGACACAGGAATCAAAAAATTGCAACTCTAGACCTGAAGTTCCACACTCTGGTCAAAGAAAGAAAAAACATTTTTGAGAAAAGGAACTTGGATAGAAATAATTTTCTTTGTCTTTCACACAACAAAACATCTCTATGATTATATTCAACTCTGTAAAATATCATCACTATCGTTCTTTCATCATCACCAAATGTTTTTAATTGACACGGAATCTACCGATCTGAGACTATATGGAAAAGAAACAAATCAAAATAGAATGACAAGCTCAATCTTCTGGGGAGAGGGAATGAGATTTTTTTCCAAAGCCGATCCAAGTTCCAAAAAAGTTCTAATTCAACATTTTAGTCCAGCAATTAACTATGGAAGCCGTCGCTAAATTTTTTTGCAATTTCTCAGCAAGAAACAGGTTTTAACCCTTCTATTTATTTTTCAAGAGATCCTGCGCCTCTCGGTTCAACGAAGTTGCAGGGAAAAAAATCATTCTTTATTGTCCAATCAACGTCAAAAAAATTCGTCCAGGTTCTCAGACGACAGGACAAGGTCAATGAACCATAAAACAAGCAAAAGAAAAATCGCAGTAGCTAACTCAACCAAGCAAACCAATCTGAGCCCTAACAACGAAGAATTTGAGAACGACAAAATCAACAAGAAACCCAAAATCGAGCTTCAGAAAGGAAAGAAACTCTAAAAAAATCTCAAAAGCCAGCTAAGAATTCGAAGGGGGAGGGAGGACATCGGCAGAAAAGTACTAACTACAAGCCACCCCAGATCTCACCTAAGGAACTCCCTTCTCGGCCCGAACCAGCACGAAAAGCTACCCAAGCACCAAAAGCAGCTCCTTTCGTTCACCAAACATCAACGTCCGCCCCGATCTCGGCCTCGGACCTCCCAAACAAGCTGACAGCTGAAACGAGGAGAACCTAGAGCGAGCTCCACCTCCCAAAAGGCTTCATCTTGAAGCCCAGGTAGCTCAGCGCCCCGCCGCCGCGAACCAACGCCGCGCTCCGGGATCTCAGGCGCAGGACGAGCATTTAGGAAGCGAAAGCAGCATCCCGCGACAACAGATTCGTCAGCTAGGGAGGAGCAATTGAATGCCGACCCTCTCCTCGCTCCGATCGAGTGCGTGCTCCGAGGAGAGAGCTTGACGGCGCTTCGTTTGAGAAGAGAGTGTCCCAAGTACGCCTTTTTATTTTCCAGCATCCATCAAAACTCTGCTTTTGTTTCCTCTGTTTTGTTTTCTCTTACTAGTGTAATTTTAAACGCTCCTGTTCTTTTTCCTTAGGAGAGAGAATGACAGATGAGGATATTTTATTTTGGCCCACACTTTAATTACATTTTACAAATCACCCTTTATTTTTCTGTTACCATTATTTTATAGCTCATTTATTATCTTTTTACTCCTCCATTTTTAATAAGAAATAAACAAGGTCGAAAATTAAAAGTGATTCTTTATTTTTATTATCTTATTTGAATAACATATCAAAAGCGTGTTTTATATCTAATTTCTCTCTTTTAGCACTATTATAATATTTTTTATTAAAACATATTTAATATTATTAAAATTATTTTAATTTATAGTGTTTAGTCATAAACTTTGACAAAATTAATCAAAATAATTTGGAAAATATTTTTGAGATATGGAGCCTCTTGTTGATATATTTTTAAAAATGAGATGCTTTTTATGATAATAATAAAAAATGAAGGATGCCCTTGTAATTTTTATACAATAATAATTATAATAAAAAATTATAGAGGCACTTTATTAAAAATAATAAATAAATAAAATAAAATAAAAAGTATAATTTATGAACCTTTTATCATCTTTGAGCCCTGAGATTGTAAATTTATTATCTTAAATATATAATCCTATTTTATTTTATTCTATTTTTTGTAATTTTATACAACACAAATGATATAGTGAATACAATAAAATAAAATTTATTACACTGCGCGAAGTTTACATATATTATAAATATATTATATGTTTTATTATTAAAAAAAAAGAAAAGCGGCCGTGTTGTTTACCACAAGGGTTAAAAACGCAAAAATTGAAAGAGACAGGGCTGAATGTGCTATATTTATTTACTATCTAGTATCTACATCACGCAAAAAGGAAAGCGGCGTTCAAATGCATTTTGAACCTTAAAATTTATTAATTTGGCTTTGACCCTTAGAATAGGCTGAGTGTATTATAGTAAAGGTTAACTACACGCGAGGGAAGTGAGTTTTAAACACAGCGAGGGTGAATTCATCCTCCATTATAATTATTATACTTTTTGATAATTCAGGTATGAAGTATTGCGACGATTGTGATGGTGGTCTCGAACAGGTCTCTTCCTTTGTTATTTCCAATGGCATCTCTAGCTTGAACTTCAATGGAACTACCCCACTCTTATTTGTCTCGAATCAACTCTATCATCCATAAATTGATCGACACACATAACTCCCTTGGGAATCAAGTACGATCATACTCCGATACTCTATTATATGTTACTGCAACCACCAAGTGACATTGTTCGAAACTTGATTCGCGCAGAGTTGGCATTCTAAACCACCACCAAACTACTAGGTACAAATATTTTAACTTGGAAGAAACTGATCGAAGGATCACGATATGTGACTGTCGGCACAGTCTTCTCCCTTAATTTGTGGTGCACCCCCACACCACACCACACCACACCACACTGTACTATCCAATGGACCACCTTGCAGTACTAACTCAATCGCGCAGCACTGTGTACATATGCATGCACCTAACTCTACATCGCGCGCATGGGAAACACTTTGAATGTAAACACATTGGTATTGTTGTTGAGTGCGGGTGCGAAGGGATTTGTAGAGGATATAGGGAGGGGTCGTGGACCTATATGCATTGATATTATTTTTAATAAAGACAAAGGAATTAATTAAGGAAGATTTAGTTAATCCCCCATGCTTCGGATGAAGCTTCCTCTGTACCTAATTGTTATGTCCTACTCTCCTCTGCTGGGATTGAACCAAAGTGTACATGGAAATAGAGAGACCAAGCCATTAGTTTGCACTTTGTAACATTGATGAAGGTCTCCTACATCCAGTTCATTTCAGTTTGCCCTGAATTGGACAACCAAGTTTTGGCGAAAAAGGACATTGAATGGTACAAAGGAATTTCTCTATAGTTCAAGGAAATCTATAACGAGGGAAATGTTAACAACAGAATTGTTTCTTACACTAAGAACAATTAAATTTAGGCTCTCTGATCTTCATCCTTCACCATTCTTCTTCTCAAGGAAATGACAGTACCATTCAATTGCCTCTCAAAAAGCTAAAGAGAGCACACATTAAGTCATTGAAAGGACCACATCTTTTAAGGATAATAAATCTTCTGGAGATGAGATGCAATTGGCATTTAAAGCTCATTTGATAGGTAGCATCATACCAAGGGATGGGCAAAACTTCGATATTATCTGGCTCGAAGAATCAGAAACTTGAAAAAAAAAAAAAATTGGAAACCTGAACTGAACTGAGTGGCATGAATTCAACCTCCTGCAGAAATGGCCTTGTTGCCTTGCCTCCAAAAAAAAGGGTTAGAACATTAGGTTTGCACACACCTTTTAGTTGTGCCATCACATCAGAGAGTCAAATTTGGATCAAGAAATTGCAGTGGCCGTGTGTTTGCTTTGCACCTACTTCTGGATGAGTCATTGGTTGATAGCTGTGGAATGGATCTGTCAGATGGCAATAAGCTCAATGTGCCAGATCAGTGCCGATCTTTATGAAACTAATGCAGAATAATAAATGGCTATATGAATATTATCCTCTATGTAAATCCATTTGGCTCTTCTTTTTCAGGATTTAGTGGATTCAAGGACATGAAACATGATGAAATTGGAATGCATGGTCAACTAGTGGACAAGGCATTTTCTTTGTAGCAGTTGTAGAAAAGAAAGACCTTTGTCAAAAAGAAATCAGAGATTTTTAATGTTTTACCTTTGTTGCTTCATGTTTTTCTGCAGTCTCTGTGCTCTAATCTCCAGACTGTGAGAAAAGAGAGTTTTAGCATAAGATGGCGCAATACACGAGAAAATGAGAACGATATTATAATTCGACTTTTGAGTGGTTCATGAAGTAGGCAATATGATATAAAAACGACAACAAAAAGAAAGGTATGAAAAGTTTGAACAAAGCACTAGAACACTAAACACACATGCATAAGAAGCTTTCACTATCGCGAAAGGTTTATCATTCAAGTTAAATGGATAAAGCAAACTAAATTTCAGCTGGACCACTCTTGGCTAACAATGAATCTCAAATGTTAAGATGCTGATTGGGAGTGAATTTTTTGAAGGGGTTGAATATTCTGCCAATTTCATTGTTAATCGCATTCCTTACCTTGAAAGGAGATATCTTTTCCTAATATGTAGATTTGATACTCCTTAGTGGTCCATATATTCGATTCAGATTGGTATTTGCGCAAAAGATGATCACAATTAACTAAAAATAGTAAATCACTCATCATTTTGTGCAATGCAGCTCACATATTATAATTTGATTCCTGAACCAAATTGTGCAACTTGTATAACAAGACGAAGAAAACACTGGGCAATTACTGTATAAACAATAAGATAACAGTAGTTCATGGGGGCCAGTAATTAAATGCACAGAGATGAACACTGAATATTAACCCCCAATTAGTAGATTGATGATCATGTAAACAGTTGTCGAGAAAACTACTTGACATAAAACATGGCTCACTTGGTCCTTTCCAGATCAACTTGTATCGATAATCTGGCTGAGAAAAGAAAACTAAGAACTCATAGCAAACTCATTCTGATTTCAGATAAAGTTATGTTGAATGAAGAAGAACAGAAAATATTAGATTAAGCACATTACTGGACTAAGTGAAACCCATGATTAGGGGAACCCATGCAGGGAAACCATGATTACTTGCAACTAAAGCCCAAATGAAAAGGACAGTGAGGGTAATTAGGAAAGAATAAAAAATACTTGTGTCCCTACCAGTGAGTGTGGAGAATGATGCTTTCAAAGCAATCTCAATCAAAGTTTGACTCACTTTTCTATAGGGAACAACAAGTGCTTCCTCTTTTCTTCCCTGAGCACATAGGAGGAGACAGTACTATGGCTAAGTTTAGATGCAAGAGATCCTATTGATGGAGTTAACAAACAAGCATTTTTTTTTCTCGTCATTTATTTCTTTTTTAGCTTGGTAGATCTGTACTATTGTAGTAAATAAAATTGATTAATTTATTGTAAATAAGGAATACAGGTTCAGAGTAAGCTATTTGGGCAGCTGAATCATGATGTTTGATGCCAACTCTTGTTTTCTTATCCTTTAATTTTTATGCAAATCTAGGCACAGTATCCTCGCGATATAATGGATGGAATAGTTAATAGGCCTAACTA
Source organism: Boesenbergia rotunda (assembly GCA_024364735.1). Lineage (NCBI taxonomy): Eukaryota > Viridiplantae > Streptophyta > Magnoliopsida > Zingiberales > Zingiberaceae > Boesenbergia > Boesenbergia rotunda. The sequence continues at coordinate 728,030 of JAGFNQ010001419.1, read as the reverse complement.
AATCATGTGCTTCTTTTAATGAACTTCGAACTTGTACTTGCATTGCCATGCTTGAAATATACATGTCTGAAGAGTTTCTTGTCCTTGCTTGGTCCAAAAACAAGGCCGGTGCCGCTAAGAATTGATTTCATCCAAACACTAGTTTTTGTTTGGATTTATCTTGGTGCCATCTGACTATTGAGCCTAAGTGATTCATCTCCGTTTCAAATGAATCATTACCATTTAGGAGGTAGTAGGGATGTAGTGAAACAAGCGATAGCCGTCGACCCAAGAACTTGGGCTTGCCGTTATAGCTTGTAGAAGGTTTAAGGCAAAATATTTGGAAAGAGATGCTTCAAATAGTTGATTGATTCAATCAATAAACCTGAGTAAATTGTACTCGCATTGCTTCTCTTCCTTGTAACCTAGCTTTCCATCAATTTAGTATTGTTGTGTCGTAAAGATTATATTATTAAATGCCAATTTTTGATACTTAATAGAGCAAGCATACAAATCCATTTCAATTAGACAAGTGTACCTTATGTTTAGTTAATTGCGATTTCATGATTTGTTCTAAGCAAGTTTGCAATTCACTATCATTTGATCAAACAATATATTTCCACTTATAAGAGCCATGTTTTGGAGTAACAGGACCTAAAATCCTCAAAGGCAATAATACCCGAGGAAAGAATTAAAGTATGAGATGATGTTTTATGTTCGAGAAAAGACTAATTGTGGCACTTTTAAGCATTAGAATTTAGAGAACTTTGGAGAATGCTTTACACATGAGATCCTCTGAAATAACATAGAGGGTCAATCTTGATGAGTGGTCGCATATCATGAGAGTGCTCATCCAACTTTGGGGAAGCTTACCATAATCTTGATAATGCCTTGGCTGTGTGCAAAAATTGTTGGTGATGAAAAAGCTTATAGAAAATCTTCCTCCCGAAGAGAATTTATATGAACTTCTATACTCAATCAGAGCAATAGCTTGTCCGGATCTTTTTGTACCTTCGATATCATATCATATAAATTTGATTTCTCCAAGAATCACACACTATATCACTGATGTTACATAGGAAAATTTGAGGCAACAAATTCAAACATATGGTCTACGAATATCCATTTGGGTAATATATACGCAGACAAATGGGATAAGTGTTAGTATATAATAAAAAATTATTTATATAAGGGTAAAATTTATTTAGGATAAAATTAATCTTTTAAATTTGTTATTATTTGTCTATATATATCTTCTTTTCATATGCAAATCTTAAGTTTTACGAATACAATTATTTAACCGTCATTTATTTTTTTCTTTCTTCTCTCTCTCTCCTTCTCTTTGTATCGATTTTAAATTATTTGTATTATTTTTATGGTATTAGAGCACGGTCCTGCCGAACCGAAAAATTTAAATTTGGAAGGATTGCAATATCATCATCGAGATTTATAATTTTTAAATGTATGAAGGTCGATCATTATGAGATTTCTTCAGTGTTTTCTATGTCATGGTTGGTTTAAAACTGTATTTATAGAAGAATTATATTTTATTAAGTTTTAACAGTTAGATCCCATGAAACTTTGAGAAAACATTCCTCGCACCCTGGGATACATTTTGAACGGTGGAGATCGAATTTTAAGTTATTTAAATCTACCTGACGACTGAAAAATAGGACTATTGATTCTGTCTTCTCCTTGGAAATTCGATAGTCAATCACAACAATGATTTTTTAAATTTGGAGCATCCAACATGACAGCAGTAGTTCCTTCTACAGACTCTGGAGGGACTCAATCATCAAATGTCACAATTACAGCTCTTGCCGAACAATTTCAAAAGTTTCTTGCATCTCATTCACATGTCCTCTGGAGGGACTCAATCATCAAATGTCACAATTACAGCTCTTGCCGAACAATTTTAAAAGTTTTTTGCATCTCATTCACATGTCATGTCTGCTTCTTCTCACCAAGGTTTGTCCTATAATAACACTTCAGGTATACCTTCCACTATCTGGATCCTTGATTCAGGAGCTTCGCATCATATGACGCCTAATGTCAATTCTTTTGTATCTATAAATTTTTCTCCTTCTATGTCGGTCATGATCGCAGATGGTTCTCCCATGCCATTAGCTAGCGTTACTCTATTTCTACATCTAATTTGTCTCTGTCTAATGTATATCACATTCCTAATCTTACTTTAAATCTTGTCTTGGTTGGTCAATTATATGATTTTGATTTCTCAGTTTCTTTTACTTCATCTTCTTGTTATATGCAGGATCCACAATTTCAGAAGTAGATTAGGATAGGTCATAGACAAGGGGGACTATATGTATTAGAACAACTAAAAGTTCCAGATGTTGCAACATCCAATATTGATTTGTCTTCCTTTCGGTTAAACTCTGCATCTTCTGATTTTTATTTGTGGCATTCTCGTCTTGAACATGTTTCTTCTTCTCATTTGAAATACTTAGCTTCTAAAGAAATTTAGAAAAATTGCAAACTTATGATATTTCAGATTATTGTAGTTGCAAATTAGCAAAATTCTGTGCTTTACCTTTCTATAGAAGTATTTCTGTTTCTCTTGCACCGTTTGAATTAGTTCATTCTGATGTGTGGGGTCCATCTTCGATTCGTACACTTGATGGGTTACTATGTTTCCTTTATTGATGATTGTGTTAGAGCAATCTAGGTATCTTGGGTTTTGATGTTTGGGAAAAAGTTTAAGTTAAGCTTATTATTATATTTAATATGCATTGTGAGTATGCAGGATATAGGTACAACGAAGGAGAAAAGTCCAAGTATGATCTTGACATGAGGAAGATCCGACAACAAGGACCGAAGCCGAAGGAAGCTCCAGAAGGCAAGACGTGAACGATGGAGAGGCATTCGAGGGATGCAAGGCTGATGGAGGAGCTAGAAGGCTAAATCTAGGTTGGTCGGGCAAGGACGAGTGCTGAGAGATTGTACTCGGGAAGAAAAACCCTAGGTTTAGGGTTTGGGCAGTCGATTGCTGCTAGGAACAGTCGACTGGTGTTGAGGACAGAAAAATCAGTCGACTGATCTTTCTATGCAGTCGACTGGTGTCAGCTGAAATTCGAACATTGGATTGTAACGTTCGAATTCGGGTGGACTAGTCGACTGGGGTTGGCACCAGTCGACTGGTAACGATTGGATCAGCAACGAGCTTTATTTAAGAGAGCTTGGTTTGGCTGGGCAAAGGTTGACGAAATAAGTTGGGGTAAAATTTATTAGTAGTCTACAAGTACTCAGGTGTGGTTGCAAGGTTGTGGCGAGGTTTCTTCACCCACAAGGAGCGACACAAGCTAGCCGGAGGCCTTCCGAGAAGTCATCCACCGACGGATCGGGATCGTCCACCTTATAGACAGCCGTGGAGTAGGAGCATCATCTTCGAACCACGTAAATCGACATGTGTTAGCGGTTTATGTTTCTTGTTAGTTTTAGTTTTATTTTGTATTTTGTTGTGCGCTAACAAGTGTAGCGAGAGAACCGCGATTGAAGCGGGCTATTCACCCCCCTCTAGTCGTACGATCAAGTCCCAACAGATGGTACTCGCTACACTTAGGTCTATCTTATGAAACATTGTTCTGATTTCCTTTGTATCTATCATATATTTTGTGTCATGGTAAAAACTCAACATAATATTGTTATTAATGTTTTCGATTTGATTTGGGTGGTGAATATACATCTAATCTTTTTTCTAAACTACTTACCTCAGATGATACACTTCATCAAAGTTCATGTACTGATACTCCTGAACAAAACGGTGTTGCTGAAAGAAAACATAGATATATTGTTGAAACTGCACGTTCTATCTTGTTGTCTGCATATGTTCCTAGTGAGTTCTGAGGGGAAGCTATTCTTACTGCAGTCCATTCTATCAACAGAATCTCATCTTCTATTACATCTGATTTATCTCCTTTTGAAAAACTATATGCTTATGTTCTTGATTATTCTGTCTTAAGAGTTTCTAGATCCATATGTTTTGTCCTCCGTCCTTATGTTGAACGTAGTAAGCTTAGTTCTCGAACCGCTCTTTATGTTTTCCTTGGCTATGGCGAGAGTCAAAAAGGATATTAATGTTATGATTCAGTTAGTCAAAAACTCCATGTGTCATGTCATGATATTTTTCTTGAACACATTCCATTCTATTTCATTCCCTCTAACACTCCTAATTTTAGAAAATCTGATCTCACTCGTATTGATCCTTTTTGTACAGACTCCGATGATATGTCGTCTCATATTTCCCCACAAGTAGACCACCCTAACATCTCTTCTTCTAATGATGCTATTTACAGGATTGACACTCATACAGATTCTAGTCATCAGCTTCCTGATGATCCCCCAACTCCTATTGCTTCCCATAATACTCCTGTGATAGCGAATCCTCTTCTTCGTTACCCTCAATAATCTCATAAGACTATTCAATTGTCTGATTTTGTGTATTCTACTTATTCTAGTTATTTTTCTTCCATTTTGGCTTCTATTCACTAATTATCTGAGTCATCCTCTTATAGAGAGGCTTCTCTTGACCCTCTTTGGGAGCAGGCTATGGCAGAAGAACTTTCTGCTTTGTATCAAACAAGTACTTGGGATCTTGTTTCTCTTCCTTTGGGGAAGCATGCGATTGATTCTCGATGGGTGTATAAGATCAAAACTAAATCTGATGGGTCAGTTGAACGGTATAAAACTCGTTTGGTTGCTAAAGGATTTTTCCAATAATATGGCATGAATTATGAGGAAACCTTTGCTCCAGTATTCACGCTTGTTACTATCCGTACTCTCATTGCAATTACATCAGTTCGTCAGTGGTTTATTTTTCAGATGGATGTTAAACATGCTTTTTAAATGGAGATCTTTAAGAAGAAGTTTATATGATGCCTCCACCAGGTGTCACTCACAATCCCGATGAAATTTGCAAACTAAAAAAGGCTCTTTATGAACTTAAACAAGCCTCTCGAGCTTGGTTTAACAAGTTCTTTATTATTATTGGATCTCTTGGCTTTCTTCCTAGTCAGCATGACTCTGCTCTTTTTGTTCATTATACTTCGTCAGGTCGCACGTTACTCTCTCTTTATGTTAATAACATGATTATTACAGGGGATGATATAACTGGAATAGAAAATTTGAAATTACATTTGGCTCATGAGTTTGAAATGAATGATTTGGGTCTTTTGCGTTATTTGTTGGGACTTGAAGTACCTTATTCTCCTCGTGGTTATCTTCTCTCACAATCCAAATATATTGCACTTTAGTTGGTAGTCTAATGTATCTAACCATCACTAGACCTGACATTGCTTATGTTGTACACATTGTCAGCCAGTTTATTGCTTCTCCCACTTCAGTACATTGGGGAGCTATGCTTCGCATCCTTCGATATCTTCGAGATACCCAGTTTCATAGTCTTCTTTATCCTTCCACTTCTACATTAGAGCTACGTGCCTATTCAGATGCAGATTGGAATGATGATTTTATAGATCGTAAGTCTATTACAGGATTTTATATTTTCTTAGGAGATTCTCTTATATCTTGGAAGAGTAAAAAGTAAAATATTATCTTTTGTTCTTCTACCGAAGCAGAATATCGTGTTATGGTCTCTACTACTACTGAAATTGTTTGGTTACGTTAATTAGTTACTGATATGGGTGTTTATCTCTCAAACCCTACTCCAATGCATTGTGACAACTCTATTGTCATTCAAATTGCTCACACTTCTATTTTTCATGAACACACCAAGCATATCGAGATTGATTGCTATCTCACTCGACATCACTATCAGAATGACACTATCAGTTTGTCATTTATCTCATCTTTCATGTAAATTATAAACTTACTCACCAAGGCGCATTCCACTGCACGTTTTCAGTTTCCGGTTAACAAACTCTCGATGTTTTCTATCAAAGCATCATGAGTTTGATAGAGAATGTTAGTATATAATAAAAAATTATTTATATAAGGGTAGAATTTATCTAGGGTAGAATTAGTCTTTTAAATTTGTTATTACTTATCTATATATATTTCCCTTTTTTCATATGTAAACTCTAAATTTTATAAATACAATTATTTAGCAATCGTTTATTTTCTTCTTTCTCTTGTCTCTCTCCTTCTCTTTGCATCGATTTGAAATTATATTTGTATTGTTTTCAAATATTACCTCAAGTTGCTTCATTTTTTACCTAAATCAGCATGCAATTCACATGGAACCTAAGGGCATCTCCAACCGGGCACCAAAACACCAAATTTGGTGCCAAGCTCACACCATTTCTTCTCCAATGCATACCCCAAAAAGCAGCACCAAATTTGGTGCTGCTACAGTGTCGCACCAAATTTAGTGCGACACTGTAGCGCAGCACCAAATTTGGTGTTGCGCGTTTAGCAGTTTTTTTATTTTTTTATTTTTTTATTTTTATTTTTTAATTAAACAATAAGTTTTGGTGTGCACGTTTAGCAATTTTTTAATTTTTTTTATTTTTTAATTAATCAATAAATACAAAATAATATAAATAATATAGTATTGAATTTAAAAACAAATGATATATAATTAAATATTTATTATTAAATATTATAAATAAAAAATTAATTTATAATTATTATTTTTTCCTCATTAATTATAGTAATATTAATTATTTATTATAAATATAAATTAAAGGTATATAATAGCATATTTTAATTTCATTATGAAGAAATATTTATAAAGAATTAATTTATTAAATTTTTTATTTATAATATATTATAATTATATTTATAAATTAATTAACTAATTTAAAATTTTATATAACAAAATATTTAAAAATTTAATATGCATAAATTGAAAATGCATTATCTATTATGTCGACATACAAAAAAAAAATAGTAATGACACAAGTTCAAAATATTACTAATCATCACTCAAATACATTGGGAATACAACACACATAAATTTAAAAATATTTAGGGATACAAATACAAACGATACTGATATACTTAAACCTTACAAATAGCTACAAATAAAACACACATAAACTTTAAATAACTAAAATAATATTACAATATTAATATTCAGGAAAATCACTCCCCGTTCCACTCAAGTAATTATGATATTGGCTGTAAAAATTCATAGGATTCTGAGATTGTTGATCTTCATCTTGATTTTGATTGAGTTGTGATCCTTCTCTCTGTATTGGTGATGATTGAGATCCTTCTCCTTGATGTGCAGCTGGACGAGATCCCTGGACTTCCATTCTCTTTTGCATAATTCTAAATTGTTCATTGCGAATATAATCACGCATCATTGGGTCAGAGATCGAGTTCAAATCTTTGAATAAAATTTTAGTTTCTTGCTTGTAGATCATAGCATCTGTAAATTTCGTAGTAGCAGCAGTGTTTGCATTCATTGCCTCAACAAGTTGAGCATTAATATTGATTACCTTTGCAATTTAATCATCATTTTTTTTCTTCATTTTTGCTTTCTTCACCCCGGGAGGTCGTTTACTGGAACTACCACCACTATCTGAAGAAGTGATATTAAGATCAAAACTAGCCACACAAGGAGATGAAGGTGGACGAAATTCTTCCTCGAAGAATTGTTGTTCAGATGAACCAACAGGAGCATTTTGTCCTCGCGAGTTGATGCTTGCAGTATTCATATTATCAGTGCCAAATTTTTCAATATCTTTGAGAATATCCCAGACATGATCAAATTTAAAACCCTTTGTATATTTCGGGTCTTGTGCTAATAACGCTTTAGCACGAGTTAACTGCAAGGAAGCAATTAAACATTAGTTATGAAGTGAATATTATTAATGAACATAGACTTTGATTATAAAATTTAGATAGTCTAAAATAAATATGAGCGTAACAACTTACAATATCGTGCTCTGATGCTCCACTTGGATTTAAATGCTCGATTTGTCGTATACAACCTTTCATTTTTGATACTGCACCAAGCATAAGCTGCATCCTCTTTTGCAATGATCTTGGCGGTCGGCTACAATGCATAAAATTCGGCTCAGCATGATACTCTTTCTCTACTCTAGCCCAGAATTGATCCTTTGACTGATTGATTCCTATGATCGGATTTTGTGAAATATGAAGATAAACATGGCATAAGTGTTTATCTTCTTCTATTGAGTATGAAGCTTGTCGGATGGTGGGGGTTGAACTCATTTTGATTCGAAGAAGATAATACTTGCAGAGGATGTGTTATACCAATATTTGGTAAGCCATTATATAGGGAAAAATATGAATATAAATTTATACAAATTTGTCCAAATGAGTCTATTGTTAGGTCATGTCATCTGTACAAAAAACAAATGTGGTCAGTGTCAAGTCACGTCGCATGTCTAACTTTTCCCGAAGTTGTCATTGTTGTGTCTTGTCATCTGAGCAATTTTGTCCAAATGAGTCCATTGTTAGGTCATGTCATCTGCACAAAAAACAAATGTGGTCAGTGCCAAGTCACGTCGCATGTCTAACTTTTCTCGAAGTTGTCATTGTTGTGTCATGTCATCTGAGCAATTTTGTCCAGATGTGTTCATTGTTAGGTCATGTCATCTGCACAAAAAATAAATATGTTCATTGCCAAGTCACGTCGTCTGTCTAACTTTTCCCGAAGTTGTCATTGTTGTGTTATGTCATCTGAGCAATTTTGTCCAAATGAGTCCATTGTTAGGTCATGTCATCTGCACAAAAAACAAATGTGGTCAGTGTCAAGTCACGTGGCATGTCTAACTTTTCCCGAAGTTGTCATTGTTGTGTCTTGTCATCTGAGCAATTTTGTCCAAATGAGTCCATTGTTAGGTCATGTCATCTACACAAAAAACAAATGTGGTCAGTGTCAAGTCACGTCGCATGTCTAACTTTTCCCGAAGTTGTCATTGTTGTGTCTTGTCATCTGAGCAATTTTGTCCAAATGAGTCCATTGTTAGGTCATGTCATCTGCACAAAAAACAAATGTGGTCAGTGTCAAGTCACGTCGCATGTCTAACTTTTCCCGAAGTTGTCATTGTTGTGTCATGTCATCTGAGCAATTTTGTCCAAATGTGTTCATTGCTAGGTCATGTCATCTGCAAAAAAAAAAAATAAATGTTTCATTGCCAAGTCACGTCGCCTGCCTAACTTGGCCCGAAGTTGTCATTATAAATATAAACCCCATAAGCAGCATATACCTCATTCATTCACTTATCTCCAAAAATGGATACCACCAATGAAGGTTCATCAAATTTATCATCTTCAAGCTCTGATGATGATAACTATGCGGAAATGTTTGTCGCAAAGCAGTTTGGCGCAACACAACAACTGATCTCTCAGGTGATTTCTTCCAATCAAATTATCTTGAATTATCTGAATGAAGAAAGCAGCCAGCGCATGCATCGAGGCTCAATTCATGGTCACAACGTGATCAATCGTAATCGTGAAGCTGCTGATCGTAATCTATTCAATGATTATTTCGCCGAAAATGCCTTATATAATGATGCAATGTTTCGAAGAAGATTTCGAATGGGGCGGAATTTATTTATGCGTATCTATGATAGTGTTAGTAATCATGACAACTATTTTATACAGAAAAGAGATGGGGTTGGAAGACTTGGTTTATCCGGCTTACAAAAAGTAACAGCTGCATTTCGGATATTGGCATATGGTCTACCTGCAGATGCTACTGATGAGTACATTAAAATAGGAGAATCGACTGCCATTGAAAGTGTGAAACGATTTTGTCGTGCTGTTGTTGAAGTTTTTGGGGAGCAGTACTTACGATCTCCAAATGCTCAAGATGTTGCTAGGCTACTTCAGATTGGTGAGCAACGTGGTTTTCCAGGTATGTTAGGTAGCCTAGATTGCATGCATTGGAGGTGGAAAAATTGTCCAACAGCATGGGCAGGACAATATTCTGGTCGTAGTGGAAAGCCAACAATTATTCTGGAAGCTGTAGCTGATTACGATCTGTGGATCTGGCATGCGTATTTTGGATTTCCTGGATCGAACAATGATATTAATGTGCTTGAGTCTTCTCATCTTTTTGCTAATCTTGCTGAAGGTATTACTACTCCTGCTCATTATGTCATTCAAGGAAAAGAGTATAATATGGGTTACTATTTAGCTGATGGTATATATCCAAAATGGTCAACACTGGTTCAAACGATTCATGATCCACGAGGTAGAAAGAATAAATTATTTGCAATGAAGCAAGAAGCATATAGAAAGGATGTTGAGCGAGCATTTGGTGTGCTCCAATCACGCTTTGCAATTATTGCAAGGCCTTCACGTTTTTGGCAGAAAAATATTTTACATGATATAATGACATCATGTATTATTATGCATAATATGATAATTGAAGATGAACGTGATTTAAATGCACCAATCATGGAGCAGTTCGAGGTATCAACTCCAGATGTCGAGCCAGCAGTAGATGATCATACTCGGTTTGAAGAATTTTTAGCTCGACACAGAAAAATCAAAGACAAAGATGCTCATATTGCCCTGCGAAATGCATTAATTGATCATATATGGGAACAATATAGTAATTCTGAATGTTAATTTCCCATAATATTGTATTTTTAATTAAGTGTTATTGTCTCTGTTTTATATTAATAATATATTTTATCCTAATTATGTGTGATTTTATACTATTTTTAAAATATATTATGCTCGAATAATTATATAATAAATATTAAAAAAGAAAATCATAATGATTATACATATGAAAATTTTAATTTATTAAATATAAATAAAATATTAATTTTAAATATAATAATTATCATAATCATTATATTATTAATTATTCGGTAATTAAATTTGAATAAATGAATAAGAATGAATAGAATATTCTAAGGAATATTCCTTTTTGGTGTAAAATGGTGTGAATGGGTTGGAGCTGAAATAGTGTTTGGTGCTGAAATTACACTATTTTGGTGCGAAATTGACACCAAATTTGGTGTCATGGGTTGGAGATGGTCTAAGAACAGATCAGTTACGCACCTGAAGAGATGATTCTTTGTTTAAGCATTCCGTGCATATAAAATGGAAAACATCAATTCACAGCGATCGCAAATAATTAAGCATTCTTTGTTTAAGCATTCCGTGCAATTCACATGCAATTCACAGCGATCGCAAATAATTAAGTAAATTAAGTACTTCCTTCAAAAGCAAAACATAATAATACATCTCGAGGAGGGGACAGGAGTTCCATCATCACATCTTCACAATTACACTAGGAGTAAACACGGCGATATATTGATCTACTTACTTATAGGAACCTTACTTCTTGGCTTGCTGTTATCCCGTAGGCTATGGATGCGAGGGAGGTGGCGTTGGGGTGAATATTGGTGCGCTCCTAGGGTTTGTGTTGGCTCCTGGCGCTGCGTAATCCATCTCCGACACCATCATTTCTCTACCTATTGATCGTGACTCATCTTCCTGAACAACATGAAGTCGGACAGAATCGGAAATAGAAACTTTCACGATTCAGATCTAAAAAGAAGTAGAAGGTAGGCGAAAAGGAATTGCCTTCAATGCAACAGGAGGATTCCCTGTTCCATAGTGCCGCATGACATGAACCCTTCGCGCTGTTCCTGAAGTCACGGCATCAAATAAAGGGATTCAGGTAATTCATTGTAAAGGGAAATGGAAAAGTCGATGAGTACCTTGAGGGAAGATCGAGAAGATGATGACGGCCGAAGTGAGAACGAGTGGAAGAATAAGAGCTCGAGCCATGGTTTCAGTACTGTGCGGCCGGTTGAGGTGGGCGATCGAAATCGGGGAGAAGGAGATGGATCGGAGAAGGGTGATGATTAGGTCGGTGGAGGCATTCAAGAACGGAAAAGCTGTATGAGGAGAGAGCAAATAAAGGCGCTTGAAAAGAGGAGCAGAGATGCTTTAAATGCAGGGAAATTTCCGATTCCCACTCAAACGTTACTTCTTTTTTAACATGTTCTTAATAGATCTCTCCGAGTTTTGATACACTAAAAAATTCAATCAAACGTATATGACATTTTACATATACATATTTAATTATTATTTAGATACCATCAATAACCGAAAATCATCCCGAATCAAATTATATTATGAAAAATACGATAAATTCATCAAAAATCACTATATATAAAATAAATAATGATTGGGAGAGTGAATTTGAGAGAGTAATGGGAGAGTGAATGACGTGTAGCTAATGTGTACATGTTCGATCGCCAATCGGACACCACCGGCGGCCTCTGATTGCCGTCCCGAATCAAACTATGTCTTGGGGGATGGTGAACCCGGCAGGGTCGCCGATAATTGAGATCTCGCTGGATTGACGGTGAATGCGACGAGATCATAATTACGGCGATTCCCGATGAATTCACCGATCTTCTTAGAATATAGTTTGATTCGGGACCGTGATCAGAGGCCGCCAGTGGTGTCCGATCGGCGATCGAACGTGTATACAATAATTGCCACGTCATTCACTCTCTCATTCACTCTCCCAAATTCACTCTCCCTATCATTACACATCATTTAATAAGATTTTCCTTAAGATTTATTGAGTATACCATTTTCCATCACTCTACGACATTAAATCTGGTTCCAACCAAAATTTAACAGAGTCCACCGTGCCGAGTCGGTTTCACCGCCTTTGTAAAGCACTTGCCAACATGATGTTACCTCAATCCGAATGATAATAACTTTCAACCATCAAAATTTTCATTTGTTCATACTTAATTTTTAAATTTTCTCTAAAATTAAAATTTAATTTAATTTTGAATCAACTTACACAATAAATCTTTAAATAAAAACTAATTCAAATTCCTTTAACTTAACAGGGCCTCTGATACTTAGCAGGGTTAAATCCTCCTGCGATAAATTAAACATCTAAAATTATCATCCTTAATGGATAACAAACAATATTGATTGTCAATATGAATATCCACGTGAACTTTCCAAGTTACATGACCAATAGAAAATTTCTACTGAACAGATCTGTCACTTTTAAGATTAGTCAAACCTAAGTACCTGTTACTTATTATTTTTTTCTTTAACTTAAAAAATAATTAACGAAAATTTTCCAACCGTAGAAGACCTATCCGACTCCACGAAAATTTCCCATCGACTAACAAAGTAAATCGAGAAACGCTCGTGGTGGACGGTCTAGAAACCCAATGTCCCAGGATTCACGCCTCATTTGAAAAAAAATCCTACAAATACACCATAGCTAAGGATCGAATCTCGAATATCTAAGATAACGATTAGTCACCTTACCGCTACTCCATAGCCCCCGAGGCTTTTTTTTTCTTTTTTCTTTAACTTAAGATAATAAGTAGGAGTGTTAATTTGAGTAGATCGAGTGATTCAAATCAGATTGAAACAAAGATATTATAAAAAACTTTCAATCTGAATCTAACCCAAACCTGAATCAACCTAAAACCCGAATAATTACCAATTCGATCAAATTTTTTATTATACAATATTATTCTGTAACAAAATAATTAAATACAAATTTAAAATATAATTATAATAATAATATTTAAATTTTAAATATATATATTAGTAAAATAAATAATTTTAAAATGAAAATAAAAAAATAAACGATTTACTTTTCTCTCCAACCAACTTAATTGATGTCAATCCAAACTAGATCCGAAGAAATTTTCCAAGTCAAATTTTGAATCTAATATACTCTTAATCCTAGCCGAATATTTTTTTTTATCAACTCAAGGCGACAGGTGGAATTCATTTTTACTCCCTTAATGGAAAGCATTTCCACTTTAAATGAAAATATTTAAGATTATCTTGTGGGTTAAAATTTAAAAATTATACAAAGTCAAAATGTGAGATTCCTAAAATAATCACCTTAAATTAAAATAGAACTTATATATACATATAATTTAAATTTGTTTACCCAAACTTGATTTGAAACCAAATCATATTTTCAATATATAAGCTAGTTTTTAAGTTTTACAAGATCTAAATATCAAATTTATACAAAACTAAGGTACAAGAAAGTAAAAAAATAATAATAATCCCTTATTAACTATCACATGAGAAAGGAGATAATGGAAACTTTACATCGAGAGGAAGCCCACACCTTGTAGGATTGTTTTTGTGAGCGGTGAGAAGGCAAAGAAAGAAAAGAGAAAAAAATCTAATAAATCTCTTGACTGAGTCAAGGTTGGTTTGGTTGATCAAACCACTTGACTTGCCTCAATTTGATCAGTTCAGCTTTGAAACAAATTCAATTCAAGCTCAAATCACACCGGGTCTAATTCACCGAATGATGAACTCAATTACAGATTTAATTTTTCAAAATCAAGCCAAACTTATTCTCAAATTGAGAAAATTAATATTATAGCTAATTTAATATCCAACTGAACATAATACATGACAAAATACCACTTTCTACCGTGAGTGTTAACTGCTAATCCTAATATATCGAATGAGACCAATAACTTACCAGTCTGTGTGACAGAAAAAAGAATTTTTCAGTTTCTCACTCGTATGCTACTTTGTCTGGAACTGCAATAGGAATCTATGCAGTTCTTCAACACTCAAATCAGCATTTTCCAGCAAAAAGCTTAACCCAAATAAAATTTCTAACACCTTTTCTTAACTTCATGGAATAAAAAATTCAGAAAACAAACCAGGAAAAAGGAGAAAAATCATAAATCGGAACAAAGTCTCAGATGCTAACCTTGTTGCCCATGTATGTATGTGTATCAAGTTGCTCCGGCACGAGCAGATCTTCACAGGAAAAAACCAACTTAAAACACTACTAGTGTAGGAATTGTGCTGCGCCTTCTGCAGCAGTATGTCTTTAAAACATAAAATCTGTTGACTTTTAGCACGCATAGTTACTTATACCTGCCAACACACCGGAGATAAAGAATACGGAGACAAATCTACAAAAATGGAAGAGACAAAAGAAAAGAAAATTTTGGCAAATGATATAATAGGGTACATCTTTCGAGCACTAACTCTAAACCAATTCTTTGAATCATCTTTAGTTAAAGGCCGAAGTTGCAAAGCTGGAGAAAATCCATTTCAGTATCGACATACTTGGTCCAGAGATGCTTGTATTGGTTTAGGGCCACATCTAGCCATGGTTTCATGTTACCATCAAAATGAATTACCGCCGCATTTTGAATCTCGTCGAGACTTACACTAGGGTTGTAACCAAGACCCAGAACATGCCATGTCTTATTCAGTGGTTTTGTGGTAGTGTAGAAGGTAGCTAATCCTGCTGGAAGAACAGATGCTTGATCCCAAAGAGTTCCGCCCTCATTCTGACAGTGCAAGCATCAAACCAAATTCGAAGTCAGGCATCCATTCAAATCATATGTTGAAATAGGCTTATAGTTCACTGGCTGGTTTCGTGGGTGGAAAGAGATAAGAAGGGAAGGGAGTGGGAAAAGGCTCACAGAATTGCATATGCTACAATGTGAATCACTCATATACAATTGTGCCACTTTCCTTCTCCCTACTACTATCATTCAGCCCAAGTAAATCCAGTTCAGAAGTTCAATTCAGACAATAAATGCATAAACCACCAGGGAAATAAGCTAGATGAACAATATTGTCATACAGATGTTTAAAACTGTAAACAAACAAAACAAAACAAAAAACAAAAAAATAGTATGCCTGTTTTAACTGATATCACAAGGAATTCTTCGCTAACTGGAAATGGATTTTTGTCATAATTAACACAGTTTTCCCTATGATCATAAAAGATAGTTACATACAATCTTATTATTGTGGCAAAAGGCGAAACGCCCCTAGCGCCCCCGCCAATCCGTCCCAGGACCAACACGGAGGAGGTAAATCACGGTAACTGAGAAGGCAAGAGATTGGGGGGAAGAGACTTTTTACACAGGGTGTAGGGATTTACGCCCAACTAGCCTCGTGGCTCGAACAAGACCTTTAGTGACAATCTACCAACCCCTTACTATCTCAGCTATGCCCGTGGAGGCACAGACAATCTTATTATACTTTACATTCTTATACATTGAAACATGGAAAATAAAAGAGCATGGAAACAGGTAACAACCCTATAAAGTCAATATGAATAGGATCACTATAGGTCAAAAATCAAAAGGACGCCCTTATTTTCATCATCATCAAAAGAACACTATTTTAAAATATATATATTAAACAACCACCTCATTCCATATTTATCATGAAAATTTCTTTATTTTAGCGATGTAGCAGTTTGGCCAAAAACTACTACAAACAATTTTGATCAAAATACTTCACGTTGTAGCAATTTTGATCGAAACTGCAACAAAAGCAATTTGACTAAGTTGGATAATAGTGTTCCACATGTAATAATTTAAACCAAGTTAGAGCAATTTTACTTTATATTATAGCAGTTTTAGCCAAAACTGCTATAATAGTCCTCTAATAAGGGTATTTATGAATTTTTTTTTCCAAATAGGGCACCCTTTTGATGATAACGAAATTAAGGACCGCCTTTTTGATTTTTCCCTATTATCCCCCAACTTTATAATTTCCAAATACACCTCCAATTGAATGGTATACCGTCCAACTTGAAAGTTCCTTATTTCAATAATTCAAAAATCACTAAAGTGAGATGATTATAATATATATATATATATACAGGATTAATCTTGTCATACTTCGGGGGCA
Organism: Boesenbergia rotunda; assembly: GCA_024364735.1. Lineage (NCBI taxonomy): Eukaryota > Viridiplantae > Streptophyta > Magnoliopsida > Zingiberales > Zingiberaceae > Boesenbergia > Boesenbergia rotunda. Next base: position 711,443 of record JAGFNQ010001419.1, on the reverse strand, counting down.
ATAAAAATGTACTTTGGCCTTTCAAACTAGTTGGCATCAGAAATATGGTAATAGAGAAATTAAAGTTTGAATGAGTCACTATGAGACTAGTGTGCACAAATGTAGCTACTTTAAGCTGATGCACCCGATCTTTGATTAATAACATGTGGGTTTTAGGTCCAAAATTCAGATAAAAAACATATAAAAATAATACAGATTGTATTCTCTCTGTAGAAGCACAAGGAAGCTTGATCCAACACAGAATGTTAAGGCACTTGGATGAAGAGTCCCTTCATACAAGGACACCAAGAAGGACTTCACTTATCTATGTGGGACTAAATGGAGGAAACAGATCTTATCACTCTCTTATACCCCATAAGTTCAACATTGCCAGGGTGAGGGGCCATCTTGATACCAGGTTGAAGCCTAAGGAAGCCTAATTGAACCCTCCCCAAATGCTAATAAACTTAGCTGAAGAATCTATTGATAATTGAGCATAACCAAGAGTCTTACTTAACCATGTGGGACTACAGGGACGAGTTGACTCATATTACCTCTGGGTTTTCTTGCATGGAAAAGATGCATATATAACATGACCAAATTGTTTGGCACAAAGAAACTAATTCAAATTCCTGTGGTCTATAGTATCTTGTTAAAGATTTGATTAGAACAAAAGCTCTAAAAGGCCCCATCTATTTATCATAGTTCAACACATGATTTGAAGTTTTTTAACTTAAAGCCAGGGAAGCAAGGGGATAGATAGATTGACCACCCAATTTCAAGCATTCCACCAGTGTGGCAGGCTTGATGAGCAATACAATGCTAGTTATAAGTTAAATTATAAAATCTTCTCGGTCTTCTCCATTTTACCCATGCCCTCTTGGTTTTCCCCACATGCTTCTTCTTCCTCTTCGCAATCCAACCAGTTTGTTGTTCATTAATCTCCTCCTCCCTCTTCTCTTTTTTCCTCACTCTCTTCCTCTTCGTTGTTGTTGGGACGAGAAGAATAAGAGATTAGAGAAGAAGAGTACAGAGTAAGAAAAGGATAAGGTAAAACCCTAGGGAAGAAGAAGAAGCCAATTGAAGGATCAGGATGTTGTGGTAGCAAAGACATGAATATTTATTATCAGCAGTTCAGCACTTCCTTTCATGTGTAGATAAGTGGATTGAGAAGAAGTGCCCCAAGCCTAGAATGTGGATTAACTTTCCTGAGAGTACACTACTAGTACGAGTAGAAGCAGAATTGACAAGGCATGGAAGAAACCTAAAGTTGATTGGTTACTTATCTCAAAAGCTCAGATTATACAATTTTATCATTAACTAGGCACAATTTTGATTTCAGTGGCTGTTGGTAAGGACACGCAACTCACTCAACATCTCATATGAAGAACAGTCTACTCTTTACTCAATCATTCCTTTTTGCAGCTACAATATTTCTTCTTTTGACAGAAAAGTTGGAGGGAAGGAAAAGACTAGAAAATCTTTCACCAATTTTTCTCTATACTCCTCCATCAGATTTGGGTGAACCACTCACTTTCACATGGAATAGAACTCAAATCTTGACTTAAAAATATTTTAATTTTTTTTTTTCAAATCTTGTTTTCTCTTTAATCTTTGACAAATATCCCTATTTTTTTATATCAGAGGAAAGAATTCACAATCTGTTTTCATATGAATTTTTTTATTCTTTTTTGTAGGAAACAGGACCTAACTTAAATCCCAACCCTCAACAATTGTAAGCAGAAAACTAGCAGTGTCTCATAGCCACAAAAACGCATACAAAGGTCAAATTTAAATTACTTAAAACAGTCCTAGAATAAAATTAGCTCCGTTTTTTTTTTCTGAAGTACGACAGAATTTTGAAAGCATTCAGGACCCGAGGAAAGCTTAGTTATGACAATGTGCATTTCACTACATCTAGAACCACAGGTTCTGTGGATGAACATGGTCAAGAGCTGGACATGATAGAAAGCCTATTTCATTGCATAAAAAAGTGATCTGGCGCTGAGAGAGTGATCTGCAAATAAAATTAAGCATGATAGTGTACAGAAACACTCGAAGGAAGGAATTCTTACCAGGCTCTGGTACTCATGGAATTGTTCCGTGATTCTCTCTTTTCTCCAGGCATCAAGGTCGAAGACGTTAACTCCGTAGGACCAAGCGCATGCTCGCGAATTGAACTGGCGTTGAACTAGAGGATTTGAGAAGTTCAGGTACCTGTTATACCTCTTAAAACCCCCGAAGCACGTTTCCACGGCCCCGTTCACCCTCCCATCCAGATCAACGCTCCAAAGCCCCACCAGATCCTTCTGCACTACCACATCATCCTCCAGGAGAACGATCCGCTTAAGTTTAGGGAACATTTGCGGCAGGTAGAACCTCAGGTAATGAAGCAACGACAGGTCCCGCCTCCCACCCTCCACCATCCTTACAACCGGAGAATAGGAGGCGTTTAAGAACTCAAACTCGGCCACAGATCTCACCTCCACGTTGGCACCGTCAGTAGGCGGACGGCGGACGAACCAGACCTGCATGGCGGCCAGGTACATGGGATCGGTGACGACGTGGAAAACGTGCTTCCAGGGCTCCTTCGTATTCTTGATGGCAGAGTTAACCACCACAGAGACGGCAATGATGTTGTCAGACAAGATGACATAGTGGTAGAGTTCGGGATCGGACGGCGCGGCGGCAGCGGCTTGGCGATACGTATCGGGATGGGCGATCCGCTCCTCCACGAGGCGCATGGCGAGGCAGTGGAGGCTCTTGGGCGTGGATCCCGCGGCTATGGAGCTAGAAAGGGCGCCTAGCTTCTTGGCGCGGAGGAGCTGCTCGCGGACAGCGAAAATGGTATCACGTAGCTTCTGGATCTTGATTTGGGTATCGAATGCCTCCTTGGACTCGCCGATGAGCTGGCGGGCAAACTTGATGCGGTCCTTGGCCTCCTTCTCGACGGCGCGAAGGTCGTCTTCATCGTCGACAACCGTTCCAGCGAGGCGGAGGGAAAGGTCGGAGAGCGAAACGTCGAGTCCCTCGAAGATGCGGAGCTGGCGGGAGGAGTCGAGCTTGAGGCGGCGGGCGTAAGCTGCGTAGGCGTTTGCGAGGACGGAGTGGTCAGCGGCCTGGCGGTAGATCAGGTCGACGCGAGCGCGGAGGGGATCGGAGGCGAGGAACCGATGGCGGCGGCGGGAGAAGGTGGGGGAGTGGTGGGAAGTTGACGAAGAGGAGAGGAAGGCGGAGAGGGCGGAGAGGAAGAGGAGGGTGAAGAGGGCAGAGGCAAAGACCTTGTAAGAGAAGAAGGCGAGGAAAGCGGAAGAGGAGGGGCGAGAGGTACGGAGTCCAGCCATGGCCGAACTCCGAAGTGGCTAGTGGTGGGCGATGGGAGGGCAGACGATCTATTTAAAATAGTAAACACCTCTCAAGTGTTATCCGCGCGACATTGGATGATTTGGACACCACCGACGGCATGAGATAATGGAAGTCGAATTGAAACCATGATGATATGGTGAATTACTAACTAACCATGCTCTGCCGCTTCCGGCTATATGGACGTCCTGGATTAACATAGGATCTTTTTAGGTTTTTTTAAGAAATTCCTAATTATTCATGATCCCCATAAATTTGACACAATTAGTATGTGATTGCTTAATTAAATTTTAAGGTAAATTTCTAAATGGGTGTAAAAAAACTCAGTGAGGGTATATCATTCCTACTTAAAAGATCGTAATTTAGCCAGGCTAACTCCTAACTAACCATGATGACATGGAGATGACTCTGCCATTTGTTGTAATTCCTAACTAACTTATGCCTTCTGTTACGATGTAATGATTAGGCTTTCAGAGTGATTAATTAAATAGTTAAAATTTTAATTTCTACTTTAATATACTATAATCCCGGCCTTGCCTACGGGTAGGGGCATAGGTCGGACCCACCGGCCAGCCTGGCGCCCAGAGGGCCTGGCAAACAGGTCAACAACCAGATCAACGGGTAGATCCTGTGCCCGGAAACCCCTTCAAAGGGAGGAAGGGGGAGGAGGTTTATCGGACCGTCGGCAGGGACGGTCGGTCCACCTTTTAGCCATCCAACCAGATGAATGCTTAGCCGCCCCAACTCTTCGAGCCTACCCCGACCCAGGACAGGGTTGGGCATCACCAGCGGATAGCTAGCCACGCTCTCTTTCCAGGGTCATCCCTCGGACCGAATGGCCGACTCGTATCAGAATTGTCTCTTGGCGACCCCCGACCCCGGACGTACCCTGCGCTCCACCTCTCCACCAGTCGGACGCGTGGCGACCCACCCTCCCTGGTTCTTACCCGACTCGGCCTCCAGCATTCGAACCCGCCAGTCGGTGCTCGGGGTACGAGTTGTCCCGCCCTGACACCCCCTCGCACACTTACATCCAGGGTACAATCCGGTAAGCGGGGTTCCTCACGCCTTACCTACATCTGACATCTCCACGCGGCTAGCTCCGCACCCAGTACCCTTGTACTGCGCACCCAGTACTCACGTACTGTTAGAGCACCCCGCGCCATGCCGCGTCGCTCTTCGGTGCTCTACTTGAGCTGACAAACACTACACCCTTGCTCCATCAGTACGAACAAGGGTTGTCAGCTCCCTTGTTATATAAACTTGGCACTCCCCCTACCGCAGGTGCGCGCGCGCGAGTCCTCGCATCCCTTGCCTCATTTCAATTCAGTTTCCGCTCATCTATCCTCGGAGACTGACTTGACCGTCGGAGTGCCTGACCGGGGATTCCCCTGGCGGGTTCACTGACGGTCTTTGTTTTGCAGGGACGGGGCGGGGCGCGGCCGACAATCGGCCACCTCATCGGCTCGTGGCTCCCGGGAGGGTCGTCTGGCCCGTGGGACTGCCACCCCACTTCGCGACAGGATCAAATCTGACGCTAGAAGGAGGGACACCAGCAGCCTGATCGGAAGTGGAAATGGGAGATCCATATGGGTTTTGGCGGTTAGCGTTCCCTGAGAATGCGAGCTTTTCTTTGTCTGCTTTTAGAAAAGTCATTAAGGTACCGGAGGCCTTATGGCGGATCCCTTCGGGGCAGCACTTGATCTATTCTTTCTCTAGCAAGGCGGGTAGGGGAAAATATGTATGCTACATTGTCCGCGCATCTGATGTCAGCCTTCTGGATGTACCTCATATATTATATGCATCTCTATGGTCCGGCCTTCTGGATATGACTCACCCGCGCACCGTGTATTTAGAAATCTGGATATATTATATATATATACACTCGCCGCGTGTCTAAAAATGGGGGCTTCTGGATATATCTCGTCTATTTAGTGCGCCCTTCCGGAATGGTTTTCTGAAAAAACAGTCGTTGCTGCATTACCCTCGGCGAGGCTCTCAGGCGGCGCGTGGCGGCCCACGCTCCCTGAGATGCCCTCGACTGGGAAGCCTCGGCGAGGCTCTCAGGCGGCGCGTGACGGGCCACGCTCCCTGAGATGCCCTCGACCGGGAAGCCTCGGCGAGGCTCTCCGGCGGCGCGTGGCGGCCCACGCTCCCTGAGATGCCCTCGACCGTGAAGCCTCGGCGAGGCTCTCAGGCAGCGCGTGGCGGGCCACGCTCCCTGAGATGCCCTCGACCGGGAAGCCTCGGCGAGGCTCTCCGGCGGCGCGTGGCGGCCCACGCTCCCTGAGATGCCCTCGACCGGGAAGCCTCGGCGAGGCTCTCAGGCGGCGCGTGGCGGCCCACGCTCCCTGAGATACCCTTGACCGGGAAGCCTCGGTGAGGCTCTCAGGTGGCGCGTGGCGGCCCACGCTCCCTGAGATGCCCTCGACCGGGAAGCCTCGGCGAGGCTCTCAGGCGGCGCGTGGCGGCCCACGCTCCCTGGGAGGCCCTCGACTGGGAAGCCTCGGCTCTACGCAATCCCTCGGATCGGCTCTCGGGCAGACACACGATGACCCCTGCCGCCTGAGAGATCACCGACCAAGCGGCCTTCTTCTTGCTCTGCGCAAGCCCTTGGATTGTTTCTCGGACACGGGATGACTAGGAAGTGTTTATTCCTGAATAAGGAAAGGGCGTGCTCAAAGGGAGGAAACTTCTGGGGATCTTTGTGATGAGGAGGCATTTGAGAAAAGTCCAGTCGGAAGTTAAGCGGCCAGGTCGGGAAGGTCATGGGGTGGATAAAAAAGAACCTCTCCTTCCAACCCCTGCTGGCGGAAGGAAGGGAGGAAAGGAAGGAAGTCCCAGAGCGAGCTTGGAAAACAAACTCGCCCCATTCCTGCTTCTTCAGGTAGAAAAAGTGGTGGAAAAGTTCGGCGGGCAAGGAGTAGCGGTATAGCAGGAAGAGGATGGCGGACCCACAGAGGAGGCGGATGGAGTTGGGGGTCAGCTAAGACAGGTTGATACAGAGGTAGCGGCACACTAGGCCAATAAAAGGGTGAATGGGGAAGCGCAAGCCCGCCTGTAGGTGATCTCTCGAAACAGTAATGTAGTACCTCGGCGGTGTGGCTGGCTGATCCGAGGAGGAGGGCAACTGAATGTCATGGTCAGATGGAATATGAAACTCCGCTCTAATGGCCTCTAGGTCGCCATGGGTGAGAACGGACCTCGCCGTGACATACCAGGGATGAGGGTTGCGGGACAAGGAGGCCATGGGGACACGGAGAAGGTGAAAGACTAGCCCGCAGAAGGAAGCGACAAGCACCTAGAAGTAACTGCAACCCTAGCCGGAAAGGAGAAGACAATGCGCCGGAGTGGAAGACGAAAGGACTTTACGCTGTTATATAGGATGGCAGGGGCACCAGGTGGTGGCCCACGGCCAAGGCGGCAGGAAGTAGCAGCCGCAGGAGCAGGCCCAGTGGGGCCCAGGAAGCCAGGCGCCTCGCGCCCAACCTCGTTCCTCGGGAACGGACGAAAAATACCTCGGTGGTTGGAAGGGAATGGGGAAAAGACACGTGGAACCATCCCCAGCTGTAAGCAGTAGTGAGGAGAATTTCCAGCTGCTCGGGAATATTGAAGCCGTTAGCAGCGAGGGGGTAAGCACAGGCTGGCCGCACCCACCGACCAGGATCCCTAGGCTTCAGCAAGCCTACAGAGAAGACCCCCCCCCCACGAGGCTGCGGTCTCCTGGGACGCCAGGCTTACGTGAACAAAAGATGGTCCAGTCAGTCGGACTCATCGCCTCCTTCGACTAGACTCGAGGGGGACGCTTATGATCCCGGCCTTGCCTACGGGTAGGGGCATAGGCCGGGCCCACCGGCCAGCCTGGCGCTCACAGGGCCTGGCAGACAGGTCAACAGCCAGATCAACGGGTAGATCCCTGTGCCCGGAAACCCCTTCAAAGGGAGGAAGGGGGAGGAGGTTTATCGGACCGTCGGCAGGGACGGTCGGCCCACCTTTTAGCCATCCAACCAGATGAACGCTTAGCCGCCCCAACTCTTCGAGCCTACCCCGACCCAGGATAGGGTTGGGCATCACTAGCGGATGGCTAGCCACGCTCTCTTTCCAGGGTCATCCCTCGGACCGGATGGCCGACTCGTATCAGAATTGTCTCGTGGCGACCCCCGACCCCGGACGTACCCTGCGCTCCACCACTCCACCAGTCGGACGCGTGGCGGCCCACGCTCTCTGGTTCTTACCCGACTCGGCCTCCAACATTCGGACCCGCAGTTGGTACTCGGGGTACGGGCTGTCCCGCCCTGACACCCCCTCGCACACTTACATCCAGGGTACAATCCGGTAAGCGGGGTTCCTCACGCCTTACCTACATCTGATATCTCCACGCGGCTAGCTCCGAACCCAGTACCCTTGTACTGCGCACCCAGTACTCACGTACTGTTAGAGCACCCAGCGCCATGCCGCGTCGCTCTTCGAAGCTCTACTTGAGCTGACAAACACTACACCCTTGCTCCATCAGTACGAACAAGGGTTGTCAGCTCCCCCGGTTATATAAGCTTGGTACTCCCCCTACCGCAGGTACGCGCGCGCGAGTCCTCGCATCCCTTGCCTCATTTCAATTCAGTTTCCGCTCATCTGTCCTCGGAGACTGACTTGACCGTCGGAGTGCCTGACTAGGGATTCCCCCGGTGGGTTCACTGACGGTCTTTGTTTTGCAGGGACGAGGCGGGGCGGGGCGCGGCCGACAATCGGCCACCTCATCGGCTCGTGGCTCCCGGGAGGCCCGTCTGGCCCGTGGGACTGCCACCCCACTTCGCGACATGATCATACTATAAGGATTTTACTTTAGTATGATGGCAAAACTAAGAATGTTGATTATTTATATAAGTCTCCATGAATACTTCCTGATTTATCTTAATGGCTAGTAAAAAAAATTCATAAAAATGAATTGGTCATCTCTTTGATTAAAAAAAAATTCTAACGGACTAATTCTCACCCACCCAAGGCTGGGTGTGATTATAAAAGACAAGATATATACTAAACAATTAAAATTCAATTCTTACGTACGATATATTTATGATGATTAAACTATTGATATAATTGGAGCGCTACGTCAAAAATCACTGTGTTTTTTAGATTTATTTGGTGGATGGAATATGAGATTAACTGTCTATTTTAGGATTGGTCGGGGTGTAAGAATGAGATATCTAGTATATATATAAAAAATCCTAACTAAGTAATTATCTCATAGGGCTTGGTTAGATGATAAGTGGAAGGATGAGTTTTCAAAGCAATGAGAGTTTATTTCTCACACATCGCAAATAAAATGTCAATGATGCTCAAACCACTAGTAGTGCTTTTTTGGGGCTGGATTAGCCATCTTTAAGTGAATAAAGGATAAAAATACTTAGACATTTGACTTTTTATATTCCTAACTAACTAATCACTTCCATAGGATTGAGCTAACCACCTCCAAAGAAATGAAAAAATAAAAAATTCCGTAACACTTAGACTCCAATTGCTCCGAGGCTTATTGCGGCGGTAGGAGACACGATGCATTTAACTAATTTACGTTAGAAATATTGAAGATATTTATACTCACAACAAAGATTCCCTGTATTTTTTTATTTTTAAAATATTAATAAGGGATGCATTTTGATTTTTTAGACAAATAACATTAGTAACATATTTTAAATAATACATGTATAATATTTAGAATTAGTTGTTTTTTTTAAAAATATTTATTAATAGAATTTCTGTACAACGAGGCTCTTGTTGTGCTTGCCCGTTTCACCCCCATCAACCTAACGGTCTGAACTCGCTTTCATATCAAGTAACTTTAACCCTCATCAGTCCCGTGATCAACCAAGCCACCCTTGTCAATGTGCTTCTCGCAATCCCCCAAGCTGACACGTGGGTATGCTCTCTTGAGATCAACTATGGAACATTCTGATTAACTGCCCCGGCTAAATTATAACGTAAAAAAAATGATTAATTATTATCTTTGAGATTCATGATTCGATTTTTCGTTATAATGTATTTTATAATTTTTTATTTGATAAAATACGAATCTTGAAACGTTAAATTTCTAAATCGTAAAATTGAACCGATGATCCGGAATTTAGCGTTATCCAATCTTTGTTAATTTTTTTTAAAGAACATCCTGATTGCCTCTTCAGCTCACTGTGAAAGTAACTTTTGCAGATTTTACACAAGTTATTTTTTTTAAACGACATTTTTCATCATCTATGATGTGAAGTCAAAGAGAAAAATGCCTTATAAATCCATAAATAAAAATCTAAATTGATAAGATGAATAATAAAAATCTCGATTGCTTAACAAAGAACGAATATGAAATATAGGAGGCAAAGCACGCCGCGACTTTAAAATTTAAATTGAAAAGTCTAAAAACGTCACCAAGAATAACTTTGATAAGTTCTAAATTAAAGAGAACCAACAAATGAGATGATTTTTGAATTGAAACCAAATAAAAATCACATGTATGACAATCACGCATTAGGCTAAAAGAAAGCTCATTTATAATTATCCCCACTGCTAAGCTCATGAATTAAATTGATTAAACTATGACTTCTTCTTTTTTAAATCCATTTTAATAATAACTTTAACATCTTAAATTAATCCATTAAGTATTTCTTTTATCTTTTTAGTTTTAGCCTTTATAATTGAACCTTCATTGATGTCTAAAACATAATAAATTTAGAATGGGATACTCTTTTCTTTCTATGGCCTTTACATCCTTAAGTTGTTGAGCCCAACTTATTCTTCATCTTTGACTAGAGTGTACCAAAAAATAACACAGCCAACAAGGCTTCTGTTATCCCCTTGTCATCCAGTTCGCGTTAAGGGGAAACTTTCTCTTTGTTCAACACGATGCAATTTAATCCAAGCACACTGCGTGTACAGCCATGACTAAACTCGCTGATCGGCATCTTGCATAATTGCAGTGTGAAAAATACAAAGTTCACGGTCATGCTGTGTTGACTCACAACAAGTTTAAGTCTCGGAGAATCCAACTCGTTTGGTAAACAAATCAAAATCCCTGTATGGCAAGATAGACAGGTTGGGCACTAGTTTTTTACCATCAAATTTTTACAATAAATTCTAGGCATACCTCTCCTCTAAAGTATGATTCCTTTGAATGGAGAAATAAGAATTCCCACCAGCATCAACTGTGCAGGGAGTTGAAGACCAACCACCTCCTTTGGTCGGGAGAAGATTCCACTTAGGAGTTAGATGAATGTGATGAAGAAATCAGCGGAACTTTGTTGTCCAAAACAAATACAAATTATGATTCACGAGGAAAAAGGAATCCAGAGAAGACCAGAAATCAGAAGATTTTGCAGTAGATCAGTCAGATGAAGTTACATGAACCTATAGCAAAAGTATCAACATGCATTCATGAGGAAAAAGGGGCAGGTATTTCAATACCAATAATATGGAACAACAAGAGCCAGATGTGAATCGCTGAGAAGCCCTTGTAGCATTCAAGCAAGATAGCGATATAGTTTCCTGTCTGCTTTATCCCTTTCTAAGAACTCTCGCTCAATTAGAGACTCGATTCTTTTCTTTATGACAACTGGGTTTGGCAGGAATCGAGATTGCAGTTGTGAGGTAACTTCAGTTACAATGGTGTTGTGATCTAACACCCTTCTGGATTTCATAATCCTCACGATCGCAGCTTCGATCTGAGGCTTTCGGTCTTCTTCGACTCTTTGGCGTGTCTCCTGCTTCTCAGGTTCGGACTCCTTTTGTGCTGCCACAGTACCTATCTTTACCTTGACGAACTTGCTTGTGAACTTGTCGTTGAAATAGAAAGCATCATCCTCAGCTATGTCTTTGCTCATTGGTTCCTTGCGGAGGACATTCTTACCTTTGACACAAGCGAGAGATTGAAGACACCGCCTCAGATCCGAAGCTGGGATTTCTGTAGCCTGCTCGATTTCTTTGTATGACAACCTATCCACAGAGTTAAACAACATGAGAATACACATTTGGTAGGTTGAAACATTCAGCTCATGCTTCTGACTCTTGCCAAAGGTTGCTTTGATGTCAGCTGTGCCCATATTTGTTTGCCACGTCAATCTCCGCCCAGTATGAGTTCCAAGATAATATGTCCGGAACTTCTCACATATGCCGATAATCTCAGTTGGAAGATTGCAAGGTGTACTAGGCTGTGTTGGCCATGAGCCAGTTGTGAGAACTTGCACTGCTAGTGTCGGGCCATCTCCAACCTCAGCATGTTGACTTGCATAGAATCCTTGCAAAGTATCAACGGATGTCTTCATGTCTGTAAACATGCCTTCCAATTTAGAAGTGAACTGATATCCACATTCTGTCTTGAGCTTGACAATCATACTTCTTTCCGCATCATCTGAAACAGTTTTTCCAGAAAGAAGCCTCTTGGCTAAGTGTTGCTTGTAATACTTCTCAAATACATCCTTCTCCTGCAAATAACGGAACAACATCATCACTTTGTCCAACACAACCTCCACATCCTCTTCGCTTACACCTTTCAACCCTTTACGAAGCTTATCATCAACATAGAGGGAAATGAACTCAGGCGACCGGTTGTTCAGATTAATGAAGTATTCAAATGAAGAGTTCAAAGCATTTTGGAATGTTTTGTCGTTGTTAAATGATTTGCTGATGATCATATCATATTTATCCTTCTCATCCAAAAGATGTTGCACAAAGTCCACTGGATCCTTCAATTTCTCAGGGTCACTAACTAACTGCCTTCCAGTTTCTCTTAGGTGTGAGATCATTACATCTCTGATCATTAAAAGCCCATCAGTGACACGGCGAAACAAACTGTACATCCTTGCCAAATCTTCATACTTGTCGTCTACAAGCATATTCACAAGACCAGAATTCTCCATGTGAACCAATCTCTGCATGTGGTTGGCAATCATCTCCCCCTCTACTACACTAGTTATTTTAACTTCACTTCCGCTATCTAGGTAGTGGGACACCCTTTCGGTTTCTTCACTAAGACGTTTCTCTGCTTTCCTAAGGTACTCACCACAATCACAGCACTCAATGAGTTGCTGGGACTCGCCACTGTAGAAACTAGCTGAGACTTCTAAAAATGGTTTCTCAAAATCTTCTTGGTACACAAGTCCAAGGTCCATCAACATTTTTGTAATATTCCTCATAAGTCCCCGATTAATTACCTCACCTTTTCTCTCCCTATGTATAAGGTCAAGGAGTGTATCCAGTAACCTAGACTGGATTTTGCTGGAATGAATGATGTTATCCCTCCAGAGATTCAACCCAAGATCATGAACAGGTGTCCTGCCACTAGAGGGTACAAATGTCCTATCCATGTACATCATTATGTCACGGATCATCTGCAGTGCCTTGTTGTGCTCTCCCCATTTTCTGTCAAGCTCCTCTAGAAATAAACTTCCCTGGGCATCTTCTATTGATTTTGCAATTTCCTTTAGGTGCCCTGTCATGGTTGTTACAAGTCCGGAGTAAAGTTTTTCACCATACTTGTGGAGCACCATATTGTAAGCATTCCTGAATCAGCATACAAGACAAAGTACCAAAAATTTGAACAAGAATATTTATCGTAGCAACTTGGCAGTGAAATGATATAACAACAGTTCAATTATCTTACACATGTATACATTGATGAAAACAAGGAAGAAATAAAGAAACCAATTATGAGAAAGAAGTAGCCTCATTTTGCTTGAACATGGTTAATGCTTGATGATCAAGAAATAAAACAAAAGATTTCTCCACTCTAACCCTCTCAAAGGGAACTTAGACCATGTTCTAGCCAAACAACCAAAGAAATAGCAATACTACCAAAATCAATTATCTATGTATCAGTATTTGGCATGCATATAGTGCCTTTTTGACCAACTAAAATCAATATATTCATGATGGATAATTATTTAAATTGGTTTAGCAGATAAAGGATGGGCATAAACCAAACCAAAAAGGTGAGACAAACACTGTGAGAGAAGGTTTCATAGTCATGTTTCCATGTCAGTTTGATATGTACTCGGTGAGAAAAATGCAAAGTGCAAAAGCACGTCAAGATGGTAAAATGGATATTGTTCTAGCAGGTAACCTCAACATGTTCTATATTAATGATCTAGGATCCAATAAATGCGTTGTGTAGTTGTTATTCAAGTTAGATTAACAATAGAAGGTGAGTTTTGGTTCTGCATTTCCATGTGAATCTGTATGTAATATTGAGAAAAATGAACAACAACGCAAAAAGAACAATGATCCAACAGAAATGGTTCTAATAGCTAATGTCAACATTTTCCATGTCGATAATCAATTAAGTGAGGAGTTATAATTTAAGTTGGATTGGCATATTAAAGGTGAGTGTAGATTTAATAGTCATATTTTAGCAAGTTTCCATGTCAATGTGAAATATATTCGATAAAAATAAAATGAAGAAAAGCACAAAATGAAAAATGTAAAGATGGTGCGGAGGAAGTTATAGTAGCCAATCACAACATTTTCAATATTGAAAACATGTGTGAAGAACTTGTACAAGTTTAGATATAAGAATGTAATATTTTCACACAAGTAAAACGTCAGGAGAAAGAAGAAATATTAATAAAAATGACATAATTTTTTTAAAAAGCATTTATAATCTCAAGACAGAAAAGTAATGGGAATTAACTGCAGTATATTTTGATGAGAAGAAAGATCAGCATTTTGGCCCAGGATATAAAAGTCAAAACTAGAGGATGAATTGAAGAGTTATAAGAAAAATAATTTGAATCGAAGCAAGCTAAATCATGTATCAAAATAAAGAATTTAATGTCCTTTAATTGGCGATATTGCAATTTTAATCGAATATTATCCTGCCCAACGTATGAGGCAATGAATACCTACATATATGGGTTAAAGTTTCGTTCCGTGCCATGGGCGATACTTACCGTTCCGCTGGCGATCCGAAACCGGCACAGAAGTCATCGTGATTTCGTGCGTGCGTCAAGCGGCGACGGGTGGAGGCGGCAACAGAGGGAATCCTCCAGCGCCGGAGGAAGGATCGCCACGCGCGTAGCTCGTCGCTGCATCACATGTGTCGCCATAGGCGTCGTGAGACTCCTTCGGAGCCGCCAGAAGAGTTGTCGGACTACTCCGGCACCGCTGAAAGCTCCGTCGGAGGGAGCCAGAGTCGCCGGCTGCACGTGCAGCCTCCGCTTGCGCTCCGCCTATGCTAGGGCTCGCGAGCGCGAGGTTTATGTGAGGAAATGTTTATAAAACATTTCCTCACATAAATACTTATCTCAATAAAATATTTAAAAATATATTTAAAATTAAATATTTTTTATTAATTAATTTTCTGAAAATTATTTTTAATGTTTTAAATATTATTTAAAAATTCTAAAAAAATTTAAAAATCTAAAAAAACTAAAAAATTTCTAAAAAATCAAATTTATATTTTGATATATTTTTTATTATTTTATATATTTACTGTTTTATTATTTAATTAATATTCTGATATTTTTATCATTTTAAATATATATTATTTAAATTAATAATTAATTAAATGAATAAATAATTAATTTATATAATTATTATATGTAAAGTAGTATTTTATGTTAATTTATATATTTATTATAGATAATATTTTTTATCTTAGAATAAATTTGAAATTTAAATTTATAAATATTACGATAATAAACTTTTTACTTTTAGGATTTTTACTCCATAACATATAAAGTTTTGACATTAGTAACTTAATAAGGTAACATATTATGATGTATCAATTTCAATTCGAGTTATAAATAGATTTAATTTTTTATAATGATATTAAGTTGTTCAATAATTGAGAATTTATATAAAATCAATATATAATTTTTTTAAAATTATACACAATAAATATATTTATCTAACAATTATTATATATAAATTAAAAAATACTGAAACCATACGGCACAACACGATACGATACCGAAACTGTATCGTTCCGGTCTGAAACCGAAACTTCGGCACGGACCGAGATTTTAAACCTTGCCTACATATATGTATATAAGTCTCAATACTATGAAACCATAGTTTTAAATTTCGTCACTATTGGCCTGAGTGTTGACCAACACATAGAAACTAGGCCAGGAGGCAGCTATAATTCCTGACTGATGAGCATTATTCACCAAGGTAAAAGATGACTCAAGCTAAGTTTTAGCCTATAAAGCCCTCTCACCTGCCCCATATTTCATCTCCATAATTCTCACCCTGAAAAACACTCAATAAATTCTCTCTTAAATTCTCACAAATCTATCTCAACCTTGATTGGGTACTGCTTAAAACATAAGATATCAATCTCATATGACAATGAACGATTCAATTGGATACACTGTAATTGGCCAGGCAACCAATACAATATTTGTTTTACACTGGTGGTACTACATAAGTGAAAAAACAACTTAAAAATGGCTATCCTAATATGAACATGCTCCAGAAGGTGCCTGAATAAGTACAACTATTTTGCAAAGAATTTCTAGAGAATTAATAAGTTCACAAACAATGAGAAGTTGAGCAGTTTGAGGAGTTCAACCAGTAGATAGATACCTGAAGAACAAGTCTAGGGCTACTAAAGGGTAATGAAGAAGACGTCTAGCAAGTCAACTTGGAAACTTTTAGAAACAAATTCACTCTGATTCCAAATATCAAGTCAAAAAAGCTTGCTTCACACACAGAGAAATGAGAAATATAAAGGACAAACATGACGGGAAAAAAAACAGAGAAGACAGTCATACTTCAATGTGGTTTGATAAAATTGCCAAGTCCATGGACACACAGAAATATCTAATTAGATTGTTATACAAAAAATGCCCACCTCTTAGAACAAAAGTACTCTAGGCTCCTAGGGTATACAGAAACAGAGTAATGTACATACATTGGCTAACTTCTGTAAATGAGCCTCTTGCGGATTAAAGTAAATCAGGGGCATGAGTAAGGTTGAATCGGAAACATAAGTGATGTTTGGATGGGAGTTATGTTCATTGGAATTGCTTTGAATGAGGGGCATTACCCTACAACCACAATAAAGAAGTGTCATGTTTAGAGCCTTCTTCAAACTCACTGGGGAGCTACCCCTCTACGAGTCAATGCATCAAACGATGTAGTGCCTCAATTGAGTTTCACTCCAGCATAAGCTACAGTAAATGGCTCAAGAGTGGATACTACCATGCACAAGTATGAGGACTATTGATTTTGGGAGCTCAAGTTTGACAACAGTAACAATGGTTGTAGCAGTACTGTGGCATGAAATGAGGTAATAGTCATCATTGCATCAAACTTAATGAGACATCTCTTGAATATTCACAAATTGTATTAATTTTTGTGTCAAAAACTTATATTGGTAAGTAGTTTAATAAGTAGAAGGTATCGACGGCATAGTCATAAAGGCATGAATACTATAAATACTTTATAAATTATTTATTTATATATATATATATATATAGCTTATATTACATTCTAAAATCAAATTTATTTAAAAAATATAACTATATATTATATAAATTATATATATTTTTTACTTTAATTTTTTAATATCTTTAATAAAAATAATAAAATTATATATTATAATTATATTAATTAATTAATAGCTTATTTAATAATTATTAATTTATATAATATATAATTATAATTTATATGATAATTAATTAGAAATTATATATATAATATAACATTTTTAATAAAACCCTACTTTCCTTGCGATTTCGTGATTTCAGTTTCCGCCTTCTCCCCTTGTGATTCTACCACCTCCTCTTCTTCCTCCCATTCTGCATGATTTTTTCTTGATTGACATCTCGAATTAAAATCAATCGTACATATTCGAAGAGTGATCACTTTGCCTCGTCGTTGCCTCGCTACTACTGATCTCTCACTGGTGGCCTCACCGAGCTAATCTTTTGCCGATTGCCTTCATCGATGCTTCTAGGTAAGTCTTCATCTGACGACAGAAGGTCTGTCGCCCAAATTGATTCCTTCTTCCTTTTGTTGCGTATGCGAAGACGCAAGCGAAATTGTCGCGTACTGTGCTAGTGTCGGTCCCATGTAGGAACAGTAAAACTAAAATCCAACATAGTATTTCATTCCTTGGTGTACAATAAGTTTATCCATAACTAGTATAAAAAGATATGGGCTTAAAGTTATTCATTAATGAAATCCTATTTTTATAGAAAATGTTTTGTTTAATCTAAGTGTTCATTCTTATCATTACATCCTCATACATATTATTAATTGTTTTAAAATACGCTAACCATTTTTTTTCTAGAATTCTTCACATAATTTTTCTCTAGCACAATAAATAACAAGTACAAATTTTGCTACTTCTCCCTATTTTTTTAAAATAAATTGTATGAGAAGATGAATAGTTTCTGTTAACCGTTTAGGCATGAATTCGAATTGATTTTCGATCGTCTTTCTATCTTTCTTTAATCTATTTCTATCATTTTTTTTCAAAATGTCATGGTATGACAATATGACTCATTAACTTAATGCCGCTATAATTTTTGTATGCCTCCTCTATTTTTATACAAGGGACAAAAGTGCTTATCCTCTACTGCTCAACATTTTTTTTCAAGTTGAATAACATCGTAAGCTATCATTCCCTAGGCACTTCCATACCTTTGTTGGAATATTACCCTGTTAACCATTTTTTTTCATCTCATTTAATGCATGTTCTGCTTCTGAATTTTTTTTTTTTCATTTTTCATCTCATTTATGCATGTTCTGCTTCTGAAATTTGAATTCTTTGATAAAAATTTAAAATTTTGTACTTACCTTACTTAAATTTCCTAAGCTAAGTTGGCCCCCTAAAAATTCATTAAAAAATTAATTAAAATACCTCTTCTATCGATTTTTTATTTCCTTATCTTTCAATAGTAGCCTGTTGGATTCATTTTTAATACATCTTATTTGGGCAATGTGTTGTTTTCCTTTCTCGCTCTTTTGTTATTTTATAGTTGTTCATTTTCAGTTCTTTTGTATTAAATTGTCAATACAAACGTTCAAAAACTTCATTCTTGGCTTCACTCATTGCTTTTTGTGGCCTCTTTCTTAGCTAATGCATACTTTTTAAAGTTTTCTTTATCCTTACAAGTGTATAAGTTATTCTTTTTTCCTCATTTTCTCTTGTACTTCCTCATTCTACACCAATTTTTTTTATTTGGTGGTACTTATCTTCTTAACTCACCAAGTACGCTCTTGGCCACTTTTTGTCAAATTTGATGTCATCTTATCCCATGTTGTAACTTGTATCTAAATGGCCATGTATTTCTCTTGATAGTTGTGATTCTATCCTCTCCTTAAAGATACTTTACTTTCCATCCATTAACTTCCATCACTTGATCCCAGGAGTCATGCATATTTTTCTTCTACGTATATTATACTTGAAAAACTCAGCATGACTTAGCTCTGATCTACAGTGTTACAAAATAAATAGCATACTGAAATCATCTAGCAGTGGTAATGGCTAACATGCAAACACATGCAATATGAGACAAATAAAGAGAATGTAGAATTCAATGTCCGAGGAGGGTTTCAGATATTTGTTGCAGCAAGTAAGTAGCTTGAATTGGATATTGCAGACAACAATTTCACTCGCTTTTAGAAAAATCCATCATGTAAAGTTTACTGGTATGCCAAACAGACAGCTTAGTAGATTACAGGCCAACAGATTAATACAATATTAACCTGGAAACATGAATTCAATCATGGGAAGGGTGGTTGCATATTAATACTCTTAAATAGCAAGCAATGAAACACACAATATAATCATCAGAATACGTTGCCAACTCGGTGTGCACTTACATGGCAACAGAATGGAAACAGTTAACTGTGAGAAACATCTAGCGTGCCGATGGTAAAAGGATATCTGAAATCTGACGGTGTTATATTTCTGAGAGTCTCGTTTCTCGAAACTATAATCTTTATGCAAATATGTAGGTGGGGTTTCAATTAAAAAACAGCACATTTTAGTGGAATTTTTTTATCTATATAACAGTTAACAAAATAAACAAGATCTGATTACGGGGATTAATGAAAAAGTAAGAAAATCGCCGAACCTGTACAGCTCCTCAAAGCTTAGCCCGCTTGCGTTGTGATTGTAAATCTCATGGATGGCATGCTCTAACACCTTCCATGTCCGTTCGGCATACTTGGGGTCGATCTCCACCCGGTGCTTGAACGCCTCGATCTTGAAAGTGCGCCTCTTCTGTGCGCTCATCTTCTCCGCGGTGGGTTGCCGTCCCCTTTTCCTCGGATTTACAGATGGAGACCGCCCCCGGTGGCTCTGGATCAAACCTATGCCTCGACAGGGGTCAATCGTTTGCCTTCCCACAAGAAGAATCGAGCGCTGCCAGGATCGAAGGCTAGGGTTTGAAGCACAGGAAGGGAAGGCGACGAGAGGAAGAAGAGAGAAAAAGGGAAGGAGAGGAAGAAACAAGGCGAAGAATAAAGTACATTTCTGTGTGTTTAGCTTTTTTTTACATAAACGTAATTTAACTTTATATAATTTACTTAACCCCACCTCCTTCCCTCCGCCTATCACTATTATTAGAATTGTCACAAATAATATTGTTAAAATAAAGTTTGAATAATAATTATCTTTAAAATATATTTACTAAGACATAATCTTTAAGTTCAACTACGCTTTGTTTTTGGATTTTATTTTATTTTAGTTTAAAATGGATATGAAAAATTAGGCGGTAAATTGCAATATTGAATTTAAAGAGGTAAAACAATTGATTAAAAAATTGTCAAACTGTGTGGAGGAGAATGAAATTTTCTCAAAAAATCTAAATACCAGTTGTCGAAAAGCGCCAAAATATCTGCCGTGATCTGCAACGCCCAGTTCTATAGAATCGAACCCATATCCACGACTGCACTCGCCCAACGCTTCTCTTCTCCCGTACGATTTACGAACCCTAGCCCTGTTCCGATCGATTCCTCTCTCTCTCTCTCTGCGATCTCCGAAGAAGGTTTGATTTCTTCTGCAAATGAGTGTGTTGGCTTGCAATCGACCACCACTCCGCGTTTTCCGGGATCCGAGTTGCGTCGGCCGGCGAGAACTCCTCACCAATAGTGTCTCCTCCATCTCGTCGCGACGATCCACCACGCCAGCTTCTGACCTCCACCTTGCCTCTAGGTAAACCTTGTAGAAATTGGCTTAGCTCTTGATTATGCCTCGAGTTGCTTAGCCTTCACTTATGCCTCAGGATGCTAATGAAAATATTTGTTTTGGGAATAATCTATGTTTTATAATGTTCGTGCGCTACTCCTGGGTTAAGGTTTTCATATATATATATATATATATATATATATATAGAGAGAGAGAGAGAGAGAGAGAGAGAGAGAGAGAGAGAGAGAGAGAGAGAGTTTTGCTATGTTAAGGACCTTATCGCGCAAACTATCTTAACTATTTCTTTGGTTTGAAATTTTTTTTGTGCTTAATATTGTAACCCAAATGGGAAGACTAAACCCTAGGGGTAATCGCAAGCAAAAAAATAAAGAAAAAAAAAAGAAAAAAATCAAATACATTAGGTGTGCACGAGTTTGCGCGGTAAGGTCCTTAGCATAAAATTTATATATATATATATATATATATATATATATATATTGTAAAGAAAGTCTGGCTGCGTTTGTTTAGGAGTCTTCTCCATGTTCTAATTTTTTTTTGTCTAAAAGAATTGGATTTTTCAAATTAAATGGAAGAAATGAGTAATCGGAGACAACATTTTTCTTTTGCTATATCTTTTCATTTTCCATACTCCTTTTCGGAGATAGCTTATTGAAATGAAATTCTGGTCGGTTTCTCAAACCACACCATATCACATTGTATAATAATTACACTTTTATAAAAAGCAGTTGCTTATGATGCTTTCATGTCTACATAAGCTTAGGCAATGTGGTAAGCATGTCACATATGCAGACCACATATGCTTAGGTGCTTGGCATGCACTAAAATAAGGCTCCTTTCATTTTACAAGGATCACAAGCATTGCTGGTTAAATCTATCCAAGTCCAATTTGTATTCATGTTACTTCTGGCATGTTACCTAGATTGACTAGGTAATGTAGATTACCTTCAATTTTGAATTTCTTAGGAGAGTTATGGATCGTTTAGAGTGACTAATTTGATATGTTGAGTGATAAATGAAAATTTGTGCATGGATTGCTTGTATTAATTGATATACTCCTTTGGGTTATTTAAGAAATAGTTGCTTTCTAATTTTCTTTTAATTTGTACAAATATTTGGCTCCTATTATCAATTTCTAGTAGGTAGTATCTTGCACTATATGCTCATCTGCTAATTCTATTTCAGAGGTTGATAGGAACAAGAGATTCCTTCAGTTATTAACTTGTGTTTAGAGAAACTTTAAAATCTTTCCATATAGATGTTTTTTGTTTTCGAATGTTTATTAGGAAAGAAACCCTGGTTTTACAACTTGGAATAATTTTGCATATTTCTGAAAAACTACTGGCTCTATTAATCTGTAGTTGAATCAGTTCTTTTAGATTGTTCATGTTCTATGAACGACTTTTTTCCTTTACGTGTTAATTTCAATATTGAGGCCTCAATTCTTCTCAAATGGAAGAACTTATCAGCCTTCTGTGAGCCACGATATGCAATTCACGATGACTAGTTTTTTATACAATATCACACACATCTGCAGGAAAATGTTACTGTATTTTCAGATTCTGAAACTCTTATATTTAGTTTCTGTTCCTAACCCTTGGTTAATATTCTAGATCAACTGAAGAGCAGTCACTTGACCTCAGGGAAACAATGTTCTCTCTTTTTCCATTCACTACCCGACGGGTGCTGTTTTCTGCTGCAACTTTGTCACTATTCTTGCACACATCAAAGCATCTTTCAGGTTGTCACTGTTTATATTTTCATGATATTGCAAATGATGTGCTTCAGTACATCATCCCAACAGTTTGTAGTTGGGGCTACATAAGTAATTTTCATTACCAGGATCATGCTTCGGTATAACATCTCTATAGTTTGGGACACTTGAATATGCATTTCTCTAAACACATACGTATACTTTTTACCATGATCATTGTTCTTCAATACTCATCATCATAGCTCTAGTTTGAAATACAACAACAACAGCCAAGCCTATGTCACTAGGTGGGATCGGCTATATGGATCCTTCTACGCCATTGGACTCTGTCCCCTATTATATCATTATCTATATTTAAATAAAATTTATTTTGTTTTATTATTACTAACCAAGTTTTTTTGCCTTCCTTTCTCTCGTTTAATGTGTGTATTTATCAAAGGTTTACATCACCTAACCGGGACATTTATTGGTCATCTAAGTACATGTTCGTACCATCTTAAACGTGTCTTGAAGTTTTTCCTTAATAGATGCAACTCCGACTTTCTCTCTAATACTCTCATTTCTTATTCTGTCCATCCTCGTATATCCACACATCCACCTTAACATTTTCATCTTTACAACTTTTATCTTTTGCTCATGTGTCCAAGTCATAGCCCAACATTCAGCACCATATAACATAGCAGGTCTAACTGCCGTTTTGTAGAACTTTCTTTTAAGTTTTAGAGGTACTTTCAGATCACATAAAACACTTGACGCTAACCTCCATTTCAACCATCCTACTTGTATTCTACGTAAGACATCTCTCTCAATTCCTCCATCACTTTGCAAAAATAATCCTAAATACTTAAAGCTCTCAGTTTTAGACAACTCATCATCTCCTATCTTAACAATTATCTCATTACGTCTAATGTTGCTAGACTTAAATTTCATATATTCTATATTTACTCTACTAAGCCTACAACCTTTCACTTCTAGTATTTCCCGCTAAGATTATAGTTTAGCGTTTACTCTTTCACGTGTCTCGTCTATCAAAATAATAATATTTGCAAACAACATGCACCATGGTACTGTACCTTGAATGCGTCCACTGAGCCCCTAGGGCGTAGCACAGACAGTAGGCGCATGACATTTCTGGTGTAATGGCTAAGGGTCAATCCGCAAGAGGTGATGACTTGCATTTTCGGTCTCACCATGCACCTGTTGCCTGTGTACTTGCATGATCCTCCCTCCATATCCGTGGGGCCGACTCTAAGGGGGTATTAAGGTAGTGGATGTACCTTTTTCTAAATGTGTCAAATGAGTTCGTTCATGGTTAATGTAAAAAGATAGGGACTTAGAGTTGATCCTTGATATAACCCTATCCTTATTGGAAATATTTTAGTTAATCTGCCTGTAGTCTTAACTGTGGTCATTACATCTTCGTACATATTCTTAATTAGTTCAATATATGTTACGCTAACACCTCTCTTTTCTAAAATTCTCCATATAATTTCTCTTGGGATCATATCATAAGCTTTTTCTAAATCAATGAATACCATGTATAGATTTTTCTTTTGCTCTTGGTATTTTTAAATTAATTGTCTAAGAAGATATATAGCTTCTATTGTCGATCTTTCAGGCATGAACCCAAATTAATTTTCGGTCACTGTGATCTCCTTAATCTTTTATCTATTACGCTTTCCCAAAGTTTCATGGTATGACTCATTAGTTTAATGCCTCTATAGTTTGCACAATTTTGTACGTCTCCTTTGTTCTTATATAAGGGAACTAGAGTACTTACTCTCCATTGATTAGACATTTTTTTTTAATATCATATTAAATAATTTTGTAAGTCATTTAATACCTTATTTTCCTAAGCATTTCCATATCTCTATTGGGATATCATTTGGTCTCATGGTTTTTCCATTTTGCATACCTTTCAAAGCTTGTTCTACTTCTGAAATTTAATTCTACGATAAAATTTCTATACTCATTTGAACTACTTAAATTGCCTAAGTTAAGTTGGTCTCATAAACCTTCATTAAAAAGTTGATAAAAGTGAATCCTTCACCGCTCTTTTATTTCGCTATCATTTACTAGTACTCTATTACATTCATCTTTAATATATCTTATTTGGCTAAGGTCTCTTGTT
Organism: Boesenbergia rotunda; assembly: GCA_024364735.1. Lineage (NCBI taxonomy): Eukaryota > Viridiplantae > Streptophyta > Magnoliopsida > Zingiberales > Zingiberaceae > Boesenbergia > Boesenbergia rotunda. Next base: position 687,119 of record JAGFNQ010001419.1, on the reverse strand, counting down.
TTCCTCTCTTTCACTTTAATTATTTTATAAATGTCTCTTTCTCCTTCTTTTGTATCCAAGTTTTGATATAATCGTTCAAAAGTTTTATTTTTTGCTTCATTCACTGCTTTCTTAGTCTCTTTCTTGACTATTGCATATTTTTTTTTAAATTTTCCTCGTTCTTACAAATATATAGTTCCTTATAGGCTATTCGTTTTTCCTTCACTTTCTCTTGTACTTTCTCATTTCACCACTAAGATTTTTTACTTAGTGGTGCATATCCCTTTGACTCACCGAGTACACCCTTAGCTACTGTTAAATTTTAATATCATCTTATCCTTTGACATATTAGAGTCACTATGTATTTCATTTAATACTTGTATTCTTACCTTTTCCTTCAATATGTTTTGCTTCTTATCCTTTAACTTCCACCGCTTAATTTTAGGAGTCGTGTATATTTTTCCTCTATTGATATTATTATTAAGGCGTATATCCAACACTATTAATCCATGTTGGGTAGTTAAGTTTTCTCCAGGGATGACCTTACAATCTTTACAAATCTTTCTATCTTTCTTCCTAATAATAAAAATGTCAATTTGCGATTTATTATTTTCACTTTTGAATGTGATCAAATGTTCTTCTTTTTTCTTAAAAAATGTATTAATTATTATAATGTCATATGCTATCGCAAAATCCAATATAGTTTTCTCTTCTTCATTTCTTGTTTCAAACCCATAACCTCCATGTACCCTCTTATATTCCTCATTTTTTATTCTGGCATGTCCATTTATATTGTCTCCTATTAAAATCATTTTATTTGACGAAATATTTTGTAATACCTCATCTAAATCCTCCCAAAATCTTGATTTGGTTTCTTCATCTAATCTTACTTGAGGTGCATATATGCTAATTACGTTCACAGCTTCTTTCGTCACTATTATCTTGAGAGCTATAATTCTATCCTCCTTTCTAACTACTCCAACAACTTCATCTTTTAAAAAACTATCTACAAAAACACGCACTCCATTTCTTTTTTACTATTTCCTGTGTATCATAACTTAAAACCTGAGTTCTCTATTATTGCCTTCTCTCCTACCATTTTGTCTCTTGCACACACACAAAATATTAATTTTTCTCCTAATTATCGTATCTACTACCTTCATTGTTTTACCAGTGAGAGTTCCTATATTTCATGTTTCAAATCTCAGATTATTAGTTTTCTTATAATGTTATTCTTATCTTATCTATGGTGTGAGAACTCTAGTTTGGAATGCTGAATTATTTTTTACTAGTTTTTTGCTCTGCTAAAAATACATACCTTCAATTCTTGGTTCAGTTGTTCATCATCTAATGTGTTTGCTAGGTTACTTTAGTCGCAAAATGTTCAGATAGACTGGGAAGTGTATAGACCAGGATAATATGACAATACACCAACGAGAAAAGTTACGGGCATAGTATACAAGTAATGTTTATATATTGATAAACATAGGCGTGGATGGAGCCTGAAAGTTGGTTGCCTCATAAGCCAGACTGGTGCAATGGGTTGGGTTTGGGTCTGTAAATGCTCCTTGACTTCAAGCCTGGATGATGAGCTTGAAGGGAACCTCCATAAGAGGTGGGGGTGGATTTTATCAAAGATGGGATTCCTGCCTAAGTGATAGGTAGGGGTGAGCAAAAATTCGGAAAAATTGAATTAACCGAACCGAACCGACTGAATTTTGAAATTCGGTTCGGTTAATTCGGTTTTCGATTTTTTTAAAAAATTTCGGTTCGGTGTTTCGGTTAAATCGGTTCGGTTTCGGTTTTGATTTTTATAATTCGGTTAAACCGAATGAACCGAATAAATATATTAATTTAATTATTTTTTATTTAAAAATATAATTAATTAAATAAAATCTGGTAATTTTAATTAAAAATCAAATTAAATTTAAAATTTCGGTTAATTCGGTCAAAAACCGAATTAACCGAAAAAAAAATCGGTTCGGTAAGTTCGGTTTTGGTAGAAAATTCGGTCGGTTCAAAAAAAAATCGGTTAATTCGGTTTTCGGTTTATTCGGTTCGGTCGGTTCGGTTTTGACCGAATGCGCACCCCTAGTGATAGGTGATGACTTTGATAGAAAATCAGAACCTTGACCATCAAACTATTCTATTTGCTGCTCGCAAATGAGGTATTGGAAAAATAAAGGAGGAAGCTCATGGCCACGATCGTTTCTGGCCATGATAGGGAAACTCGAGATGCCATACCATCTGGCTCCTAGAGAGTGTAATTTCCATAAAACATAGAAATTAATCTTTCTTACCGCTTAGCATTCCCTTTGTCCCCAACTGGCAATTAGAGAGATCCCACTGAACTCTTTCTCTGCAATTCTAACTTCTCCTGCAAGGACTCACTTGACACTGGGCCACTGGCTCATGGTGAGTCAAACCAAATTCAAATCTTACCCTCAGCAAGACAAAAAGAGGACCTAATTGAGAACTAGCCATGGAGTACCAATATGAACGATAAACATCCCACCCCAAATGTTTGTGACATTCGTGATGAATTTGTGAGCTCCAAGAGATCCTGCATTTCTCAATATCACTCCACTGTTACAATGATGGCTTGTCATTGGCAGGCATCCAAGGAGATGTTACAAATTAGACATAGATGTATATTGGCATCTCAGAGTTGGCATACGGGCATTCCTGTCCTGACAGTATGGTACCACTTTAGCCCATGGATGGCTCATTGCATTGCCTTTGTTGGTCAACTGTCAAATAATGCAACCTCCCCTTCTTCTACAGGAGGCAATCAGCAATCATTGATTGAGGCACGCTTATCATGAACATGAACCTGAATATTTTATTGACATAAATGGAACTTTCATCCTAGAACCCAACACCTTAGAGGATTTCGAAGGTAGATTCTAAAATTATGTTGCACATTGCAAAATTGTTGTAAATGATGCTCCACTAGGGGGTTAGGGAGTCACCATGGTTGCAGCATTCTAGGCATGACTTTTGAAGTGGTTTTTTTTTATTTTTGTTCATCTTGGAGATCAAATAAGGGCCTATCCATCTAGATTTTTGTCCTATGTCCTTGGATTCCAGCAACCATTGAAATAATGAAACATACTGGGGATCACCTATCCCAAATAGTTCTCTATGTAGCTTCTGATGCCCATGTGTGAGGTTTTCACTGTATCCCTCTTGAGGAACACTCAAAATGGTTATGGGTTTGCTAGAGATACCAATGCTTGCTTTTCCCAACTTAAATGCAACTTTCTTAACTGCTTTTCTTGTAGTTGATGACTGAAAGAATTTGTGGGTTGTTGGCTACTACATGCCACTGCAAAAGATCAGACTATCCCGGACGTTGAGATCCAGGTCCTACTATTCTGTATTCAGTGAGGACTTCAATTCAGTAAATACCCTAGTGATCTTCTTGAAAACTCTTGTATGCTCAAAAGAGCAGATCAATACTTAATTGAAGCTAAGAAGTGATAAAGAGATGCAGTCAAAATGCGATCCGATATCAAAAAGCATATATCAAAACAGGACGAAGCATGATCATGAGCAGAAGATAACTATTAGGTTATTTGATTCCCACCACTGATGGTCTCACTTGCTAAACTCGTTAATAAAGTTGATGGGGAGAACCTGCTACAGAAGGCAAATAAGATGCAGATCCCAGGGAAACATAGAAACAACAAGAAGTACTTCACTTTCATTATAAAAATGGTCACAGACACTGTAGATTGCAGAGAATTGAAGGAGCCATTGAAGCTCATATGTTATTGTCACCTAAAAAATGAAATCATGTGAAGTACAATGCCTGTGCAATTGAGAACTATTATAGTTAATATTATTATATTATTGATAGATGTAAATTTAGTATTAGATTAACTAATTGTATACATCATCTATGAAATTGTCTAATGTGCATAAATGAAGATTAAAAGTAATGTTTTATTATTTTACCTCTCCCTGATTCACCCCATTGCTGGTGGTCGCTTTGTTGCCTTTCTCTGTCTGCACTGTGCATTATTTTAGCTCTTCTAACAAATGTTAACAAATTTCTTCATTCTTTGTTGATTCTCTAGGCTTCTTTCAGCCTGTCTTTTCTATTCTATCAGTGTAATGTTTGTGCTGGTAATCTATCCAGAATGAATTTTATTATGTTCCTAAATAGTATTTATCTTCTTTTATGATAGTTGCACACGCACTGGGTGACTCATCTGTCACAACTGAAGATGCTGCTTCTCAGGTTTTCTTATCCGGGCCACTCTTTCCTTCAGAAGTATGTATATTAACATTTTTATGGCTGCCATTTCACACATTTGTTTTTTTATCTTTATCCTGCAATCCTCTGCTAATTCATTTCATATTGTGCTCAAAGGAACGAACTGTGGAGATTTTTGAGAAAAACACTTACTCTGTTGTTAACATCTTTGATGTAACACTACGACCAAGACTTAATGCAACCGGCTCTATTGAGGTATAGAAGTTCCTTTTGTAGATTCTCTTCTGAAGGATGGTTGTATGTTAAGATTGTCCCACAAAATTTTTGTCTTAGCATATTTATTATAATTTGATTAGCTTCAGATATTGCACAAATCAATGATCTTACGAGCTGATTACAGCAGGTTTCATATGATTCTTTCTCAGTATTTACTTTCTAGGTGCCTGAAGGAAACGGTTCTGGAGTTGTTTGGGACAATAATGGTCACATTGTGACAAATTATCATGGTAAGAACTCTAAATATAGTATAGCATTGATAAGTAATATAATAGATGCATTTGAATTAATGTGCAAGTTTTCCCCTTAAAATTTTATTTCTTTTTCCTATCATTTGGATTTTAAAATAATACTACTCTGTTGTTTATTAATATTGATGGATGAATCAGTTATCGTGGCATTATTGTCTTTTTCTTTACTACAATTTCTTTTTGTTCATCTTGCTCTTATCTCTTTCATGTCCAATTCAAGTGGTTGGCAATGCTCTTTCAAGGGGCCCAGGTCCTGGTCAAGTGGTTGCACGTGTGAACATTCTTGTTGCTGAAGGGTGAAATATCTTGCCTAATTCTTAGTAAAAATAGCAACTCATTGTTTGTTATCAATTAAGTGAGATGATGAACCTTATTAATAATTATTATCCATTAATCATAATCAACATCTTCATTTCGTAAAAGGTTACAGAAGACTTTTGAGGGTAGACTGGTTGGAGCAAATCGTGCTAAGGATCTCGCTGTCTTGAAGGTAGATTGTGCATATAAATTCAAGGGTTTATTGAGCTTTTGATGTTAATTAAACTGTTTTTCTAGTCATTGTATATATTATATAATTTTTCACTTATGTAGTTAATTCAATTGCACTTTTCCTCTGGTTATAGAAATCTAGAGACTTTTGCTCTCTTCCACCACCGTTGTTGCACTCCTCAAATTTCCACCTGCCCAAATCCTGTCTCTCTCTCTCTCTCTCTCTCTCACACACACACACACACACACACATCTGTTGGTCAGCTTCTCACTTCTCTTTATTCCCCGTTTATCCCTCTACCACCCTTTTTTTTCCTCTTCCCTATTCATCCTCTCCCTAGGATTAGAGCATGGAGTTGTGTAAACCCTAAACCCTAGATTTCATCCTTATATTTTCCCCAAGGAGAAAAAGGTTTTCTCTTCACTATATATTAGCCGTTGGATTTTATCCTCCTGGTCTTGCCTTTTATGGTATTCTGATATCTGCTACCAAAGATCATTGATTCCTCCATTATTTTTCTCTCTACAACCAAGGAGATATGAAATATTTTATGTTTTATGTTCTAGGTATGAGACAAAGCTAGAGGATCCACTAGTTCAGGATGATTTTGCTTCTCTTCACAGACAATAAGATGAACTTGTTGACTTGTTGTATATTATTTCATTTTTTGTCCATCCATTGTTTTGGCTGCCTATGTTTCTGGGTTCCCTTAATGACTTCATAGTGTTCAATCATAATCGCTTGTTAATAGCATAGTTTAATCATTCTCTAATTCCAATATTCTTGCCCATGTCCTTCACACTGCTCTTGCATTACATTTGCTTCATTACTTTTTGCTCGTGATACTCATTGATGCAGAGAGGTGGTTATGTGTCAAGCTCTCACCCATATTGCTTCATTGCGGCTGCTCTAATCAGTTGTTAGAGAGAAGAGACAAAAGTTCAAACACCTATTTATTGCTTAGGTTGCTGCCATGCCATCATTTCCTATCTCAGTCTGTCAATCATCTTAGCAAAATGAGATTTCTAAATGATAGAACCATTACATTTTCAGTGTGGCTCATAGTATGATTATTCATTTGGATATGTCCATACATTTAGAAAGGGGATAGCATTCCTTATCATTCTTTCTCATTTACCCATCCCTTTTGTCAACTCTTGACGATCCAACTATTTTTGAATTTTTTTTTATGGATCTCTTTTCCTATTATGTTACAAGTCTTTGGGTTCTCTGTTTTATTTACTCTTTGGAACCAGTTCACAATAAGCCAACATCAAATTTGGTTATGTATCTTTATTGGCTATTCTTGAGTTGAAAAAGAGCTACTACTGTTATGATTTTCTTCTTATGTCTGCTGATGTACAACTCTCTTATTCCTCAACTAATCCGTGTCATTGTCACCTGCTCCACACACCCTCACTGAACCCCTCACCACTTCCATTATAAGTGTACAGTGGGTCTACGTAGACCAATATCTCTAGTATCTCAACAAGCAGTGCCCATAAAACAAACCCCTACATTTCTATCTGATGTAGACCTCAGTGGGTCTACGTAGACCCATTTCTCTAGTATCTCAACAAGCAGTGTGTATAAAACAAACCCCTACATTTCTATCTGATGTAGACCTCCCTTTTTCATTTTGTAAAGGTATATCACCATCAATTTCATACCAAATTTGTTATGGTTAGTAGTAATTTACTGTTAGCTATTGCTCCTTGTTGTCTTTTTAAAAGGTTGTACTGATGCGTAGTGGATGTGTACTAGCAGGTCATGGATTTTTTTTTGCATGCATCCTGATGGTGTTGATTTTGATATTTTTTTTCCTCGAGTTTTGCTGGACTTAATTCATACCATTAATTTCTTAACTTGGAAAATGTTCAAAATGGATGTTAAAAATGCCTTAGTGGTGATTTCACTAAGGAGATCTAAGCTTAAGAAGACAATTATGGTTTGAAGCAAAATCTTAGAGCATGTTTCCCAAACTTTTCTTGGGTGGCTACAAAAGTTTGACTTGAGTGCAAATGTCATCATTTTATATATAGCTTGTTCTTGTGAAGTTATTCTTATTGCTTATGCTGATGATATTTTACTTACTGGCAGTGAGTCGTGAGGCATTGCTTAAGATAAAAGAATCAGTTTATTACTATTGATCTATGCCAACGTCACTATTTTCATGAAAATGAGATAGTACTAAAATTCCATGGGGATTTTTCCTTTTGAAGAAAATACATGCTGAATCTATTAGAGGAAAATGGGATAGTGGTTACAAATAAATCTACACATCAAGTATTTCTGGGTGATTGCCAGCATGAAGATGGTGATTTTGATGGTCACACATGGCTCTTGATTAGAAACTTGATTAGATCAAGTATATCTTTTGCCATTGGGTTTGTCAGCCAGTTTATGTAGTCATATTCAAGTTACATCAAGTATATCCTTAGCAAGGTGTATTGTGTCCCTTATTTGGATGGCGCTCTAGGCAAGCGTTTGCTTTATCTGAAGTGACACAAACATTCAGCCTTATCAGTCATCTGTTTATGCTAATCTCTCGCATTATAGGAGTTTTACTTCAGAATATTGCTCCTAGGTTGATGAAAATTTAGTCACATAGCGAAAGAAGAGTGTCATTACTAACTTTTATGCATGAGCAAAATATAGTCACAAGTCTCACGACTCACCCAATTTCTGAGGTTTGATTACACACTCTTGGAGGAACATGATTTCAATCATACAAGTCTTATGACAATAGACTGGAATAACTAGCATGGCATCTTATTATCAAAAATCCACTTCATGAGTGAACAAGACATAGTAATGTTGATTGTCTTTTATTAGAGATGTGATGGCTAAGTTCTCTTCTCATTTTACCAACTCTGAAGGCCAACCTACTGATTGCTTCTCTAAACCTCCTAGTCTAGCTCAATTTTCTATCTTGGTTTCCAATCTAGACATAATTAGTATTATGGTTCAGGTCAAAGTAAAGTAGTTTGCCAGAACAATGGTTGTAGTCCCATCTGATCTATTTCTCTTGTTTTGCATTGCTGGACTATATAAGGGACACAACACCTTTTATGTTGAATAATGTTATTTTATCTTCTCAATTTTATCTATGTTTGTTTGCCTTACTGTTTGAAAATTTGTTTTCAAAAGGTTTGATTGTGTTTTGCTGATCTAATTATTTTGCTTGTTAACTTTTTGTTTATTTGAAAGTTATACATTGCATGGATGCCTTTCCATGCAGAGATTGATTTGTTATTCAATCCTTGTGATTTCTCTCTTCACTTCATGAGTTCATAGTTGACATAGGTTAAAGAAATGAAGTGGATATGAGGAACCCACCTGAGAAATTTGTCAGAGATTCATTGATTGATCATATCCTTGTGCTTCAAGAAATGTGAAAATCTATCACAATTATTGATTCTCTGAATCTTGTCTAAACTGTGCTGGTAAAGTGATAAATAGCTAATCTAGAATTCGTGAAGGCTACTTGGTTGTGGTTTTTCTAAAACCCTATTGGTCATACAAACCATTATAATGCAATATCAATTGCTTGATGGTACCATTGAATATTACTTTGGTACTATGAGTTCGTTAATTTTTAAATTGATTGTATTTTCTAAACTCAAACTTTGGTGTCTTATAATTTTGAATTTTCTATATTTTTCTAAATCAAGTGCTGGTGTGTGATATTTGTGTCATATTCATTAGATTTTCTCAACGCAAGGTCAACACTCGTTTGCAAGTATTCTAATTAGTTGAACGATAAATTTTAATTAACTTTGACTCATTAATTCTTTTCTCTATGTAGAATGTCAATAACTTATTGCCATGTAACAACAGCCTTCTATGTGTCATTGACACAGGTGGATTCGCCTGCAGAATTTTTGAAGCCAATTAATTTGGGCCAGTCATCATCTTTAAGAGTAGGGCAGCAATGCTTAGCAATTGGAAATCCTTTTGGATTTGATCATACTCTTACTGTTGGAGTTATTAGTGGGTTAAATCGAGATATTTCTAGCAAAACTGGAGCAACAATTGGTGGCGGCATTCAGACAGATGCAGCCATCAACCCAGGGAATAGGTAAGCTCAATTTTCTAGTCAAAATTTCATGCAAATGTCTGTATAAAAATTACAAAATTTTCTAAGCCCATATTGTTACTGGTCCCTTGTTCCGTTGGTGTCGGTGGCAAACTTATAGCGTATTTTTTATGTAGAGTCATCAATTTGGGTTGGGCATGTGGTTGGACCGCCCCACCAAACAATTTAAAGGGGTTGAAATTTTATCAATCCCATTTTAAGGTGGATTCAGGCTGGTAACTCGCTTAGGCCCGTGATCCACACGGATCGACCCATGGTGGGCTTGGGTTGGCCCGCGGGTTGAACAAAAAAATTCTTCTAAAATTTAACAAAGCTTGGGTTGGCCCGTGGTGGGCTTGGGTTGGCCCAGGGCAACAGATTCTTCTAATCAATGGAACACTGAGCATGACCTGTCGTGGGAGTAAATCTAAAAATGCTAGTTGATGAATAAAAATAAAAATAAAAATTATTGACATAGAGGCTTTGGATTATAAAGCATTAGGTGGGAGTTAGGGACCGAGCCCATGCAACAAAAAAAAATCTAGAGCCCATCAAATACAAGAGATATACACATGGCCGATTTGGAAAGAATGGTGGATTGATCCAGTGACAGTAATTGGTTTTTTATTATTGAGTCAAGTATCTTTTATTTTTAGCAAGAAATAAATCTTCCTTCACCAGGAAGAAAAGTCGGGATATTTCTTCCTTAGTCAGGAAGAAAAAGTTATTTCTTCCTTAGTCAGGAAGAAAAAATTAATAGTTTCCTATTTAGTGGTTGATTTCTTCCTTCGTCAGGAAGAAATGTGAGTTGTATTTAATTGACTGAAAGAATGCAATAAAATTTATGATTGAGCTTACAAACAAAAATCCCTAGATCGAGAGGTTCTCTATTTCTCCCACGAGCCTCAAACTATCCCTACCACCATAGGCCGTCAAGGTCGTAAAACCAAGAAGACGAAGATTGATCCCGCTGACCAGCCCGTGCACCGTCCCATTACGCGATCCTTGTCAAAGGGGCCTAACAAATTGGTATCAGAGCGAGTCGTAATGGGTGACTCACAAGCACTTCATCAACGCTTTGATGCATTTCTCAAAATTTACCAGGAGGACAAAGCTGCCAATGAAAAACGACAACAGCTGATCCACGCTCAACTAGAAGAATTATCGAAAAGTTTCTCTAAGCTGCATTCGCACAACAACCATCAAGGTGAAGAGAGCACCAATCATCATGGCCCACAAGAGCGCCGCTCAAGAGGGTATCGTGACCATGAAGAATGATCTTCATATATACCACGATATTCGAAACTGGATTTCCCGCGCTATGATGGCCAGTCTGACCCTTTGGGCTGGCTCAATCGATGCGACCATTTTTTTCGCCATCAGCGCACACCCGAGGAAGAAAAGGTGGGCTTAGCCTCGTTCCATCTGGAGGGAGATGGCCAACTATGGTTCATAAAACTAGAACGGGATCGTCCTCATATTCAATGGGAGGAATTCAAAGATCAGTGTAATATGAGGTTTGGGCCGCCTATTCGCAGCAATAAATTGGGCGAGCTTGCGAAACTTCAACAATCCGGATCTGTAGAAGACTACCAGCGAAAGTTCGAACAATTGGCGGCACGAGCAAGTTCCTTAACCTCAGAACAAGAGGTGCAAATATTTATTAGTGGCCTCCAAGAACACATCGCGGTGGAAGTCGAGCTTCACCACCCAGAAGATCTCACGTCGGCTATGAGCCTTGCTCGTCTTTATGAACGCCGGTCTAAACGATCGGAATCGACCATCATACCGCGACGTGCCCCTATCCAGCCATCGAAGCAACCATTTGTCAAAAGATTAAATCGGGCAGAAATGGAAGAACGACGCGCCAAAGGTCTTTGCTTTAATTGTGACGAATCCTACACGCCGGGTCATCGTTGTAAACGTCTTTTTTGGCTCGAGGGATTAGAAGATTCTGATGAACATGACCACGTGGAGGATGTTGAAATTTCTCTCAACGTGATCACCGGCACCAGTGCTTCGCAAACCATGCGGATTGAAGGACGTATTAACCACACCCCCTTGCGGGTCCTCATCGATTCGGGAAGTACTCATTGCTTTTTAAATTCAGCACTTGCATCAATTTTGGGCTTACCTATTGACAGACGTCCTGCACTCTGGGTGGCGGTAGCTAATGGGCGACGACTACAGTGCCTTGGGGTATGCCGCAACGTCCTAATCCATTTGGGTGATCACAAATTTTATATAGAATTCTTTATTCTACCATTGGGAGACATTGGAGCAGTGTTAGGAGTAAATTGGCTTCGTACCCTTGGTCCCATCCTTTGGGATTTCTCCGAGATGCAAATGAGCTTTCAACATACGGGCAACACCATTTATTTACAAGGATCGGGTGCTACTCAAACAGCAGAAGTGGCCTCTCTCGCAGTAGCTTCTCTTCCAAAAGTTCATGAAAAACAATTACAACAAATCCTGAAAAAGTATGCTGTAATATTTGAAGAACCTAGCGGCCTTCCACCTTCCCGCAAGTGCTGCCATAAAATCTTACTGGAACAGGGTACCAACCCCATCGTGGTACGCCCTTATAGATACCCTCATGCACAAAAGGATGAGATCGAGCGTCAATGCAATGATATGATTGTCAAGGGCCTGATTAGACAAAGCACATCTCCTTTCTCTTCGCCGGTTTTATTAGTGAAGAAATCAGATGACACATGGCGTTTTTGTGTGGATTATAGGGCTCTCAATGAAAAGACAATCAAAGATAAGTTTCCTATCCCTGTGATTGATGAATTGCTTGATGAATTGCATGGATCCTTTTATTTTACTAAGTTGGACCTTCGATCCGGATATCACCAAATCCGAATGGAACAGTCCAGCATTCCTATGACAGCTTTTCGCACTCATCATGGCCATTTTGAGTTCTTAGTAATGCCCTTCGGACTCACCAACGCCCCTTCCACTTTTCAAGCTCTTATGAATAATATCTTTGGTGATTTTCTAAGAAAATTTGTACTAGTCTTCTTCGATGATATACTAGTTTACAGTGCTTCTTGGGAGGAACATCTCCGCCATTTGCAACTCGTTTTTGAGATACTACAACAGCAACGCCTCTTCCTAAAAAATTCTAAATGTTTATTTGCTCGGACGGAAATCACCTATCTTGGTCACATCATTTCTCATTCAGGGGTAGCGTTGATAATGGCAAAATTGATGCAGTACTCCATTGGCCACAACCCACTACTCTTCGTGCCCTTCGTGGTTTTCTGGGGCTCACAGGGTATTATCGTAAATTCGTCCAAGGTTATGGAGTATTGGCGTCCCCTCTAACTGGTCTCTTGCGGAGGAACTCGTTTGAATGGAATGAGGCGGCAGAATTAGCATTCCAAAAGCTAAAGGTAGCTCTGACTTCCACACCTGTACTTGCGCTACCTGATTTCTCGAAGCCATTCGTGGTGGATTGTGATGCCTCAGATATGGGTATTGGTGCTATTCTCCAACAAGAAGGACGGCCCATTGCTTTTTTCAGCCGTCCCTTGGCCCAACGACACAAGAAGCTCCCTGCTTATGAGAAAGAGCTCATCGGATTGGCCAAAGCTATTCGTCATTGGCATGCTTATCTTTGGGGACACAAGTTCGTGGTCCGGACCGACCATTATAGTTTGAAATTTTTTTGGAACAGCGGATTACCACCTCGCCTCAACAACACTGGATTAGTAAACTTCTGGGGTTTGATTTTCTCATCGAATATCGGGCAGGCCGGAACAATGTGGCAGCAGATGCACTTTCTCGTCGTGATGACAAGGATGGACAATTAACAGCCATCTCCATGCCTAAATTGAAGTTAACAGAGGAGATCAGATCTGAATACTCTTCTTTCCCAGAAATTCAGCACCTTATTCAAGGATCACAGCAAGGCGAAGGTCGCTTCGAATACAAAGAAGGGTTGTTATTCTTCAAAGGTAGAATCTATCTCCCTGCTGCGTCTCCTCTCACTGCTCGAATACTATCCATGATACATGATGAGTTTCACGAAGGCTATCAGAAGACATTATATCGAATTACACGAGATTTCTATTGGCCCGGGATGAAACACCACGTTCACACGTTTGTGCGTGAATGTCCCATCTGCCAACACAACAAAGTGGAGCATTTGAAACCCGCCGGATTACTACAACCCTTGCCGGTACCTCACCAAGTGTGGTCGGACATTTCCATGGATTTTATTGACGGGTTGCCTTTATCTCAAGGTAAAGCTGTATTATTTGTGGTCGTGGATCGCTTCTCTAAGTATGCCCATTTCATCCCTTTATCACATCCATACACGGCTGTGAAGGTGGCTCGGATTTTCTTTGATAACATTTTTACGCTTCACGGTCTTCCAGAAACCATCGTCAGCGATCGTGATGCAACCTTCACTAGTTCTTTCTGGAAGGAGCTATTTCGACTTAGTGGGACACAACTATGTTTCTCATCAGCTTACCATCCGCAATCAGATGGCCAAACAGAAGCTGTGAACCGGGTCATCGAGATGTATTTGCGTTGCTTCACAGGAGAATTTCCAAAGAAATGGGTATATTGGATCTCTTGGGTAGAATTTTGCTACAATACAAGCTATCACACGTCCCTCAAGGCCACACCCTTCGAGGTCGTGTATGGGCGATCACCTCCACGCCTATTGTCATATTTGGCCGGTACTGCTCGTATTGAATCTGTAGATCAGGAGCTACATACGCGGGAACAACTTCTGAAAAATCTACGAGAGCACCTTCTTGATGCCCAGAATCGCATGAAACTTCAATATGATTCTTCTCACCGTGACGTTCAATTTAAGATAGGAGATATGGTATTGTTAAAACTTCAGCCTTATCGACAAGTGAGTTTGGCATCTAAGAACCGGTCAAAACTTTCTCCTCGCTTTTATGGGCCTTTTAAAATCATCGACCGCGTGGGTGACGTTGCTTACAAACTCCAATTGCCAGACCACGCAAAGCTCCACCCGATTTTTCATGTGTCCTCTTTGAAGAAATATCACGGCAGCATTCCGAGCTTCCCCTCTCTTCCACCCATACATCAGGAAGATTATATTCCTTCTCCTCTGGCTGTTCTCGACTATCGCTCTCACCCTGGACGCTCCCAAATTCTAGTTCATTGGGAGGGCTTATCCCCTGCGGAGGCTTCATGGGAAGACGCAGTGACTTTCATGGAACGTTACCCGTCCTTCGTGTTTGCGGACAAACCCGTTTCTCAGGGAGGGAGTAATGTTAGGAACTGAGCCCATGCAACAAAAGAAAATCTAGAGCCCATCAAATACAAGAGATATACACATGGCCGATTTGGAAAGAATGGTGGATTGATCCAGTGACAGTAATTGGTTTTTTATTATTGAGTCAAGTATCTTTTATTTTTAGCAAGAAATAAATCTTCCTTCACCAGGAAGAAAAGTCGGGATATTTCTTCCTTAGTCAGGAAGAAAAAGTTATTTCTTCCTTAGTCAGGAAGAAAAAATTAATAGTTTCCTATTTAGTGGTTGATTTCTTCCTTCGTCAGGAAGAAACGTGAGTTGTATTTAATTGACTGAAAGAATGCAATAAAATTTATGATTGAGCTTACAAACAAAAATCCCTAGATCGAGAGGTTCTCTATTTCTCCCACGAGCCTCAAACTATCCCTACCACCATAGGCCGTCAAGGTCGTAAAACCAAGAAGACGAAGATTGATCCCGCTGACCAGCCCGTGCACCGTCCCATTACGCGATCCTTGTCAAAGGGGCCTAACAGATTCAGGCTGGTAACTCGCTTAGGCCCGTTATCCACACGGATCGACCCATGGTGGGCTTGGGTTGGCCCGCGGGTTGAACAAAAAAATTCTTCTAAAATTTAACAAAGCTTGGGTTGGCCCGTGGTGGGCTTGGGTTGGCCCAGGGCAACAGATTCTTCTAATCAATGGAACACTGAGCATGACCTGTCGTGGGAGTAAATCTAAAAATGCTAGTTGATGAATAAAAATAAAAATAAAAATTATTGACATAGAGGCTTTGGATTATAAAGCATTAGGTGGGAGAGAATCCAAAGCATTAGGTGAGAGAGGAATCTAGAACAAAGCAGCGGTAAACTCTCATTGAAGGCCACACTCTATTTTGTTGGAGTTATAGAATTTGTATCAATGCTTTCGAATGCCTCGAGAAATTTCTAAATAAAGTGAAAATTTTCAATGGGTTCGTGGACTTGACTCACCTAATCCACAATCCAAACTTATAATTTTCAACTTTCTATATATTTTTTTATTTTCTGATGGACTCGTGGGATGACCGGCCTTGGGTTGGGTTGAGGATTTTCCATCCCGCCAAGATGGCAGGACAACCCGCCCCACCATATGATGGGTTTTTGGCGGATTGACCCACCCCGCCACGGGTTGGCCCATTTGACAATACTATTTATGTGGTCCAACAAGTTGATCGATTAGTTTTTTTTTTTGGTCTCTTCCCCTTCCATTTCATGGACCTCAATATTGTAAGATATTAGGAAAATATATTAAGTCTAAACTTTAAATGAAATAAGAATTAGCCCATCTTTATAGGACCTTTAATGTTAATAGATAAATTCCTCTAGCATATATTTCATATTGGCATGAAATACATTATGATGTTGACTAGTTCTATAAAATATAAACCTGCAAATGTAATAACCTATATATTGTTTCTACTTTCTGGTTCAATGACTAGAATCATAAAAATTTTTCACAAGGATGCCTTTGTTTTGAGAAATTATGGTCCGGCTCATTAGTCCAAGATTTTTCTTTCATACCCCATGTCTTTGAAGATCATTGCCCTTTGCCATTTAATCTATTTTGTAATTGTTTTATCCAAGGTTTTGGGTGTCGATTGGTTTCGGGCGGCACCAGCGAAACTGTATCGTTCCGCTTGTGCGCCGAAACCGGCTCGAGGAGGCGATGGGTTTCGCACACGCGGCGACAGCGAGTCGGCGACAACGGCAAGTCGACGACAGCGAGTCGGCGACAACGGCGAGTCGGCGACAGCGAGATTCGCCGCGCGCGACAGAGAGAATCGCGCGAGCGAACGCGCACGACACGGGAATCGCGTGCGTCGTGCGCCAGAGGCATCACGGGACTCCCCGGCGTCGCCGGAGGGGTCGTCGAAAGCATCGCCGGACGGTGGTGGAGCTGGACGCGCGGCTCCTCCTCCATCTTCGGCGGATTTCTGGCGGGTCCGTGGGACTCCCGGCGTCGCCGGAGTGGTCGTCGGAAGGCTCCGGCGTCGCCGGACGCTGCTGGAGCCATTGGACGAACGACTCCGGCGGATCTCGGCGGCGCGGCATGATCGGCTCGGCGGCGAAAAAGAAATTCCCGATTTTCTCACATAAATGGGATTTAAAAAAAAAGAAAATGTTGTATTTATTTAAATCCAACATTTCCTTTCTAAATTCAAAAAATTAAATAAATTTAATTATTGAATTTTCTGAATTTATTTTTCTATTTTAAATATTATTTAAAAATTCTAAAAAATTTTTAAAAAACCTAAATAAAATCTAAAAAAATTCAAAAAAATTTATTTTATAATCTGATAATTTTTTATTATTTTTACTGTTTTATATTTAATTAATATTTTTATCATTTTAAACATATATTATTTAAATAATTAATATTATTTTTCAAATTTTACTTGATAAAAATGTGTTATTTTAAAGAACCATGGAATTGATCTAAGTTATATTTAATTTTAATTCGAGTTATTGATAGATCAATTTTCTGTAAAGAAAGTTATATTTAATTGTTTTCTTAACAATATTAAGTTGTTCAATAATTAAAAACTTATATCAAATTAATATACAATTTATTTTTAAATTATACACAATAAATATATATTTATCTAATAATTATTATATATAAATAAAAAATACCGAAATCATATCGGCACGAAACGATACGATACCGAAACCGTATCGTTCCGGTCTGGGACCGAAACATCGGCACGGGTCGAAATTTTAAACCTTGGTTTTATCTTTCTACAAGCTGACAGCTAATCTTCTCTAGTTCTCTTACTGTCAAAAGGTTCTCTCTATTCATGCCCACACTATAATTTCTGTTGTGTTGCATTTGTAAGATTTCACAAAACCAAGCATGGGGAGAAGTTTCAATTTTGTAGTGATTGTTACGGTTAGTAATTATAAATTCTGCGGTCAGTTTTAAATCTGTATATTAAGTGAATGGTAAACTATGTTGAAATTCAGGTCGATATGAATTTGATTGTAATTTCTTCTCCTCAAAAACTTGTTAGCTGAATGAATTATAATTTCTCATCAACAATTACTGCTGGAAAATGAAGTTGATACCATGAATGGACATTTGGCAGTGGTGGCCCATTGCTGGATTCAAAAGGAAACATGATCGGGATCAACACAGCAATATTCACGAACACAGGTGAAGTGCTGGATGCTTGTTTTCTTTCTGAAATTTCCAAAAATCCTGCTGTCAGTGATTTTTTTTTGTGTGCGGTCAGTTCCTCTGGCATTTTCATTTTCTCATTTGATGACTATGTAGTTGCAGCTTGATTTTCTCATAGGTTGCTGCTTATGCTGATGGATGAGGTAGTGGATGTGGTAGATATGGTCATGCTTGCAGACAATTACACTAACCATCCATCAGTGTTTTTAGAGAAAACCTTTCATGGTACTGACTATTGCAACCTCACCATTGACTAACTCCATAAGATCGTCCGCCGTAACTAATTGTTTGGTACTTCTTTTGTTCGTCCAATTATACATTCAAGTATGTGTCCACTCCACACATGTACTGTTTCCATGGTCACATTTAAGGTCCCTAAACTTAATTCTTGTGCTCCTCACATGACAATTAATCACTAATTATTTTGCATCCTTATCCAATGTTTTATCATTTGTTTATTACTTGATGAATCACATATATTGATTAAGGGACTAGGTAAATACTATTTCCTTGCTATTCATAGATGGTTCATATGACTTTAATTATTCATTAAAAACCGTAAACAACACATGTAATCTTTTAATATGCTGAATGTGTGTAAAAATCTATTGAGAAGGTAAATAATTGGTGTTGGTCTTCAATCTGATAGAGTCCACTTCCTTGTTGATTCAGTTTCTATATCATTTATCACTCGTACCACTTCCAGCATCACCTTCAATTAGAGACATTGCTGCCTTGGTCATTTATATATCATGTATAATAGTTTGTCAACTTTCCACCTTCACCAAGTTTCAATGTGAGGTATAAGCTCGTCAAACACCTTTTTGTGTTTTTACTAAATGGAAACCTTTTCTGATTGGTCTTGTCCATTTTACATTTGTGGTCTTTGTTCCATTTCCATTATTGTTAGTTTTCACTTCCTTGATGATTACCTTTGCATCATGTGTCTATCTTGTTAAATCTCACGCTACATTTCTTGATGTATTTAAAATTTTCTGTTATGAAACAGAGAAATAATTTTTTGCATCTATTAACTTGTGCCAACTGAGAATGTCCTTGAGTTTGTGTAATCTGTCTTTCTCAGTTTTATGCTTCTCAATGTGTCATCCATAAACTGCATGTTATTGTCCTTGTATAGAAAATGTGATTGCAAATTGCAGGAACATATTGTTCTTGTATCAAAAACGGGATTGCAAATTGCAAGAACATCATCTCCTTGACATTACGCAGACTATAATGCTTAACATGCATAGAAAAACATATATGGGAAGATGCTCTTACCTTGTGATACTGTCCCTTCTCTATCCTTAAGTGTATATTTTGTCATATGTTTACCACTGGGTTCGTGGTTATCTTTGTTTTGTTCATACTCTTGGACTTGGTCATTACAAACTACCCACTTGCTACCACTTCCTAGGTCTTGTATGTACATGTAAGTAGTGTGGTTACAAACTAGAATAATGTTATTACACCATGCCCTTTCCAACTTATTGAATTTATGATGTAAAAAAGGAATCTAATCAAACAATATTTGAATTTTGAATTCTAATTTGAGTTGTTTGGTAATTAGTATATTTTGGTCCGTCATCTTACAATTTGAGTAGTAATGAGGATAATTGTATTTCTCAATTTTCTTATTTGTTTCCTAGTTTTATTAGGATTGAGTCTATAAAAATTGTAATGTCTATAAAATTCAGTTTTTAATCAATAAGATTGTGAAAAATTTCTTTAGGCTTGGTTTTGTCCTTGTGATATGTCAATGTGGTATCAGAAATATTTGAATGCTCCTGCTGATAAAAGATAAATGCTTGATAGGATTTACAAATATGAAAGGTTTTAGAAATGCAAATTTTATGTAATTTCACTCAGTAAATGCTTAAAATAGCATGGGCAGGGACTTCTTATTGGTCCAGAACTATATTGCTTCCCTTAGCTGCATGGCGTTGTTGGTTGTTGGACATGTGAACTAGTAATGAAACATTATTCATATTGCAGGAGCTTCTGCAGGTGTAGGCTTTGCCATCCCATCTTCAACTGTACTAAGGATTGTCCCTCAGCTAATCCAGTTTGGAAAGGTTAATTGGCTTTATCAATTTTGATGTTATGTGCACTTCAACACTGCTATGAAGACTCCTAGCCTTATTCTAATAAGGAATACTTTTGCCATCAGTTCGTGGGTCAAGTTTTACTACCTCCAATTAGGTAGGATCATATTGCTAATGAGTGGAAGCATATGATTAATATTGAAGTCATATCAGCCCAGAGCATCACAACCTAAGTTATGGAATTCGTCCATTAGATATTCACTATGTTCCTCATATTGTTCTGCTTTTTGTTATTTGCATGCACCCTTATGAGATAAGTGTTGAAGAAGAGGTTCCAAATCCAATCATTTTCTATTGTCATATTCAGATGTAAACTATGTGGTTAGTTTAACATGATCATGGATCTAATTCATGATGCTCAGGTTGGTGGGGTCTTAGTTGCATGAAAAAGTAAGGAATAAAGTGTTATCCCTCATTCTAATGCAGAACAGAGCATACAGTTTTGTATTACACATGTGAGAAGATGTTGTTTTATGCACTTTTGATGGACTTCTATCATACTGATCTTATGTTTATGCATTTTGATAATCAAACCACCATGGAACTTGTTGGAAATCTAATTTCTCATGAGTGAACAAAACATATTTCAAGTCGACTGTGATGAATAAGAATTTCATCTCCAATTCTAAAGATTAACATGTTAACTTGTTCATTTACCACTTAATCTAGCTCGTTTTCTTTTACTTTCAAGATGGGCATGATTGATGTTTATACTGAGGGGGGTGCTAGAATGAAACACAAAATGTGGAACTAGTCTCGCATAATCTTTATTTATTATGTATAATTTATTTTTGACTATAAAGTGAGAGATGAAACTACTGCCTTTTGATTTTATGCTTGGATCAAATGATAAATAAGAGAAGCTACCAACAATCTGAGTGGCATTGTTTGATTGCTTCTTTCGATTTGGTTAGTAAATATATTCTTTTTCTTGAATCATAATTGATCCAGTTATTTTCATAACTCCTTATTGCCTTGTCATAAAAGGTTGTGCGTGCTGGTTTGAATGCTGAGATAGCTCCAGATCCAATTGCTAATCAACTTAATGTTCAAAATGGAGCTCTTGTACTTCAGGTGCACTAATTATGAACTAGGCACTCTTTGCAATATTGTCTGCATACATCGAGTGAAATTTAGTAAAGTTCTAGGTATAAGGTAATTATGGATCTTAATTCTGCATATCAGGTTCCTGGTAATAGCGTTGCAGCCCAAGCAGGTCTCCTCCCTACTACTAGAGGACTTGCTGGTAACATCGTTCTTGGGGATGTCATTGTTGCGGTAAATGATAAACCTGTAAGTGTTCATTTCAAGAATTTCAGATTTCTTTCACTTTGTTGTTTGTTAATTGAGATTCTTGTGTTAACAATAATGCTTGTGATTTAGATTTGCTAATAAATTGGATAATTCTTCAGGTCCGAAGTAGAGCAGATCTTTTAAAGGCTTTTGAAGAATATAATGTTGGTGACACTGTTCTGCTGAAGATTCAGAGAGGTAATCGGAGTTTGGAGTTGCCTTTGGTTCTGGAGGAGACGAGCATCGGATGAGTCTATCATTGATGAGGTTTTAGATGAATAACCCTCCACGTTAGATGATCTTCCTGTGTCAGCTTGAGAAAATAAGGCAAGTTTTTTATCATATCTTATTCATTTTGAGAAATATAAGGTATTGCATAACTATAATGGAAGGAACTGAATTGTGCTCAAAACAAGTGAAAATTATTTTGCCCATTTGTGCCCTCCGTCCCTTCTCCTATGGTAGTCTTCTGTGAAACCACTCCTTCCAATTATACCCTCCGCCGACTCTGTTTGACCCTTTGGCAGCCCTCCCGGAGTCCTCACCTGCCAATTCAGTAGCCTTCCACAAGTCCTCAGACAAGTCTTGTGCTTGCAACACTATCAACGGGGGTGGCAATCCCAGATGAGTTACCGCTCTGAAGAATAAGATTGCTTCTGCAGCAGTTAGTTTCTTGAGCTCCTACAGGGAAAGAGATCCAGTTATTCGTCTTCCTCACTTCATTTTGATGTTCTTTTTTGTATGGATTGTGCCTTGAGGGATTCATCGCTCACACCTCGTCCATTTTTTCATGTATATTTTTCAGGAACTCAAGTAGAAGATTGGTGGGTGTTGAAACTTGAAACACTACATGCGTGTTATGACACTCAAGGCATCCATCTCATTGCAAATTGAAATATTTATGTAACATTCTTGGTATTTCAATTTTGAGTTGATCAGTGGATTCTAGGCCTGTTGAGTTACTTTGATGTTTTTTCTGTCATAATCCTGTGGAAGAATTTCAATTTTTGTTTCTTCTATTGGCAAAAGTGAAGATATAGAATTTCTATGTATTGAATAACGAAATCATATTGTCTATTTGTTATGGAGGATTTTTTTCCTTTTTTTTTTTTGGTTATATTGTCCAAACAAGTTGCCTATGACCAAACCTAAGAATCGATCCTAACAAGGTTGTGGCTATTGAGAATTAAGTTGTTTCTGAAATAAAACTCAAGTGGAAAAAAGAAGTGTTCATCATACTCTTTTTTTTTATCTTAATTTATCAAAAGGTGTTTTTTAGTTGGTTGAAGTCATTCTACTTTCTCTTATAATTTCAAAATTATTTCAAAACGATATTCTTGACAAGGATATACGTAGTAATATTTGCATTTAAAATTTTCAAACCAATGGGAACAAACGGCTTGAGTTTTAATAATTTTAGTTAAACTATTTTTTTACCTTGGTATTTACGTTTTGCTCCAATTAGTTTTAGAGATGGAGGATCGGGTGGTAAAAGGCGATTATAGCTGGTAGCACTTTCGTTAATTTATTTTAAGGTCAATATTGGAGGGGTAAATTACGAGGTTATTAGTTTGAATATTATGATTAATACGTGGAACAGATGAGTATATTAACTTTGTTAGATTTTGATCTCTAGATTTTAAGGTGATCAGATCCATATACTAATTATCAATCTATCCCATGAGGTTTAGAGATGAAGGATTTAGTGGTAAAAGATAATTCATTCTACTCTAGCATTTTTATTAATTCGTCTTAGGGTCAATATGAAAAAAATAATCATAGAAATTATTAATCCGAATATCATGACTAGTGCATAAAGAGAATAGATATATTACTTTTGTCAGATTTTAATTTTTAAATTTTATGATAATAATATTTATATATTAATCATCAATCCACCACGTCAGCCGTTGGATCTGATTTCGTATATCAGTCTGCAAATAAATTTGAAAAGGAGTAACAAACTTAATATGATACTCTTAATCAATAGTTCAAACTCCAAAGAAAATATCTAATGTGAGATTTAAATCATTGTACGAGAATCATCTTTATCTCTCACCCTTGCACTGTGCTTGCAGTTAAATTTGTTTTTAACTCTTCAAAGTCAACATTTTTATTGAAATTTAGATGATTTTTTTAATTTTATATTGGCAAACGTGAAAACAAATGCTAACCCATTTAATATTGATCAAAATAACAGCCCTTTAATTGTTTTAAAAAGGGCTTTATCTAATTTTTGCTAAAAAAAAGGACATCAGAATTGAAAGAGTTCTTCATTAAAGGGCAATAAAATTATCTATCATAATATATATTTAAGTATGAAATTTAATTTTATTATTAATTTAGCCATGAAATTAAATTTCCATCACTAAATTAATAATGAAATTAGCGACGATCAATTACTATTTATTTATGGAAATTATTTTAAATATTTATCGTGTTTGTTCTTAATTTAGGATCATCACATATATAAAAAAATACAATAAAACTGATTCCGACTAGGACATGGGTGGGTCGGTGTGGCGCCCTGAGGTGGTAGGTCAGGCCTAAAACCCACTCACACAGAAGCGCTGAGGCCCGACAAGGAAGAAACATGAGCCTCAATGTTCCTGCCCAGGGAGACCTTGTCCGATCAACTCTGTTTATAAAGTCAATCATTCCCTCGCGAAAGTCAAGCTATAGCAGCCCTGCTTATCAGAAGAATACCCGAGCTCGTGTTTGCAACCACGACCCCGTATGGCTCCCAATCGGGATCCTCTGCTCGGAGAGTCCCCGACCCGAGTCCTAATCGTGCAAGACCTCGACTAGCGCTACTTGACCCTAGGGCTCCTTTATTGCTCTCCCAGGGCATGAAGGGAGACCAGAGGGTGAGACCATGTGGTGTCGATCGGCATACCCCGAGTGGGCTACAACTCGACACATCATATTTAGGGAGGTTTCTGCTGTCAGGATTCGTACAGATTCTCTAGCGTCTAACAAGCGAGGATAATGACCACGTCAACGCCCGACGACTCGGATCTGACACCACTCGTACTAGAATCGTGGAAATCTCGCTGATGCAGTACGGTTTCTGGCAGGTGCAGTGAGTGAAACCAAATCGTACTACAGAGCTAACTGCCAGTGTCAGAAAATGCAACGCCAGTCGGCTGGCTGACACCTTTTACTGATTTTGTCCCCGCATAGGACAAATGGAGGATAGGTTTGGTCGGGCTTCCTGGCTATATATAAGGCACTCCATCTTCTATGCGCATATATGCAAATTAACAAAGGTTACAGTATTCTTCAATTTTACTCGTTCCTTCTTCTCTACTGAATTTTGACTTGACCATCGGAGGACCTTGTCGGAAAAACTCCCGGTGGGTTGCTAACGGTCACTTTTCTTGCAGGATGAGAGCCCATCACCCGTCGAAGTCCTCAACGTCGCCACGTGTTGTCGGTCATCCCCCTCTGTCGATAAGTTGTGCCCATCATCAAGTTGGGAGTCCACCTCGCTCATCGACGGGATCAGACGACACCGTTGGTTTCCTTGCAAATTCATAAATCCACAAGATCTAAAATGGGTCCAGTCGGACCTGTATAGGTCCACAAGTGAGTTTCGGTCAAAATCCACTTATCGACTTCAGCTTGCAATCATTTTAGGTCTTGTGGATTTATGAGCTTGTAAGGAGTTCAACGATGTCGTCCATTGCTAATTTTGACCTGATATGGAATCAGTCCAATAATATGGACCTGATATGGTGCATATCAAGCCCAACATGGGCCTGATATGGGTGCATATCAGGCCCATGTTGGGCTTAATATGAACCTATATTAGGTCCACGTTAGGTCAGTTTCTTCGATACTATTTTAACACTTCTAGAGAAGCTGAAATAAGAAATGGACGGTACCGTTGAACTCCTTACAACTCCATAAATTCACAAACCTGAAATGGGTCTAATCGAACTTATATAGGTCCGTCGTTTCAGTCAAAACCCACTACTCTGCCTAGAAATCTCAAGTTGTAACCATTTCAGGTCCTATGGATTTATGAGATTGAAAGGAGTCTAATGGTGTCATCCATTGCTTATTTTGGCTTCTCTAGAAGTGATAAAATATTATTGAAGGAATCCCAATGTATATCCGATATGGGTGCATATCAAGCCCATGTGTACATTAGTCTCAACGTGGGCCTAATATGCACTATATCAAGGCCAACATGGGCCTAATAGGGTGTATATCAGGCCCACGGTTTATTATAAAATTTAAATCCTAAATGTTGTGGGACCTACATTATACATGCATACATGCAAAAGAGAAGGAAAAAATAAAAGAGGAGAGAAAAGAGAAGCAAGAAAAACAAATAACAGAGAAAAAAGAGAACAAGTTAGTTTTATCATGAGGATAAAATGAAAAAAAATATATAATTGAGTATACTTTTGATAAATATGAAAATACGAAAATAATGTACGTCTTGAAAACTTACATGCGTCCTTTCATTAAAAAACTGTTTCTTTTAAAGGATGTTAAATTTGCTTTGCTTTATTTATTCTATAATTTTTAATCTTCATGATATATTTTCTCCTAAATAGATTTTGTGATCTCTCTCTATAGAAATTTAGAGCGTTTTGGATACATCATCTAATTATTTCTTTCATATCTTGTTTGCATCTTTCATATCTTTCATAGAGATGGATGGAATCATTCACAAAAGGTAAGAATTTAGTTGAAATGCAAACTAAACATTCCAGTCAAGAACCTTTAGCATGTTTTAGCTCTTAATCTAATTGACTGAGTTGTTATACTTGTTTTCATGCTTTTTTTTGTTTGCCCCTTTCCGAGAGCAATGGCTGGAGTATCATGAAAAGAATAAAAATAATGGTGATGCAGAGGAGAATCTTTTGACATGTCCTATATTTTTTCAGGTGAGTAATTTCAGGAGGATGATTTTCCTTGTAAATTAAAATTTTAAAGATGTTACAATTTGTTATAGATCTAAAAATAATAATAATAATAATAATAATAATAATAATTAAGCCTTATTTCATTAGGTAGCATTGACTATATAAATCCTTTTATATACTCTATCACCTATTATATCATCATCTATATTTAAATAATATTTTTTTTATTTTATTGTTGCCTATCAGGTTTTTTTTAGTTTTCCTTTCCCTCGTTTAATATACGTATTTATCATAGTTTCACATAGTCTAACAAGAATATTTATTGATCGTCAAGTATATGTTCGTGCTCATTTAATATTATAAATCTAAAAATAATTTATAAAATAGTGTGGCCTAATAATGACATAGTTTATTGAATTCTTTATCCTTCTTAATCCTTGATATAAGAATTTGAATTTACAATGACATTGTTTTGATTTCTCAGGCTAACATTTCCTAAACTCATCTTTATAATCTAAAGACACCGCGCAGAGCAAAAGCTCAATGTGTAACTCTTTGTAAAAGTGATCAGGTAAAATGATGCATTATAACATATTCTATTTTATTGCTTTTTAAACTTTAGTGTCACTGTTTTAACTTTATTATTATATTCATTGCAGCCTTTGACGATGCTGAAGTAGGAGAAAGCATTGATCACTGGCCTCTTCTCCTAGAGTTGCCATTTTTGTGGGGATGGAAATTATATCATTTAAGCTCGAAGTTCTATTGGCTGTATTTTTGGCGTGTGATGATCATCTTGTTTTGTTCTTAATTGCAAGATCTTTTTTGTAAGTTTGCTAAATTGATTGAGGAGAATTGATCAAGTTCCTTAATTGTATATATATTTGTGCTTACTCAATAAAGTTGTACATGATGGTAAAAAGATAATAATGTTCATTTCAGGTGTTTCTCATAACTCGTCCCCAGATTATTGTTAAGGAAGATAAATTACGAATGACTACTAGCCAAACAACGACCAATACATAAAAGAGGACAAGAATAATTATAATTATGGAGCTTCTTGATGAATTTATACCACTAATCAGGTAGCATTCTTGTTTTTCTGCATTTGGTAACTCGTCCAATTTGAATTATGGTTTAATCCATCAAACCCCGTGGCAAATTTTCTAAGGTGCATTTGGTACGGCTTGATGGAATGAAATTATGCGAAATGAAATGAAAGAGAGAATGATCCATTTCATTTCTTTGTTTCCTTGTACCAACGGAATGTTATGACTTGAGGAATGATTCCTTTTGTTCATTTTCGTGTAAGATGTGCACTTGGAACAAGTGAAAATAAAGTTGTAAATCACATTATTGAAAGTGTTGTTTGTCTAAATGTTTTTGATCCCGTCGATTAGCGATGTGAACTCTCGACTTGATGACGGGCACGACTTATCGACGGAGGGGAATGACCGACAACACGTGGCGACATTGAGGACTTCGACTGGTGATGGGCTCTCGTCTTACAAGAAAGGTGATCGTTAGCAACCCACCGGGAGTTTTCCTAACAAGGTTTTCCAACGGTCAATTCAGAATTCGATGGAGAAGAAGGAACGGGCAAAATTGGAGAATACTGTAGCATTTGTTAATTTACATACTTGTGCGTAAGAGATTATATAGCAAGGAGACCTGACTAGACCTGTCCCCTTTTTGTCCTATGCGGGGACAAAATCAATCAACAGTGTCAGCCAGCAGACCGACGTCGCGTTTCCTGACACTGGCGGTTCGCTCCATAGTACGGTCTAGTTTGACTCACTGCATCTGTCAGAAATCGTACTGCGTCAACGAGATTTCCGCGATTCTAGCATGAGTGGTGTCAGATCCAAGTCGGCGGACGCCGGCGTGGTCATTATCCTCGCCTGCTAGACGCTAGAGAATCTGTACGAATCCTGACAGCAGAAACCTCCCGAAATATAACATGTCGAGCCGTAACCCCCTCGTGGAATCCGATCGGCACTACATGGTCTCACCCTCTGGTCTCCCGATCGGGAGTGTCTTGCCCTGGGAGAGCAATAAGGGAGCCCCAGGATCGAGTAGCGCTAGTTGAGGTCTTGCAAGATCAGGACCCAGGTCGGGGACTCTCCGAGCGGAGGATCCCGATCGAGGGTCATACGGGATCGGGGTTGCAAACACGAGCTTGGGTGTTCTTCTGACTAACAGGGCTGCTATAGCTTGACCTTCGTGAGGGAACGATTGACTTTATAAACGGAGTCGGTCGGACCAGAATTCACTGGGCATGGACATTGAGGCTCATGTTTCTCTCTTGTCGGGCCTCAGTGCCCTGTGTGAGTAGATTTTATGCTCAACCTGCCACCTCAGGGTGCCACGTCGACCCATCCACGTCCTCGTCAGCTACGGTGGGATCATCGTCCATTGCTTATTTCAGCAAGGTGGTTCCATGATTAAACGTGATGATTATCACTGCAGCAAGGTGGCTTAATTAAAGAAACTTGGATGGAAGAGGATCCAAGAGAAGCTATACTTAAATATGCTGATGCTGCCGCAAAGGATCCTCAATTTATTGCTCCTGCATATGCAATAACTCAGCCAGAGCCTATTTTTGCAAAGTCAGATTCAGAGGAGGAAGACAAATGATACGTATTTATTTTTCATTTCAATAATATTATTGTTGCAAGGTCAAAGAAAACATGAAGATTGGGCAATAATCAATGGCAAAAAAGTATATTTATTTCCATGGCAAGAGTGAATTTTACTATCTTTACTAGAATACAACATCCTTATCTGACTTGAAATATGTTGTTATTAGCGTACCTATTGGGAGTTAATTCATCCTTGATGCTATAAACTTATTACTGGTTTTACTTGACAATCTATTTAGAATTATAGAATTCTTTCTTTTATGTTTTTTAGATTGACGACTAAAATTTTCACTCTTGCAATGTCGAAAAGGGCCGGGCTTTGCCACATGGCCATCAATATTATAATTTTTGATCCATCGACCTCGCATCTTGAGTTTAAATCATGAATTCTTTTATTTGATGATGGTCCTTGGAGATATAAATACAAGCTGCTAATATTTGAGTTTGAATTCTGGTTCGTATATCTGAGCGATAATGCTCGGATTTAGATTTGCTTACAAATAGGATAATTCTTCAGGTCCGAAGTAGTGCAGATCTTTTAAAGGCTTTTGAAGAATATAATATTGTTGGTGACACTGTTCTTCTGAAGATTCAGAGAGGTAATCAGAGTTTGGAGTTGCCTTTGGTTCTGGAGGAAACAAGCATCTGATGAGTCTATCATTGAGGAGGGTTTAGACGAATCACCCTCCATGTTGGACGATCTTCATGTGTCAGCTTGAGAAATTAATAAGGCAAGTTTTTTATCATATTTTATTCATTTTGAGAAATAAAAAGTATTGCATAACTATGATATATTAAGGAGCTTTGTGATTAATTTATACCATTGATCAGGCAGCATGCTACTTTTTCCGCTGTTGGTAACTCGTCCAATCTTAATAATGGTTTAATACATCAAACCCGTGGCAAATTTTCTGAGGTGCATTTGGTACGGCTTAATGGAAAGAGATAATGATCCATTTCATTTCTTTGTTTCCTTATAATAATGGAATGTTATAACTTGAGGAATGATTCCTTTTGTTGATTTTCGTGTAAAATATGCACTTGGAAAACTTTTCTTCCCCATTTTTCAGTGTATGATGCAATGGATAATCATGGGAAAATTTGTTATTGGATGATGAAAAAATATAGATAGATAAACTATGACAAATAACAGTCTCTTAGGCGGAAGGGTATACTTTAGGATGATATAACCCCGATAATAACCCTTGACACTGTTTTACACCCGTGAGGTTGAATCCTTAATTTGTAACAGCAAATGACTTCCCTTTAAGTGAATTGTGGTCCAACATACAAACATGCCCTCACTTTTGGAGAGCGATAAGAATGAACTCTTTCTATTCTGATGTTCTATTTCTTTTTAAGTTATTTTTGACAAAAATTAGATTCGATTTTTTTAGTTGATTCAATTCTTCAAATTAACAAACCAAGGAAAAAATCTCTGCCATTGAAATTTAAATCTTAGATCCTCGATTATCCCTGCTTAGAGGTAGATAATTAAGGTCCTTTTTAAAACGATTCAAGGGATATTAATTTGATCAATATTAAATGGTGCGCATTTGTTTTCCCATTTGCCAATATAAAAATAAAAAAAGTCATCTAAATTCCAATAAAAATGTATCCACGTCTCTCTTTTCAAATTGTTACTATTTTCGTATGGAGTTAAGTAAAGTTTAACGCGAGGAATAGATGAATAAATGGATCCCCCCCGGCTTTCATTTTATCATGAAACAGACGATATTAATTAATTGATATTAAATTACGTACTTGGAGAAACGAAATCACCGTTTTTGCTAGATCGATTGGACGAAGTATTCAAAATGAAACTCCATATTCACGTCCACTATTTCTATCATGGCTCATCAGAACTTGTATAGAGTCTAAAGATAGTCACGCTCACAGCGCTTGTATAGATAAA
Source organism: Boesenbergia rotunda (assembly GCA_024364735.1). NCBI lineage: Eukaryota > Viridiplantae > Streptophyta > Magnoliopsida > Zingiberales > Zingiberaceae > Boesenbergia > Boesenbergia rotunda. Next base: position 656,525 of record JAGFNQ010001419.1, on the reverse strand, counting down.
AGTTAACTAAATTAATTAAATACGTACCTTTTAAATTTTTTTTACTAGTATTATACATATAACTCAATCGATAATTAAAAAATTATAAACTGAGAATAAAATACTAAATGAGTATAATAAAAATAATATCTCATAATAAAATGCAAATTAATCAAGTTCATTGTTAATCGCCGATAGGCCGATCACGCTACCTTATGACGACACTTTCATGGAGCAGGTCCTCCCCTCCCAACCTAAACTCGGTCCTCCAAATTTAAAATTTTAGGTTCGTCCTTGATGATAAATATATATAAATATACAGAATGAAAAATCTACAAATTATCTAATAAAGATGTATAATCTACCCCAGTAAAAAAAATCATCTCATCAAATTAGTTTAAATAATTATGCATGAAATTGAAGTTACAACAGAACTATTACATTTATTATCTAATTAATTTAGTTTAAATAATTATGGAGCTCTTTGAAAGCGCATAATTAAAATTTTACCGTCAAAATATTCTATTTATTATCTAATCGGTTTCGCCCCTGGAAGTAAAATGTTATGATTAGATTCTTTAGTGATAAGTTAGGACTTCAGAATTCGAAACTCAGCTACACTATATTATCAAATAGACGGTAGAAAATATCCGTGAAATCGGGTCAATTATTCTAGGTTCAACATTATTTTAAATCCAAAATAATTCTAAACAATGGTGTAATTGTAACATCTACTTTCAAACATTAAATCATGCACAAAGTAAATATTACGAAATAAATAAAAAAAATATTTTACAAAACATGAATCAAATTAAATGTTGAGTATAACTTCAGAATATCAAACCAAAGCATACTAAAAAACTTAGCTTATGTCCAAACATCAAGGAAGAATAGATATGATAAGAAACTTAATCCAATTTCTTCTATTCACAACGACTTTAATGCAAAGACCAATCAATTAATCCCTCAATCATCCATATTCATTTCTAACATTAAAAAAAAAATCAATCATAGCACAAAGTTAGTCCTCAAGCAAAACTCACTAAAGAGTAATACTCTGACCCCTTAGAATCTTCTTAAAGTGTTAAAAAAAAAAAAACTGTTACTGCCAAAACTCGACAAGGTTCATAACCTGGTAATTTGGTAATGCTTTCCATTCTTATACTTAGTAATAGCTCTTGACAACCAATAGCAGATAAAAACTAGTCTTTCCCCAACCATTCTAGTGCACAGGTGAGCCTCATTATGGATCAGAATTTAATCTTCACAGCTCTCCTAAGATCCAGGTACAGATTCATAGCCTTAATAGTAGCCTTCAAGGTTATGAAATAGACCAAATCATTATATCTTTTGTAAACTGAATCACCTCCTTTTAAAACGCTTACCCTCTGTTATAAGCAGTAGCAGCATAGGTTTTAATCGGAATTTTGCAATTTAGTACATAAAATATTGAAATTTACAATAGGTCCTTAAAATAGTCAGCTATTATACAACCTCTGCAATTTGATCCCATCGGTATCGCATCCTATCGTATCTTAAACTTCATTTGGTGTTTGACACACAATTTCTATTCAATTGGTGTTAATATGGAACAGGGAGGATGCCATGCTTGACTGTATGAAGGATTCAAGACGAGGCTTGGTGAGGTCCACAATCTCATCGTCCGAGGACCACCAACTCCGCGAGTTTGATATTGACGACATAGGTCCATCTGTATGAAGGATTCCGTGCTCGTCACACAAGTTTAGTTCGACTGATTTCGACATGGAACAGGGAGGATGCCACCATCTAGCAGAGCTTACTCCACTGGATTCATGTCGTTCAATTCTAACTTCTGGAATCTGAATTGGATTGGATTCCCAGGAGCTGGGGGCGTATGAACTCTGTAAAGGTGCAAAAGAAAAACCATGTAAAGCAAGAAACTTCCCTGCGTAACACTAAAAAGTCAAAAAAAATATATATCCATTTACACTCCTTTCTTATATGGATTGTCGAGTTTGGCTCACTGAACACAAAAGATTAGGAATAAAACAGGAATATAGATAACATAACTGTACTTAAGTTTGATTCATAGGAATGATACAAGGAAATAAGGAACATATAAGAAATAATTTATTCTATGCATCTACATTGCACAATAAGCTCGACTGACCCATTGGTTTATGTATAGCTGCTCAACGTGATCATACAACTATTTCAAAACATCAGGAACTGAATTTTTTATTCAAAATGAGGAGCCTTGTAGTTACTAGGAAGTAAGCACGAATATCATTTTTCAAGCATGCTCACAAAATGCACGAATACATTTATTCTATGTGTTGTCTCTAAATGCAAACTTGTGAAATGTTTATCCAGTGACCAAGGCAGAATATTTTCTAAATGGGTGAAAATAATTGTAGTTAAAGGATAATGGATCATTGCACGGCCCAAAGAAAAATCCTTTGTAGTATAATGCAATCAGAGTTTGTTGTGATTCAACTGACTAGCGTCCATTTGACACTGCCCCTATGTTTATCCATAAGTGAACTAATGCAGTAAGAAATTTTTTTAAACGGTTTTAGATTTGCATGTTTATTTTGATAGATTCTGTTCTTTAGGAGAAAACACCTTTAAAGAAAGACTTAGATTTAGGATTGTAGGGAAGTTTTAGTAGAGCTTTAAGTTAATTGGAATCATTTCCTAGTTTCTAGTTTGTAATTTGATTGAGCTTCTGTGTATATAATTATTTATTTTCTTAGATATTGTTATTTTTTCCCATTTTGTATGGTTTGAGTCTTCAAAAGGGATCCAAATCCACTCATATTAATCATGTCTTGCATAATAATATCCCTTCTTCATGAGATTTATCTCCTGTGATGTACCAAATAATAGCAAATCCCTAAGTAAACTTAATTTTGCTTCTGTGTTGTCTCAATCTGCCTAGGTGAATTACTAAATGTTTAAAACTAAGAGAATATTTATTAACAAGGGCAATACTTGTAAATGATAAAATGAAGACAGTAACTCTATACCGCATAGTGAAGTAGCTGAATTTTGCAAAAGGAAATTTGTTGCCTCACGGATAAAGAAGGAATTATTTACCCACTGAAGACTTGTTGGCATATTTCTCTTTCTAGACTTTGGAGCAATAGTTAAAAGGATCTGAACAACTTCACTCATTGTTGGTCTTGAATCTGGATCCCATTGCAAGCATTCTCTTGCTAAATGAGCCATTATTTGTATTTCTTCTTCAGGGAACTTTCCTCGTAGGGCCGGGTCCAATAATTCAGAAACAATTAGTTTGCTGTCGCGGAGACGACTTGCTGCCTGAAATTATATGAAACATTTTAATGGCTTGGCATATTCTAACTCATACCAGAATCAAATAAGAAAAAGAAAAATATAAATGACAACATAAAAGATCATAGATAACTTACCTTTTATTTTCAATAACGACAACTTAGTCCTTTAAATTTCACGAAATTGTTTCTCCAAAATGCTTGACTAAAATAATGCAATGCATTTACTGAGCCACAAGGACAATAATTGAAAAACTTGAACTGTAAACCTACTTGTTTTTTGTGTCATATTGTTGATGAAAAGTGAAAGCTTAGTCCTTTTAATCTTGCAAAGTCCATTTTGCGAAAAGTATACCCACAATGACAATTACTAGCAATGTTTACTCACTTGGCTATAATTCTTAAAATTTAGGAATATGTATATATAGTTTTTTGATGGAATTGAATTAGGATCTCCTAAACTAAGGAAAAAAAGAGAGTTGAATTTACCAATGGAAAATATTGGCAAGCTTTGTTTAAAGCTAAACATGCTTGAATTTTTAAGAAATATAAAGCAGATTGATGGTTGAGAAACTTACCCATATCACAAGGCTATCTTCTCCTTTATTTGTTGATTTGAAAATGGGTCTGCAACCAGTTATCAGCTCAAGAATAACCACTCCAAAGCTAAATACATCTGACATCTGTGATGCTTTTCCGACTATGGCATATTCCGGTGCAAAATACCCAAATGTCCCCAACATTCGTGCTGGAGAACTGGAACAACTACTACGATCGTCTGTCACTAGTTGCTTAGCCATGCCGAGATCAGTTATCTACAAGAAGAGTGAAAAATATCTATTCAAACATCAAAGATAAGTGAAAGTTGTATAATTAATAAAAAAAAATATAGCAAGCATGAGAAATTCTAACTATTGATAGTGGCAATGTAAATTGAATTTTCTCACAGTATCATAAAAAAATTCGGTAAATTGATTATTCTCATAGCACTCCAAAAATTTGGCATTGTAATTTAAAATTAAAAAATTGGCATGTTACTAGCTTGGCTGAGAGATTGAAATTTAGTAGAATTTTTGTGTTTGTTGTACATGTTTCTTAGACCTCATAGTTGGTGCGGATTTGAAAATGCTATAGCAAAACAAGTTCATAGATGAAGCTTTCAATAAGCGTCTTCCACTCCACTATAAATTCTGTTGTCTGAAGAATATTGAAATTCTGAAGTTCTAAGTACAGAACAGCAATGAGAAATATATTTAAGAGGAACATAAATTAGGCAAAACAAATTAATTTTGTCTCTTGTTCATGTTATTATTACTTTTATATAGCCATCAATTAGTTAAACTTACTGTCTAAGTACCAAATGGAACTTCAACAACGATGGATCCACTTGGGTAATTCTTTTGCACACATGACCGTCACTGCCTATAACGCAGCAAAATACGTACTTTATGCATACAAGTCGTGTAGTCCTATTTGGATTTGACTAAATGGATCTTTTCCATTGAGCTCTGTCTAGCAAAGCTGACATAGAGGAAATATGACTGGGAAAATAAAAACTAACTGTTTTGATAGCGCAAGGAAACTTGCTCACCTTAGCCCTATAATTCTCATCCAAAAGAATGTTGGTGGATTTGATGTCTCGATGCAGAATCCTGGGAGCAGCTGCTTCATGAAGATATTCCAGACCCTTTGCAGCACCTAGCGCAATTTGCACACGAGTTTCCCAATCCATTGCTTCCTTCCCTTGCTTTGAATCTAAACAATCTCTCAAGTTCCCTTTGGACATATACTCAAATACCAAGAGCCTCTCTAATTGCCTTCCTTGGTTCTCTATGCAGTATCCAAGCAAAAGTACCACATGACAATGGTTGTACCTTGATATCAGTTCAATCTGTACCAAGAAGGTTTCAAGATAAAAAATCATAGCCTGACAGTATATTTACAACACAGAAATTATGGATTTCAATGTAAACGAATTAATGAACAATTTAAAATTACAGACTCTGTTTAGTTGATTATTTTTCACATTCTCCAATTAAATCAGGTGCAATTTGAGAAAAAAGAAACTGTGTATAAACAGTATTACACCAAAAAACAGGCACATTCGAATTAATTACTAATAATTTTCACTTTTCACCCAAAGCTATCATAACTGTTTACTGCCAACTATAAATCAGTAGGCTACTTTTCAAGTTAAAAAGTACTTGACCAACAAAACCAGATGTTAAATTTAGCGTGAAGCTAACTTGAAAAATTTTAGTGCTTATAGACGATCAATAATATGATTAGATCGCTCACCAAAGGCCCACAATTGAACAAGTACTGGGAATCATACAACAGGTATTCAAACAATACCTCATGCAAAAACTCACGATCAATTTCTGACCCTCCTACCGGTCTTAATTTTTTAATAGCAACTGTTCTTCCATCTTTTAACTCGCCATGATAGACATTGCTGCTCCCCCCAATCCCTATGAGATTATCCTTTGAGAATCCGTTACTTGCTTGCTCCAGTTCAACATAGGAAAATTGGATAACTGCACTGGATAAAGTTCCCTTTCCAGTTACAAACATGAAAGGTAGCTTTTGTATGATTTCTGCATCGTAGAGAAAATTTTCCCATCAGTGAAAAACCAGCAGTTAGATGCAAGAGCAAAAACATGCAGAAATTGAAATGAAAAGAGCGTTTGCAAGTAAATTTTTCTTGCAAAAGAGGAGCATTCTTATTAACTTAATCACCAACATGATTAGCAGGACTTTCTTATCCCCCATTAAACCCTATCTATGGTTATATATCAACATTTAGATCCCTAATCATCTTTGATTATATTAACTAGAATTTTCTTGGTTTCCTTTGTGACTATCTTACTATAGTTGCAACTGTATAGTAAAAACACAAGGATATCAATGGGAATGTGTCATTGACTAGTTGTTTTTACCAATTTAGTAGGGATTTTATCTAGGGTTGATGAATAACTTTTCACAATAAGCATGCGGAAACATTAGGTTATTGACAAGTGATTAGCAGAGCTTGACTTCTACCAGTTCACTAATTGCAAGAAGTTGAGAAAATCCATAACCAATGAAACTGGATGAATAATCTTCCACTGGTCTTCCGATTGGAATTAAGTGAAGTTTGTACTTTACCTGATACAGGTTTGAGGAATAAGCAGGTTTTGGTTTGAGAAGTTCGATGACTGATCAAGTTTGTTGTACTGTTATAACTCGTATCCTTTGATGATGAAATTTGTGATTGTTGAATGGGAAGTCTATCCTTGCAATAGAAACAGTATGAAGACAAAGCGAGCAACGTAACAGTTGCAAGTACAACACAGAAAAGCACGATGGCAACGAGAACTTTCTTAGGGAGGTGTTTCTTTGAGACTGCAGGTGTTCCTGCATGCTCTGCATAAGACATAGAAGAAGAAATACAATTACAGAAGCCAAAGATAATAATGATCCTAATTCCTAATACAAAATAGTGCCAACTATTCGATGTTGGTTATCTCTTTCCATATATTATCCATCGAGTAAATTTCAGTTTGAATATTTTTTAAGCTACAGCAGACAGACAATTTTAATTCAACAGCAGAGGAAGTTACCTAAGGTGCAATTGCAGGAAGAGAAGCTAGTGTTGTGAAGAATGTTCACAAGGATTTGAGGGCCTAGTGTTGCACAAGAGCAATTCCATGTCATTCTATCTGTAGCTCCTGTTAGTGTCACAACAGAATAATCAAGATGACACTCTTTCGTAGGGAAAGTCATGCATAGAACTACTGAGGACTTTAAATCAATAATGTTTTGGTATATTTGTTGCTTGTCTTGTTTATATTGAAAAAGGTGTAGAAATAAACATGCTCTTACTTGATAGAGGATATAATAGGGCATCAACAAAACAATGAAGAAAACTATCTTAACTGACAATATGAATACCTATTTCTGCAATACCTTTACGTATATCCTTCAAATCTTGATGAGAATCCAATCTTAGGTGTGGTCATATAGTATTGTCAAAATGATTCACTACGGCGTGATCAACCATAATAGATTTTCTATTTGACATGATTAATTAGTCAGTGGGTATCCAAATATGGATAAAGCGCAATGAACCATGATAAATGGCATGCTCCTATTATACATTTATTCATCAGTAGACATACTGATTAATTGAAACATTTGAATGGGAAACAGTCCCGGATTCTGGAGCAAATCCCCATGGATCTAACAACACACTTGATGTTGTATATGTTTTGACTTTATGTATGAATCATGAATTGCTTCTTGCCATAAATACAAGATAAATCAGGCTTGAGAAACAAATTAGCAAGAGAAGTGAATAGAAAGTTGTATATGACATCGACACCAAATGCTGAACTTATATCTGCGCAATCTTGGAGCCTTTCTCTTCTTTGGGAATTTCTTGGCAGTAACAATTCAAAACCTATTTATAATTCAGTAAATTATGTGAATAAAATCAACCAACTTTTAGTTTTTAATAGGAAAGCCTAGCATAGATTATGCATACCATAAATGCAACCGCATGAGGAATTAAATGAAGGAATATTTTCAAGAGGACCAGCATTACAAATGCACATCCACTTTAGACTGTCCGATTGTGTCAAAGGATTCTCTGTAAACAAAGCACTAAATTTAGTGGCATATATGAATCATCCCAAACTCTTGCACCTGAAAACAAATTTAGACTAACCACAAGTGGCGAGCTGGAACAAGAGAATCCCACTAAGACAAGCCAAGGCAATTCTCCAATGTAATTCCATCAACTTAGTCCCAACACTTTGTTTGGTGAGAGATCGATCCCTATACTTCGATCAAGTGTCTGTGAACACATACAACAATCATTTAGCACACTCAGTGAAACATAAACTTCTAACAGTAATCACTGACTTCCTTGGTCCTTATTTCTTTCATTTTGTAGCTTGATAACAGAAAAGGTAGTCTAAATTAGAGATCAACCATTTAATAAATCAGACTTGCCCCAGAAAATAGAACGCATACAAAAAAAATAAAAACCTAAACAATAGTGGCAGCAAACCACTCTTTTGCTTAAGCAACTTAATAAACACTGCAAGAAAGATGCAACCTTGAACATCAGTTCAAATTTTCATTTTTTATTCACCCAAATACAGAAAAATAAAAGAACGGAAAGGAGATCACTAGATTCGATCTGAACAAACAACAGATAATAAGAAGTTACCGCGATTTCCACAGCCGAATGGGAGCATGAGGCAAGGCATTTCGGCGGAGTGGTCGATGGCCGCCGTAGTCGAAGAGAAGGCAGGCATCTGTTAGCTTTCTGAAATCGCCGTAAGCTTCAATCGATGAGCCAAGGGCGGAATGTGTAAGAAATACCCCTCGATCAGCACTCGTCGCCGGGAAAAGCCATAAGAGTCTCCCCGCCTACCTGACAGCGACGGATCAACCTTCCCCGGATTAAAAAATTCATTAGGGATCGAGTATTGATTACTGATTCAGAACCATTTTCGATGGTAGAAATCAAGAAAGAAACAAAAAGGGGAAATGGAAACAGAACTGTAAAACCTTCCGCTTCCGATTTTTCAAACTTCAAACTCTACAACGGTTCCGTTCACCCTCGCACGCACGCTTCTTTACAGCGAAGGAACTGCCGAACTGGCCAGAATTTGAAGTTCAGCTTTTATATGGCCGTGCTTATGTAAATACTAAATTTTATTGGGGAAAAATAAAAAGTATCTTCCAATTTATTGGGATCATAAGGGGTGTTTTATTATTATCAAACGTATTAGGGTGTAAAAAGGAGATTAAGCAGATGAAAATAATAAAACTCCCTCTAGGAGTGAACCAAAGGGAAATTCCCCTATTTTTCCCAATAACTGTAATCTTTTTTTTTAAATAAAGAGTAATACGAAATCAGAGTGAAATTATTATACATAAAATATTATTTTATTAAAATACATTTTATTTTAAATTTAATCAAAATCATATTAACATTGCTGCAATAATTTTGGCATAGCTGTTATAACAATTATTTTTAAAAAGACAAATTGTTGATTTTTTTTAAAACTCTAAGATTATTCATCTAAGAAATAAAAGACATTTATATGAATTATATTATGCTTTTAATGCGTAATTAAAATTCAATTAAGTGCTAAAATAAAATTGATATATCAATAATAGATAAAAGATGATCTTACGCACTTGTGACGGTTCATTATCATCAGCCCCGACTAAATATAGATAGATAAATTATTAGAATATTTTATTCTAACACAACGATCTTTTATAAAGAGAGATCAAATACCTAACGAAGAATTTTACACCTATTAAAAATTGAAATTAAAATTTATTAAAATAATCATCTATGTAAATAATCCAATAGGACAAAATACTTATACATAATTAGAGCCACAAACATATTAAAATTATTTTGGTTAAAACACTGAGCTAATATGTTAAAATAATAATGATGGTAATAAATGCATTTTATGACTATTTAGAACCTTTAATAGTTTAATGTGACGGTAAATTAGAGATAAATCCCTAATCCAAAAGATGCCTTTGTGTCCGCTCCCCAGGTAAGGAAACAAATATTTCAACTCCCTATTTTTTAGTTTTAACTCCCCAATACATAAATTTACTAATATACCCTTCTTACTTTTCCCGCTTTTGGTTTTCCCGCATTTCTTCTCCCGCAGCTTCGTTTTCCCCTGTTTTCTTCCCGACACAATCTCGGCGTCCTTCACCGGCGAAATCAAGCCAGCTTTCTCTCTTCAATTTCCTTCTCCCGCGAGTTCTTGATGACACATTCTCGGCGTCCTTCACCGGCGAAATCAAGCCAGCTTCCTCTCCGGCGTTTCCTTCTTCCCAAATTTCTTGACGACTTAATCTCGTAAACCCTAATCAGCGAAATCAAGGCAAGTCGACCATTTTCCTCTCCCCCATTTCTTCCCGACACAATGTGAAGCAAGATTATAGCCGTGTAGATCCATCAACCCACCGACGAGGAGACTGAATCAAGCTTTGTCGCCGGAGATAGAGTTGAAGTCAGGCATTTTTTGTAGATTTTTTATCTATTAGTCGGAACTCTCTAATTATCATCTTTCTTATTTCCCTATTCGTTTAAACAAAGATTAGTGATTGATTAAGTACAACTTCGCCCTATTATAAGTATATTGTTACTATTCCTATGAGATTTCAATTTATCAATACTATTTGCATCATTCTTTAAAAATTTAAGAATTCCTTGATCATAGATAAGTGGTGAGAGGGAGGTAAATAGGCAATTGCCATTTCTATAGATAAATAGGCAATTGTTCATGTTTAATGATGATATTAAATTTTTTCTATTATTATTAAATTGAATGTTTATTGTTTGTAAGTAGGCAAATGTTTACTTGATTAATTTTCAGTTTACTTTATGGTCTAAATACTAAAATTGTGTTGGATATTTCGAGTAAGGGTTGAACAGAATCAAAAATGGTGAAGACTAAGAAAGAAGCAAAGAATAACAAAGATGCTAAAGAGGTTGACAGTGGGAAAAAAACTCAGTTTCGGTGTTCACCTACTTTTTTTAGAGCTGTGATGGATGAAGTGGGACCGAAAATGACTGATAAGCAAAAGGAGAGTATTCAAAACACTCCATTTGGTATATGGCTTAAGATGCCCAAATTGGCAATCAGCAGCTCCAGAGTTGATATAATTTTAAAAAGATTTCAGTTGCAATCTCATTCATTTGTGTTTGGTGAAAATATTGTTGTTCCCTTTACATCACCAGAGTTTTCCATTGTTCTTGGCTTACGTTATGCAGGGTAACCAGTTGATTTAGATGTGAATTTAGAGTCCAAATTTGTTGCTCAGTATTTCTCTGGGAAAGTTGGCAATGTGACCAGAAGTGCAATCTATGATAGACTATCCTCTTTAGCTGGATCAGAGAGTAACTCAGATGTGGATGATTTTGTTCGGATGTTTATTTGTTTAGTGTTTAATTGTATCATTTTTCCTGTGGCCAACTACTCAACACCTCGATTTATTATGCCATACATTGATGACCTGACCACCTTCTTTGATTATTCGTGGGGAGATGCGGCTTATAGATTTTTGAGCAATCAAATTTTCAAATATATTGGAAAGGGTGATGTTAGAAGAAAGAAGTATTTAGATGGTTCAACTGTTGGATTGATGGTGAGTTTTTTTAGTATGCTTTTATTATGTTTTGTTCTGTTATACTAATAAATTTATTTATTTAGGGATGGTTATATGAAAGAATACCTTCACTTGGCGTAGTACGTTCGCTACATACTTTTCCCAGGTTGTTCCGTTGGGGGGAAAGTAAGATACCTAACAAACCTGATTTAGCGGAGAGGTTATTGAATTCCATTGACTATAGTAAAGTAAGTTCATATTTTATAGTAGACATACTCAAATATGATGAATTGTAGTGACCTTTTAATTTTAATTGTGAAAAGGTGTTATCCATTGTACCATTTTCGGATGAAGATATACTGTTTCATCATAGGCGAGCAAGTTTATCGGTAATATTATCATTAAATAAGTATTTTGTTAAATGAAGTTGAGAAAATATTTATTTGCTACAAGAATCTTGTAATTTTTTCAGGGCTCAGAATGTGTTAAATGTAGTGGATTGATTGCTGGCACAAGTTGGGCCAATACTGAACCAATGGAGAAAGAGTTTGGTGGTGAGCTACATCCACAGACTGATGATATCAGTGGGTCAGAATACAACAAGAGAGTTGAAGTTAAAGACTCCATTGAAGGTGAAATGGCTGGGTTTGTTGAAGTGCCGGTTGAAAAGAATATAGTAGAGCAATTTGTGCCCTCTATTGCAATGACGGTTAGGACAAGGGCAGACAGAATGAAGAAAAAAAAGGATGAAATATATGTTACGCCGCCGAGTACAACACCTAAACGTAGGAGGAAGGCAGGCAAAGAGGTGTTAGCATCAATTGTAGACCCAATAGTGTTGGAAAAGGTGTTAGCATCAATTTCTCGTTTATTTATTTATTGTTAACCGTGTTTCTATTTTATTCTTATGTTCTTAAATCTATCTACATAGGGAGAGACGACTATAGATGTTGCTACAATTGGAAGGGATGCTGTTGCGGATGTGATGAATAAATATAGAGAAATGAGAAATTTTTGTGGATATGAAGAAGCAACTGATGAAGAGCGAGAGATGGTAACAGAATATCTTTCTCGAGATAAGTTAGAGTATGTTAATCTTGTACATGTTTCCTTTTCTAGAATATTAGTCCTTTATAGTGAAATATTATATAAATTTTCAAATTTACAGTGTGGTTGTGTGGGAGGAAGATGATGTGGTCCTTGATGGCCTCCAATTCTGTGAATTCTTATTTCGTAATCCAGTTGGATCCGAAATTATTGATTGTTACATGAGAATAATGAGAAAGCAAAGTGTCAAGAAAGGGTTTGAAATTTTTGGCATGGACATGGGTGTTCAGGTTTGTGGTGTTCTTTGACCTTACAAATGAATTCTTTAATTTTTGTTTACAATGAGAAATATGACTCTATTTCTACATGTAGAGAGAAGTCCTTCATAAATTGGAAGGACATAGGCGTAATCGATTGCTGCGGAAGGGAGAATATGAAGAATTTGTTGGAAAACTTATTTCAGTGACAAGGAATCAATTAAAACATCTCAATGAAGATTTATTTACAAGATGCAGATATATTATTTTTCCCTTGAACTATGGATGGCATTGGTATCTATTATTCTATTCAACAAGAGAAAGCAAATTCAAGACCATGAACTCGAAACCTCATCCAGCTGCTTTCGGGACAGCGAAAGTTTATGTAAGTTTCATCATTTGTATTTCAATAACTCTTAAAACTTAAATTTCACAGCTGAATCAATATTTGCAGGCTGAATTTTTGGCTGGATACATGAAAAATTTCTCAGGCTTTGACCTTGGTAAAATAACAGTAATGAAAACAAAGTGTCGTCACCAAGGCGAGACACTCGATTGTGGTGTTTTTACTTGTTTGTGGATTGAGTGTCTAGCGCTTGATGATGATGAAATATGGAATTATGAAAAAGAGGTAAAGATGGATGCGTATCGGGCACACATGGCAGCAATTATTCTGTCAGATGAAAATGGAATTATGAAGAAGTAGACTTTTCTAATCTCATGTGATTATGAATTTTGGTGGAAAACGTATATTTGTTGTAAGTTGGTGTATCTGCAGATATTCTCATCTTCATCACCTTTAGCCTATGTAATTATGGTTGTGAGTTGCTGAATGTTATGGATAGTGGATGTTTTGTTGTTGAAATATGGAAAATATGTGATTATGGATGATTATGGATGTTTTGTTGCTGATTATGGATGATTTGTTGTGGAAAAAATTATGCATGATTATGTGCTAAGTGATGTCAATGTGATCTTATTGAGCATTTCTTTTTCTGATGCATTCGGCATTCTGTTTCATTTCTTAGTTGATGATTTTGATTGCTCTTCACTTGCATTTGATATGATCTGAGATTCAAAGTGTTCAGGTAGAGTATGTATTCTTACTTGCTTTATGATATATATTCTTCACTTGCTGTGTTGGAGCAGAGTGTGTTTCATAGAAGACAGTTCCTATAAATCTTGAGCATTTGTTGTTGTTGTTGTGTGAGTTCAGTTATGAAACTGAATGTTTGTTCAGTTATGAAAATTAATGTTTGTTCAGTTATGAAACTCATTGTTATGATTTGTGTACTCTTTATGTGCATGATATATGTGGGATATACAAAGGAGATGCTGTCAGAATTTCAGCCGAAATTGAGTACAGATCAGCAGAAATTGAGTACAGATTGATGAAAATCGAGTACAAGGATAGGAAACCTATACCTCTCTCATGATCTTGATGCAAATTCTATTGTAGTTAGAGTCCAAGGTTAGGAAAACAAGTAGGATCATGATATATGCCATATTATTTGACAATCCAAGAGTTGGCAAGACCATGGGGATTTTGAGTACAAATTGATGCAATTTCAGTACACATTGGCTGAAATCGAGTACAAATCAGCCCAAATTGAGTACAAATTGATGAAAATCGAGTACAAGGTTAGGAAACCTATTCCTCTCTCATGATCTTGATGCAAAGTCCATTGTAGTTAGAGTCCAAGGTTAGGAAAACAAGATAGGATCATGATATATGCCCTATTATTTGACAATCCAAGAGTTGGCAAGACCATGGGGATTTTGAGTACAAATTGATGCAATTTCAGTACACATTGGCTGAAATCGAGTACAAATCAGTCCAAATTGAGTACAGATTGATGAAAATCGAGTACAATCCATTGTAGTTAGAGTCCAAGGTTAGGAAAAACAAGATAGGATCATGAGAGAGGTATCACTTACCTCTCTCATGATCTTGATGCAAAGTCTATTGTAATTAGAGTCCAAGGATAGGAAAACAAGATACGATCATGATATATGCCCTATTATTTGACAATCCAAGAGTTGGCAAGGCCATGGGGATTTTGAGTACAAATTGATGCAATTTCAGTACACATTGGCTGAAATCGAGTACAAATCAGCCCAAATTGAGTACAGATTGATGAAAATCAAGTACAAGGATAGGAAACCTATACCTCTCTCATGATCTTGATGCAAAGTCCATTGTAGTTAGAGTCCAAGGTTAGGAAAAACAAGATAGGATTATGATATATGCCCTATTATTTGACAATCCAAGAGTTGGCAAGGCCATGGGGATTTTGAGTACAAATTGATGCAATTTCAGTACACATTGCTGAAATCGAGTACAAATCAGCCCAAATTGAGTACAGATTGATGAAAATCGAGTACAAGGTTAGGAAACCTATACCTCTCTCATGATCTTGATGCAAAGTCCATTGTAGTTAGAGTCCAAGGTTAGGAAAACAAGATAGGATCATGATATATGCCCTATTATTTGACAATCCAAGAGTTGGCAAGACCATGGGGATTTTGAGTACAAATTGATGCAATTTCAGTACACATTGGCTGAAATCGAGTACAAATCAGCCTAAATTGAGTACAGATTGATGAAAATCGAGTACAAGGATAGGAAACCTATACCTCTCTCATGATCTTGATGCAAAGTCCATTGTAGTTAGAGTCCAAGGTTAGAAAAAACAAGATAGGATCATGAGAGAGGTATCACTTACCTCTCTCATGATCTTGATGCAAAGTCTATTGTAATTAGAGTCCAAGGTTAAGAAAACAAGATAGGATCATGATATATGCCCTATTATTTGACAATCCAAGAGTTGGCAAGGCCATGGGGATTTTGAGTACAAATTGATGCAATTTCAGTACACATTGGCTGAAATCGAGTACAAATCAGCCCAAATTGAGTACAGATTGATGAAAATCGAGTACAAGGTTAGGAAACCTATACCTCTCTCATGATCTTGATGCAAAGTCCATTGTAGTTAGAGTCCAAGGTTAGGAAAAACAAGATAGGATCATGAGAGAGGTATCACTTACCTCTCTCATGATCTTGATGCAAAGTCTATTGTAATTAGAGTCCAAGGTTAGGAAAACAAGATAGGATCATGATATATGCCCTATTATTTGACAATCCAAGAGTTGGCAAGACCATGGGGATTTTGAGTACAAATTGATGCAATTTCAGTACACATTGGCTGAAATCGAGTACAAATCAGCCCAAATTGAGTACAGATTGATGAAAATCAAGTACAAGGTTAGGAAACCTATACCTCTCTCATGATCTTGATGCAAAGTCTATTGTAGTTAGAGTCTTGTTTTTCCTAACCTTGGACTCTAACTACAATGGACTTTGCATCAAGATCATGAGAGAGGTATAGGTTTCCTAACATTGTACTCGATTTTCATCAATCTGTACTCAATTTGGGCTGATTTGTACTCGATTTCAGCCAATGTGTACTGAAATTGCATCAATTTGTACTCAAAATCCCCATGGCCTTGCCAACTCTTGGATTGTCAAATAATAGGGCATATATCATGATCCTATCTTGTTTTTCCTAACCTTGGACTCTAACTACAATGGACTTTGCATCAAGATCATGAGAGAGGTATAGGTTTCCTATCCTTGTACTCGATTTTCATCAATCTGTACTCAATTTGGGCTGATTTGTACTCGATTTCAGCCAATGTGTACTGAAATTGCATCAATTTGTACTCAAAATCTCCATGGCCTTGCCAACTCTTGGATTGTCAAATAATAGGGCATATATCATGATCCTATCTTGTTTTCCTAACCTTGGACTCTAATTACAATAGACTTTGCATCAAGATCATGAAAGAGGTAAGTGATACATCTCTCATGATCCTATCTTATTTTTCCTAACCTTGGACTCTAACTACAATGGACTTTGCATCAAGATCATGAGAGAGATATAGGCTTCCTATCCTTGTACTCGATTTTCATCAATCTGTACTCAATTTGGGCTGATTTGTACTTGATTTCAGCCAATGTGTACTGAAATTGCATCAATTTGTACTCAAAATCCCCATGGCCTTGCCAACTCTTGGATTGTCAAATAATAGGGCATATATCATGATCCTATCTTGTTTTCCTAACCTTGGACTCAACTACAATGGACTTTGTATCAAGATCATGAGATAGGTAAGTGATACCTCTCTCATGATCCTATCTTGTTTTTCCTAACCTTGGACTCTAACTACAATGGACTTTGCATCAAGATCATGAGAGAGGTATAGGCTTCCTATCCTTGTACTCGATTTTCATCAATCTGTACTCAATTTGGGCTGATTTGTACTTGATTTCAGCCAATGTGTACTGAAATTGCATCAATTTGTACTCAAAATCCCCATGACCTTGCCAACTCTTGGATTGTCAAATAATAGGGCATATATCATGATCCTATCTTATTTTCCTAACCTTGGACTCAACTACAATGGACTTTGTATCAAGATCATGAGAGAGGTAAGTGATACCTCTCTCATGATCCTATCTTGTTTTTCCTAACCTTGGACTCTAACTACAATGGACTTTGTATCAAGATCATGAGAGAGATATAGGTTTCCTAACCTTGTACTTGATTTTCATCAATCTGTACTCAATTTGGGCTGATTTGTACTCGATTTCAGCCAATGTGTACTGAAATTGCATCAATTTGTACTCAAAATCCCCATGGCCTTGCCAACTCTTGGATTGTCAAATAATAGGGCATATATCATGATCCTATCTTGTTTCTCCTAACCTTGGACTCTAACTACAATGGACTTTGCATCAAGATCATGAGAGAGGTATAGGTTTCCTATCCTTGTACTCGATTTTCATCAATCTGTACTCAATTTGGGCTGATTTGTACTCGATTTCAGCCAATGTGTACTGAAATTGCATCAATTTGTACTCAAAATCTTCATGGCTTTGCTAACTCTTGGATTGTCAAATAATAGGGCATATATCATGATCCTATCTTGTTTTCCTAACTTTGGACTCTAATTACAATAGACTTTGCATCAAGATCATGAGAGAGGTAAGTGATACCTCTCTCATGATCCTATCTTGTTTTTCCTAACCTTGGACTCTAACTACAATGGACTTTGCATCAAGATCATGAGAGAGGTATATGTTTTCTAACATTGTACTCGATTTGCATAAATTTATACTCAATTTGGGCTAATATGTACTCGATTTCAGCCAATGTGTACTGAAATTGCATCATTTTGTACTCAAAATCCCCATGGTCTTTCCAACTCTTGGATTGTCAAATAATAGGGCATATATCATGATCCTATCTTGTTTTCCTAACCTAGGACTCTATCTACAATAGACTTTGCATCAAGATCATGAGAGAGGTATAGGTTTCCTATCCTTGTACTCGATTTTCATCAATCTGTACTCAATTTGGGCTGATTTGTACTCGATTTCAGCCAATGTGTACTGAAATTGCATCAATTTGTACTCAAAATCCCCATGGTCTTGCCAACTCTTGGATTGTCAAATAATAGGGCATATATCATGATCCTATCTTATTTTTCTAACCTTGGACTCTAGCTACAATAGACTTTGCATCAAGATCATGAGAGAGGTATAGGTTTCCTATCCTTGTACTCGATTTTCATCAATCTGTACTCAATTTGGGCTGATTTGTACTCGATTTCAGCCAATGTGTACTGAAATTGCATCAATTTGTATTCAAAATCCCCATGGCCTTGCCAACTCTTGGATTGTCAAATAATAGGGCATATATCATGATCCTATCTTGTTTTCCTAACCTTGGACTCAAATACAATGGACTTTGTATCAAGATCATGAGAGAGGTAAGTGATACCTCTCTCATGATCCTATCTTGTTTTTCCTAACCTTGGACTCTAACTACAATGGACTTTGCATCAAGATCATGAGAGAGGTATATGTTTTCTAACATTGTACTCGATTTGCATAAATTTATACTCAATTTGGGCTAATATGTACTCGATTTCAGCCAATGTGTACTGAAATTGCATCATTTTGTACTCAAAATCCCCATGGCCTTTCCAACTCTTGGATTGTCAAATAATAGGGCATATATCATGATCCTATCTTGTTTTCCTAACCTTCGGCTCAACTACTGAAATTGTATCAATCTGTACTCAATTTCTACTGATCTGTACTCAATTTCGGCTGAAATTCTGACAGCATCTCCTTTGTATATCCCACATATGTCATGCACATAAAGAGTACACAAATCATAACAATGAATTTCATAACTGAACAAACATTTATTTTCATAACTAAACAAACATTCAGTTTTATAACTGAACTCACACAACAACAACAACAAATACTCAAGATTTATAGGAACTGTCTTCTATGAAACACACTCTGCTCCAACACAGCAAGTGAAGATTTGACAATCAAAAGCATTCAGTTTCATAACTGAACTAGCATTCATGTTCACACTTGAACTAACACAATAACAACAACAAATACGAGTTATTACCAAAACTATGAAATACAGATATCACACCAAGCTTAAACATCAACTAGTATCAAGCCCACATTATATAGACAGTTCCCGGTACATAAACATCACTAACATAACATAATATTAAAGGACCATTACACCAAGAGCACGCCCTGAATAATTGCACTGGTTCGAGTACTCCTTCTCTTAGGTACATCCTTGCTTCTTGCTTGTTCTATCATCCTCTTTTTCCTGTAAATTGGAAAATGTATTAGAGATCAAATATATGAGTACATGCTCATTAAAAGAAATTTCAGAATACAATGTTTTACTTGTAAATCAAACAGTTCCATACTATTTTCACAAAATAAAAGTAGAGTTAGTTAATGGCTTCTTTGCAACTCCGTCGGTTATGACCTCGCCCATGACACCGACCACACTTTGTCACACGTTTTTCGACTTGCGAAGGTATCCTTTGAGTTCTTCTTCTGCCTGGTTGGCTTCGAACAATGGGAGCATTGATTACAAATTGCTGCTCGAGATTGTACTCAGACATGTGACATGTAGGGATCGGATTTAGGATTCCTTTGTAGCTTTCACGATACAACTCAATTTTAAAGTACTTGTCACAGAAATCATATACTGATAATGACTTTGACTCTATTGCTGAACATGCATGTTTGCATAGAAACCTATTAATCTGCCATGCTTTGCACGAACAAGTCCGAGCAGACAAATCAACAGCAAATGATTTATTCCCATCCACAACTTCAAAACTCCAACCACATGCCTTGCGAACTATTAAACTACGAGATTCAGCATATGTTTTTGCAAGAGCATTCTCCTTTGATGGACTCAATCTTTTAACCATCTCCATTGTTGCTTCACGTCGTCTGTGCATCATATCCATAATTTGAATCGTATGTGATCGACCATGGCTACGATAGGAAGAAATCGTGCTGCTTTAACCCAATTATTCCAAGACTCAGCTATGTTATTATTCATGACACCCCACCGATTTCCTAGAAAATATGCATTTGCCCAACTTTCTGGACACGAAGATACTATAAAGTCTTTGGCAAGTGGCATTGACCCTACTATCATGTTAACATATTCTTCAAATTCTTGTGTCGATAGGGCATATGCAGCTTTTTTGAAAATAGATGACCAATATTTTTTGTTATGAAGTGGGTACCTTCGCATGACCTACATTCAAATAACAAAAAAATAGTACATAAACTAGTATTATTCAAAAAGCAATGTTTTCCTAACACAAATATGCATTAGCCAAACCTGTTTCACGAAATTGTCTACCAAATGCCTCAAACAGTAGGCATGATGACTATCTGGGAATATTATCTGAATAGCCTTGATTATCCCAGGATGTCTATCAGAAAAAAAGGTGAACTCATGGAACCAATTAGGAATGCGAAAGCAGGGCACTTTTAAGTTGGAAACAGAACCATCCCCAATTATTATCATTTTCAGCATCTACAACTGAATATGCTAATGTGAAAAGATCATCATTAGCATCCTTTGCCACAGCAACCAAAATGCATCCTTTGTATTTATTCTTTATGTGAGTGCCATCTAAGAAAACCAAGGGTCTACATCCATTGATAAAACCAATTGCACATGCATTGAAGCAGATGAATAACCGTTTAAATTTATTACCACAATGATCAATTTCACACTCGACAAAACTTTCAGGATTAGTTTCTTTGATAGCACTACAATACCATCGTAATCTATCATAAGACCCCTCCTCTGCACCATGAATGTCATGCATTGTCAATTCCTTCCCTTTCCAAACTCTGTTGTAATTAAGCTCGACCCCATAATCTCTATGAATATCTTTCAACATTGTGCATGGTCGATACGAGGGCTCTCCCCTCAATCTATCTATCACAACATTGGAAACCCAGGCAGCATCAGCTTTAGGATGTCCTCTACTACGAAGATTGTCATCTCCACAAGTATGTATTAGATTGCATTTTCTAATGCCAAAAAGTTTGTCAGCTTTATGTTTTGAAGCATATATTCTCCAAGAACAGTTGTTTTCGCTACAGACAAGAATAATCTTCTTATTATCATTCTTTTTATACAAAAACGATCGTCTCATAGCAACTGCATAATTTTTAGCACATTTTCGAAATTCTGTAGCATCCTTGAATATCTGGCCCTCTCCACGGATGCAATGACTCCAAGCATCTATGGAATTTCTTACCAAACCCACTTCAAGATAGCCATCATTATTAGTCTGTGTCTCTTCTTCAGTTTCAAACCTTATCAATTTAACAATGAGTATAATATCATTGTAAACATAAAATAATTATAATTAACCTACTATCCATACACCAAAATTAAAGACTTAACCTTTGGGAGAGTACTTTATGTAATATATTAACAAACCTAAACTAAAATTAAAGACTTAACCTTTGGGATGCAATGACTTTACATAATCTCCACGGATGCAATGACTTTACATATGTTCAAGATTCACAAGAAAAAACCACACCCACAATATATTTCCATGATAAATAACTAAACAATCATCAATAATTGCACTTTACAACGACATATCAAGCAAATCAAAAAAATATATTTTATCATCATTAATATCTACATGCGGAAAAAAATCAAGGTAGAAATTTTTTACCTCTCGAGACTGTGGGCAATCATGTGATCTTTTTCCACCGCTCTCATATTAATTATTGTCAATCTCATAGACGTGTAAAGATGTGTCATAATCCGGACATCATCATCTTCATGCAATGTCACATACATATTTTGATGTGGTGCAAGATATTGCAAAAGCACATTTTTGTGGAACAATCTCCTCACATTTTCTTCCAAGATTAACAAACAGCTCCTTAAGACTGAAGCCATTAAAAATTGAAATCATATAGAGGTCTTCTTTATACTTGCAACTACCCAGAAATGAAAAATTTGAAGATCCAGATCCAGATTCCATTTCTCTAAGAAACTGATCAAAATCTGTCACCTGAGTGATTGAGAAATTGCATTGGAAAAGTCTATACAATTTCATAGATATCAATTTAAATAAATTTGACAAATTATATTTAATTTCATAACACAGCATAAATGAGGAATAATATACTCATTCAAATATTATTGGCCTTTATTTATATTCAAATATTAGAAAATTATCTTATATAATTTCTCAGGAATTCCAACTTCCAAAAGAGGAAGATACGATTCATAAAATGAATTTTTGAGATGGAGGTGGATTCTCTCCTGTAGTAGTTGGAGTTGGAGGAGCAAGCGTAAGCGAACAAGCCTACACGCGCTATCTCAAGATTTCACCTCCATCTCAAAAAATTCGACCAAAAACCAATAAAATATAAATAATGAGATATGTGAAAATTCAATCAAACAAAATACGACTAATAGATTAAAAAAGACTATAAAAATTAAAAAAATTTACTATTTTTTAAGGTGATTGTGTGTCTTCGACGTCGACGCTTACTTCACTTTCCTCGTCGGTCGTTTGCTCTCGGTTGATATCTCGCTACTCCCGATCGATGGATCTCGATGGGTATGATCTTGCTTCAGTCTCCTCCTCGGCGTGGATAGGTAGAGCGATGGATTTCACTGGTTAGGGTTTGTTTAGGATGGACATTGTAACGAGAAGAAATAGAGAAGAGGGAAATGGAGCCATCGATTTCCTTGGTTTGGGTTTCTTTAGGATGGAGAATCTGTAGGGAAGAAATGGAGAAGAGGGAGGCGCTGGTTAGGGTTTTTTGCTTTGGAGAAGAGGGAGGCGCTCGTCAACAAATGGGGGAGAAGGTATTGGAGAGAGGGATAACATTTAATAAGGGTAGATTGGTAAATTTATGTATTAGGGAGTTAAAAAAAAAATTTAGGGAGTCAAAACTATTGTTCCCTTGCCAAGGGAGCTGACACAACTCTACTTTTCTGATTAGGGAGTTTTTACTAAGTCTCCCTTAATTTAAAATGAATATCTTGCTTGGGTATCTAGAAATTCAAATATGGAGGTCCATCAGGATGAGGAAATCGTAATTTGAGCTGAATACGACTAATTTTTTTCAATGGTTAATTAGTTATATATAATTAAAAAATATTTTTTAAATAACTATGCATATAAGAAAAAAATACAGTATTATGAAAATTATTTTCTCTATTATTTCATATTAATTATATAAAATAATATTAAATTAGTCTATAGTCTACTAACAAATACACGACAATTATATTATTCGAGACTCCATACTCTGAAAACATTGTAAAATTAGTTCATTGTCGACTGTATTAAAAATATCTTTCTCGATTGGCTTACTCGCGTGAGGATGAGGGATCACCTCTGCAACTACAAGTTATGAGGGTCGGAGAAGTTCAAAAGTCAAATCTAGAAAGGACGGCGCACATGGAGAGAGGAAGAAAATCACGATTGACTTGCTCGCGCAAGGACAAGAACCGCAAAGGCAGAGGAGGGTTTACAGGTTTCGGTGTGCGACGATTCGCAAAGAAGAGGAGGAAGGGATCGTGCGATGGGAGAAAGAGGCAAAGATTTAGGATTATATGTTTTAAACATTTGTGCAAAAAGACCTCCAGAGTTTGAGTTATTCAACCAAAACTTACTAGTTTTGATTTTTATGCGTTTAACTCCTCGAAATTTCCTATATTCCAACCTCACATTAAGTTAAAGAAGAAGTTAAAAAAAGGCATGAAGCACGTGTAATTCACTCATTCATTAAGTTAAAAAAAATGCCTGAGTTTAATCCGATTAATAGAGATAGACTACCTTCCTGTAATAAATCTGTTAGATAAACCCAGAGCACAACTTATATAATACTCATCTTGTTGATTATAAGGAATTCACTAGATGGATGCATTTGAAATTTGTGTTAAACATTTTACCAGATTGATCCTATCGACGAGCGAAGACCAATTTTTGACCGGTTGACTCGGTCTAACCAAGATGACCCGGTCTGTCGTAACACGGGGCTCGGACTCGGCTCGAATAGGAATAAGGCCCTAAGCGCTCGGCTCGGACCAAAATGAGACTCACGAAGTTGTAGCGTGGTTGCAAAACGGCAGCAATCCTTTCTACAGAACCATATGGGGGGTTTATATAGGGGAGAGATAATTCTCTGTTGTGTCAGGGTTGGCAAATCTCATTAAGGGAGGGTCAGTTGACAGATAGTGATAGTGACAGCCGCATTAATGCTGTGAGACTGCCATAGTCGCCTGACACCCTGCCTAATATATCTCTTCTGTATCTCCTTAACTCTTGGTGGCTCTGCCAGGCAATAATTATGCCGAGGGGATTGTCTTCTGAATATTTGATAGGGGAGGCTTATATGGTAAGAAAGGCCCATAATGGTTCGGCGGTCCCCATGTGCTCACGAGTACTTGGCCTCGGACAACCAACCCCGAGTGTCCCGACCTCGGGTGACCGACCCCGAGTGTCCCGACCTCGGGTGGCCGATCCGACCTTGGATGACCCTGGGCCTGGCCTATTCACTACCGGTTTAGATCGGCTATCGAGCCTGACCGAGCTCCTGATCCTTATAAAAATCATACGCCCGGATCACAAGCCTCCCTCTCAAGTCTAGTCGAAGGAGGAGTTCAGTCCAACTGACTAGGCTCCCTGCTCGGTCGGATTGCCTCTTTTTCGTCTTCTCGCGCGTCCCATCGTACGGTTAATCCTCTCCCTTAAATGTCATATCCTCCGTCAAATCCCCATTAATGCAGGGTCACGTGTTACTTCCCGACTGGAGGTCTCTGGTAACGAAGCGTCACCGGCGTGGCTCGTATGACGTGCGAGTGAAGCTTCGAGGTCTGGGAAACGGCAGAGATCGGACGGCGAGGATTTTACCCCGCCATTTTCTTTTTCTCCATCGGACGGTCCTCCTTGTTTTACCAGCGGTATAAATAAGCTTAACTCCTAATTTTACCCCTTTCTATCCCGACCTTCTCTTTCTTTCCGACTCCTGTCTGATCTCCGCCACTCGACCTTCGCAAATCCGGCGAACAGTGTTTCCGGCGATCTTCGATTTTAGGTACTCCTTTTCCTTTGCCGAGCCCTTGCTGTGGCTTTTCTGACTTCGTTTTGATGGCCTCATCGTCTGCACCCCCATCTGCGCCTCCCAAGCCATGGTATTTAACTACCCGGTCTTCCCTTACCTTAGGTCAGGTAGAAACCTTGCGCATAGATTACCTAATCCCTGAAGACCACTCAATAACTCTACCAGACCGTAGGGGTCGGGCGCACGAGCCCCCCTTAAGTCATTTCACCGTCTTCTCTGATCAATTGTTAGCCGGTCTGCGCTTTCCCCTACATCCCTTCTTCCGCAAAATCTGTCGTTATTTTCAAATCTCTCTGTCTCAATTAGCCCCTAATTCGATCTGAATCTTATGTGGCTCCGTGATTATCTTTACTGCCCATAAAATTCCTCTGGAACCCCGGGTGTTTCACTACTTCTATTATCTTAAGAAACAAGAACCCGGGAATTTCTATTTCTAGGCTCGCATTAACTCGACCTTCTTAGAGAAGGTTCCTTCTTCTAATAAGGGCTGGAAATCTCACTTTTTCTATATCCAATCCATCCCCTGACCAAACTGGCCTACTGTGTGGGTAGAAAACCTGCCTGATCACCCTCAGCTACCCAAGAATCTTCGTTCGGAATCGGAACCGGGCTACCGGTCTGCATTTTCTAAGCTCGGGGGAGCCTGATACCACGCGAGCAAGCTATTGATCGAGGGCATGCTTTATCTCTTCCGGCTGAGCCAAGTCCCGGCGGAGCTACCCGGCACCCTCGGTACGCCCCTACTCGCTTTGTAAGTTTGTTAATGCTAACTAAAACTTTTTCCTTCGTGCAGCCGAAGTCATGTATAGTGCTAGGGTTGATGCTGTAATGGACCGAGAGGACGAAGCCATGGAGGCTTTAGCCGCCCAGCTGGCGGCTGCCCGGGCAGTACCGCCGATAAACATTGTCTCAGATCCCGAACCGCCGGAAACTGCAGCAAACGACCCAGGGGAGAATCTACCGACCGGGGGTTCGGGTACGACGACTCGGGTAACGGGCGAGGGGACATCCGCCCAGGCAGAGGCAGAAGAAGAAGAAGGAGAAGACCCAGATGATCCTAGTAACTTGGCCCGGAAACGCCGTCGGCTAGTCCTCCGGTTGAGGACATCTTCGCCCCCAGCACCGACCTCGGGGGATCAGGTTGCTGCACCCTCTCGACCTGATCGAGCCACGACCAGCTCTCGAGTTCTGGCCCCGGGCTCCACTCCTATCCCAGCTGTTCCCCGACCTGATGCTCAGGGTCTGACCCAGACAACACCTCTCTCGGCAGCCCGACCTCCTACCTCCATAACAATGCTGCCCAGTTCATCGACCTCAGGGACCACGCCGCATCTTCCGGCCTCTCAGATGAGCACTGCAAACATTGATGCCGTGGAGGCCCTTCTGTCCATGCATTCTCCTCCAAGGTCAGCTGTGGACGTTCAAGTGCCTTCAGCTACTACTCTAACTCCAGCAGTTCAGCCGCAGCCGCTGAATCTGCATGGCGTGTTGGTCTCGGGCTGGGAGGAAGGATGCACGGTGTCTTTCACGATGGATCCTGTCAGCTTGGCCGACCACTTCTTCATGGGCTTGACTCAGGTACTTTCTTTCATCATTCGGCTGTTTACGCTTACCCTTACGCATTCCACGCCATTTTACAGCAATGGGCGTTGGGTCATGCGGTCGGTCAAGCGCTGGTCACCAACACTAGGGAGCGCCGAGCGGCCAAACGGAGAGTGAGAGACCTGGAAACCCAAGTGGCGCAATGCACCCTTCCTCCGGGCGACGAGGGGCTGGACCAGCTTCATTCAGAAATAACTGCATTGAGGTTACGCATATCAGAGCTGGAGGTCGGCTCGGAAGAAGAGCACCGGTTGATGGCCCAGTCTGCAGTGGAGACGGAGCGCCTATCTAACCGGGTGGCTCATTTGGAGGGCGAGAATAAGATCCTCAAGTCCCGGTACACTCAAGCCCATTCTGACCTAGCTAAGCAAACAACAGACGCCAAGGGACTTAAACGAAGATTGAAGGAGTCGGACGCTGCCCATCACCAAACTCAACTTGCTCTGAAGAACAAAGAGACGGAGCTGGCCGCCCAACAAGAGGCCTTTCAAGGCTTAGAAACTCAAATGGTGAGCAAGGAGGCACAGCTGGCTGTTCGGGAGACCACCATCCAGGGGCAAGATGCCGAGCTTGCCCGGAAGGATACGGAACTTGCTCGGCTCAAGAAGGAGTTGGAGGATTATAAGTCGGGCGAGTCAGCCCGGATTGAAGCAGCGCGTCTAGCCTACATTCGGTCGGACTCCTTCCTGGACCTGGTATCGGAGCGCACTGGTGGCATGATCAAGTATGGCGCGAAGGGTGCTATCCAGCAGCTGACTGAGGCCGGCCATCTTCCCGAGGACCTTCCCCCCAACGCAGTGAAGTTGAGGCGGATCAAAGCGTCGATTCCTGAAGATGCCTTCCCCCCATTCACTTAGGTCGAATTCTTACTTTCTTTTGTTTCATGATGACTCGACCCTCAGGCCTTAAGAAGTTTGTCATGTCTTGAGTTGACTCAGCCTTCAGGGCTCAATTTTGTATGGGCCATGAGCCCTTCTTTGATTCCCTTAGCTTGACCTGGTTTTATTTCAATAGCCTGCATACCGTACTTGTTTGCTCACGATGTTTAAAGTTTTTGTTAAGTATTGTCTGTTTAGAGTGCTTGACCGGCTCTACGAGGGCCAGCGCTTGGGTTACATCGCGAATTTTCACAAAGCGTGACCGATCGGGCCGTTCATACCGCTCCCTTTAGCTCGATTTTATGAGCCAAGCGCCAAATTTTTCTAAGTGTCGAACGCTCAGCGTATTTGAGCTCTTAGTTATTCAGTCAGGCCACTACCCGGGTTCGGGCGTATTGTTCGACCGGGTAGATACCTTGACTGAGCGTTTTATCTTGTTTCTGGCGAGTTAGCCTTATCGGCGAAACCGAGTTGGCTTGTGTGCTTTGGTTCAACCGGTTCAGCCTTGCTAAGCTGGCCTTGTTAAATCTGGCATATTTATTTCGCTACGGAAAATTTTTTTCGGAAAGGTCCTAGGGTTTCCGAGCTCTTGGACAAAGTTTAATGGGTTAAATTGGTTAAAAATTTAACACTTTAAGGGTTTGCTAGATAAGAAATTCTAAAGCCTAAGGATGAGATTGTAAATACCCGAACATGATGGACCAAAGTGTAAAACACCCACCATTTAAGTCACCTTCACAGCCGATCGTAGCAACAGTTGCTTCGCCCGCGTGCCCTAGCCGCACGCCGCTTCTGCCCGATCGAGAGCTGACGCCTCCACGGACTCCTTCGTCTCCCTCCTCTCCGGCGAACTCCGCCCTCGGGAATCTACTAAGCATCCGAGCTCCGGTGCCTTGCTTCTCAAACCAACTCGCGAGCGTGAGTTAGGGATTTTTCCCACAGCAATTTGAGGTGCCGATCCAGATTTGGGCGGAGGGTGCTGTCGGAGCTGGGTGGAGTCGCTGCCGGCAAACTGTTTGAGCTGTTCGTGGGTTCCTGTGGGCAAGGTTGTGGCTGACTGGATAGCGATCGAGAGGAGGAGCTCTCTCGCTTGTGGAACTCACTGGGTTTGTCACCTGATTCAGCCAGTTCCGGAGCAGGATACGGAGCCGGCAGTTAACTAGGTAAGTGTTGAGCTGGATGAACCCTGGTTTGGATTTTGGAATTGGAATTGCCCGCAATTAGCTTTTGCTTTCTCTGATATTGGAAGAGTGTGTTGTGTATGGATGTTTGAGATGATTTGGCTTTGATCAGATTCCTAATAGCATTCTGTATAGATTCTGTTTTCTTGGTCTTCTATCATTGCTTAGTTGTGGATTTGTAGCCTGGATTACGAACTGGTTGGAGTTGGTGTTGCGATTTTGGCTTCTGAACAGCCTGGGCTGGTGGCGTGCGTGGATAGAATGTCTTGGTTCTTAGATGGAACTCAGGTTGCTTTTGCAATTGGTTTAGTTCTTGAGATGAACTCTGTTTGGTTTCAGATTGAGCTTTAGGTTTAGCTCTGGGGAGTTTTGAGGTTTCAATTTGATATTCCTCTATCTTGATTTCGTTGGATTTTTGATGACCAGTTATCCAAATGGATTTAGGGTAGCAAGGTGAATCCTGATTCTCTGTGCCTACCATAAGCTTAATAGCAAGATGGTTATGTGGTCAGAGATGTGTTTGATTAGGGTAGTGTGTGTTGTTGTGGTTGTTTTGGTTTGAATTAGAGTTTCTATGAGTTCTTCTGTTGTTTGAACCTAATTTGGTTGGGGATTGAGCTGAGGGTTCTTTTGGAGTGGTTTTGTTCCAGCTCTTGTCGAGAATGGTATGGGGTTTGATTCTTTGGATTGTTCTGTTCTAGAAATTTGGATGTGCTCTGTTTTGTTTTCCAGCTTGGGTTAGAGCTTGGTGTTTGGTATTTCGTCTCCGTGCCATGAGCCGAAGGAGCCAATTGGTTTGGTAATGGTGAGTTAGGTTTTGGGTTAGGGATTGGTTCATTATCCAATCTACAGTAAAGTTAGGATTAGATTTAGCTATTCATTTTATATGTAACTAGCTAAATAACATATATTGATACAGGACACTGAGTTGCTTTTGGACTTCTGAACGGGAGGTTCTTTCTTGGACACAGACTTCACACTGAAGGCGGGTACCCCTGACTTATCTTTTTAGATATTGTCTTACTATTATGCATAGTTTGCTATAGATAATAGTAAGTTTATACGCTGTACCTGCCTTTGTGTATTATGATCTAATATATGTTGTTTAGATGACTCCTGTTTAGTTCCATACAGTCTCGATATTTGCCATGCGTACATATGTGCTGAGATACAGCAATAGGTCACTTTGTATCTGTAGTTGGATTGATTCCTAGATATACCTTGCATGGATACCTAGGATAGAATGGTTAGATTTGGATACATGCGTTAGACCTATACCTTTCCCACCGATGTGTGGTTGGATTGATTCCTAAATATACCTTGCATGGATACCTAGGGTAGAATGGTTAGATCTGGATACATACGTTAGACCTATACCTTTCCCACCGATGTGTGGTTGGATTGATTCCTAGATATACCTTGCATGGATACCTAGGGTAGAATGGTTAGATCTGGATACATACGTTAGACCTATACCTTTCCCACCGATGTGTGGTTGGATTGATTCCTAGATATTCCTTGCATGGATACCTAGGGTAGAATGGTTAGATCTGGATATATGCGTTAGACCTATACCTTTCCCACCGATGTGTGGTTGGATTGATTCCTAGATATACCTTGCATGGATACCTAGGATAGAATGGTTAGATTTGGATACATGTGTTAGACCTATACCTTTTCTACCGGCATATGGTTGAGGATCTGATTAGTGAGGTGGGTGTCGTTATCATACTTTACCCTCTAGGTTGTATACTGAGCTGTAGGCTCTGTATGAGTGTATACTGGCGATTATCGGCTCCCCTAGGGTCTGAGCCCGTCGCACAACCAGGTTTCCTGTATTGATTGAGCTATTAGCACGATGCTATTATCGTGATGGAGACCATCGGCTCCCCTGAGGTCTGAGCCCGTCTCCCGTCATGGCTACACATTTGCATCCGCCACAGGTGCTTGGCGTCATGATTGCATTGCCACAGGTGTTGGGCATCATATTTGCATAGCCACAGGTGCTGGGCTACATATTGCATCCGCCACAGGTGCTAGGCGTCATGATTGCATTGCCACAGGTGCTGGGCATCATACTTGCATAGCCACAGGTGCTGGGCTACATATTGCATCCGCCACAGGTGCTAGGCGTCATATTTGCATAGCCATAGGTGTTGGGCTACATATTGCATTGCCACAGGTGCTGGGCATCGTATTTGCATAGCCCCGAGTGTTGGGCTTTATAGGTTGTACGCCACAAGTGTTTGGCTTCTTTATGCAACCATGAGTGGTTGGCTTACCTGTTTCCTGTTCACCCGACCGCCGGTCCGGTGGTGGCTGAGGTGTGTACAGAACAGATCGTTGTACTATGTGATTGGGATGCATTGTACCTTTGTTGGTGCTTATTGTGTTTGAGTGTGGTATATATTTGATATACACTTACAGGTGACCTACACATTTGGATTGTGTACTATTTTTGAGGTTATATAGAGGATTGATTACACCTACCTACAGGATTGACAGACTCTGGTATGTATTTCACCCTTAGTCTTTAGATATGCTTTATCCTCTATATTCGAGACTGTATCAGCGTGATTCTTATTGTTATATATAGCTTGCTGTGCATATATGTTTCTGGTATCCGCTGAGTTTATTTGGACTCACCACCGTTGCCTATATTTTTGTTTCCAGGATGATTGGTCGCCGGAGGAGCCCCAGTTGCCAGTCCCAGGTCCCTACGACTCCAGTGATGGGTGCTTCCGCGTAGTTATGTTCTTTGTCATCGTATTATTTGGTTTGTATTGGTTTTATGTCGTCGCACTTGTATTGCGTTTCGTTTGTCTTGGTATTGTATTTTTGAGTCCTCTGATGGACTATGTGTTTGTTGTTTTGTTGTAAGTCGGACCGGTCCGCAGTCAGGTATGATTTACTTTGCGTTATGGTTATGTTATGTCTTGATTTTGAGGCCTGAGGCCAAATTATTATTGCGTGTGTTGTTTGTATGTGTAAATTGTCCGCCGGACAGGGGAGGTGCTGCCCGATTTTATATTGGACCAGCGGCTCCTGGGTCTCGGGGCGTGACAGGCCTACTATTCCTTTTCCCTCTCAGGGCGTGGGGAGCCACGTCATGGCAGCGAAGAGCACAGAGATGTGTTAATTCATGTTTCCTTCAAGCAAGAGTCTAGACACCGTCTGACTTACCCTGACCGGGCGTGGACCGCCACGCCCGATCGGGCCCGACCGAACGTGGGACGCCACGCTCGATCGGCGCCGAGTCCGGTGGGTGCGTGAGAGCAAGCCCACTTATAACTTGCCTTAGCAAGAGTCTGGACACCGTCCGACTTACCCTGACCGAGCGTGGATCGCCACGCCCGACCGAACGTGGGACGCCACGCTCGATCGGCGCCGAGTCCGGTGGGTGCGTGAGAGCAAGCCCACTTATAACTTGCCTTAGCAAGAGTCTGGACACCGTCCGACTTACTCCGACCGAGCGTGGACCGCCACGCCCGACTGGGCCCAACCGAACGTGGAACGCCACGCCCGATCGGCGCCGAGTCTGGTGGTTGCGTGGGAACAAGCCCACTTATAACTTGTCTTAGCAAGAGTCTGGACACCGTCCGACTTACCCTGACCGAGCGTGGACCGCCACGCCCGACCGGGCCCGGCCGAACGTGGAACGCCACGCCCGATCGGCGCCGAGTCCGATGGGTGCGTGGGAACATGCCCACTTATAACTTGTCTTAGCAAGAGTCTGGACACCGTCCGACTTACTCCTGACCGAGCGTGGACCGCCACGCCCGACCGGGCCCGACCGAACGTGGAACGCCACGCCCGATCGGCGCTGAGTCTGGTGGGTGCGTGAGTGCAAACTCACTTATAACTTGCTTTAGTTGTTTTTTGGAGAGTCAGAGTTTTTGTCATCGTTCTTTCTTAGTACAGTTACAAGAATCATTTCTCTCCGCTATCCTCACGGTACAATCTTAAATGCACTGCACTCCAAGGTCTTCCGAGCCGCTTTCCTTGAGCATCTTGCAGATAGTAGGCTCCCGATCCCAGCGCCTCGACCACCAGGAACGGACCACTCCATGGAGGCTCCAGCTTGCCTACTTCTCCAACTGGCTTGATTCTTTTCCATACCTTGTCCCCTACTTGGAAATGTTGGGGGTATAACCTTCTGGTTGTATCGATTCCGCATCCTTTGCTGGTAAGCAGTCATGCGGACTGCAGCCCTAGCTCGGACCTCCTCAATCAGATCTAGCTCAGCTCGCCTTTTCTCCGCATTGTCCTCTCCATACAGATGTCTTCTGTCAGACTCACAGCCGACCTCCATGGGGACTACTGCTTCACTCCCATAGACTAACTAGAAGGGAGTGCATCCTGACCCCTCTTTGGGTGTGGTTCGAAGGGCCCATAGGACACCAGGCAGCTCGTCCACCCAGGATCCGCCGACCTGATCCAGCTTAGCTCTGAGCCCTTTCAGAATCTCTCTATTGGCCACTTCAGCCTGACCATTACTCTGGGGGTATGCCACAGAAGTGAAGGTCTGCTTGATCCCAAATTCTTTGCACCAATTTCTGATAAGCCGACCCTGAAACTGCCGACCATTGTCTGACACCAGCTTGTGAGGTATGCCATACCGGCACAAGATGTTCTGCCAAAGAAATTTCTTCACCGCTTGTTCGGTGATTCGGGCCAGGGCTTCTGCTTCGACCCACTTGGAGAAGTAGTCCACTGCCACCAACAGGAACTTCTTCTGACCTGCTGCCCTGGGGAAGGGTCCTACTATATCCATGCCCCACTGATCAAAGGGACATGATACAATGGATGTTCTCAACATCTCAACTGGTCGGTGCGATAGATTCTGATACTTCTGACAAGAAAGGCAAGAAAGAGTCATCTTCTCTGCATCCTTTTGAAGGGTCGGCCAAAAATAGCCGGCCAACAGGACCTTTCGAGCCATGGACCGACCTCCTGAATGATTTCCGCAGCACCCCAAATGCACTTCTCTGAGCACATAGTCCGCATCTTCCTTTCCGAGGCATCTGAGTAGTGGTCGGGAAAAAGTCTGCTTGTATAATGCATCCCCTATCAGAGTGAACCGGGCCGCTCTTATCTTTAGTATCCGAGCCTGCTCGGGGTTGTCCGGCAAAGTTCCTTCTTTCAAATAGGCGATGAATGGAGCTCTCCAGTCCCCCTTTGTCTCCATTTCTGCTTCCCTCTCAACTTGAGCCACCAGCATAACCTGCGGCGAAGGCTTGGGGAAGACCCACGGACGGACATAGCTGGCCAGCCGGGCTAACTCATCCGCCTTGGCATTATCCCCTCGGGGAATCTGCATAATCTGAACTTCTTGAAATTCTGCTTGTAACTGTTGATATGCCTCTACGTAAGCCTGTAGTTTCTCGTCATTCACTTCGAACCGCCCGGCCACCTGTTGAGTCACTAACTGAGAATCAGAATGTAAGATGACCCGAGTGGCCCCGACCTGTCTGGTCGCTTGAAGACCTGCCAAGAGGGCTTCGTACTCCGCCTGATTATTGGTAGCATGGTACTCTAGGCGCACGACCAGATTAATGGGGTCTCCCTTAGGAGACATCAATAAGACTCCCACGCCACTCCCTGCCCGGGTGGCTGACCCGTCCACATATATTTTCCAGACCTCCTCCTCTTCCTCTGTATGAAGTTCACTTAGGAAATCTGCCAAGGCCTGAGCTTTGATCGCAGGTCTGGGCTGGTACTGGATATCATATTCGCTCAGCTCAGTTGTCCATTTGACCATCCGACCTGAGACTTCCGGGTTGATCAAGACCTTCCCGAGTGTGCTATTGGTCAGCACTCGGATAGGATGAGCTAGAAAGTAAGGTCGCAGTCGCCGAGCCATCAACACAAGGACATAAGCTAATTTCTCGAGTGTAGTATACCTACACTCGGCCTCTTTAAATAAGTACCCAAAGAAATAGACCGGTTGCTGTTCGGTCTCTTTCTGGGTTACAAGCACAGCACTCGCAGCTCCCTCAGTAGCAGATAAGTAAACATACAGTGGTTCTCCTTCTTCGGGCTTGGCTAACACCGGCAGGCTGGCCAAGTAAGTCTTCAATTCTTCGAAGGCCTGGTCACATTCAGCATCTCATTGGAACTTGGTGGCCTTACGCAGAATCTTGAAGAATGGCAGACTTCTATCAGCCGACCGGGAGATGAATCGGGACAAAGCAGTGATCCTTCCTGTCAAGCGCTGAACTTCCCTTAGGTTCCTGGGTGGGGGCATGTCTAGCAGAGCTTTCACTTTACCCGGATTTGCTTCTATTCCCCGCTCGGTCAAGATGTAGCCCAGGAATCTCCCGCTTTTGGCTCCGAACAGGCATTTCGCAGGATTGAGCTTGAGGTCATACCTTTGAAGGGTGCAGCAGGTTTCTCGTACATCTGCTATGAGGTCGGCTGCCTGGGAGGACTTGATGAGGATATCGTCCACATACACTTTGACGTTCTTCCCGAGCTGCTCCTTGAAAACTTTATTCATCAGCCTTTGATAAGTGGCCCCGGCATTCTTGAGCCCGAAGGGCATAACTGTGTAGCAATAGGTACCTTCGGCCATGACAAAACTGACCTTCTCTTGATCTTCTAAGGCTAAGGGCACTTGATGGTATCCCTGGTATGCATCCAGCATGCAGATGAGCTCGCTTCCCGCAGTGGAGTCTACCATCTGATCTATCCGGGGGAGCGGGTAGCAGTCCTTGGGGCAAGCTTTATTAAGGTCCCTGAAGTCAATGCAGACCCTCCACTTGTCACCCGGCTTGGAGACCAGCACCACATTGGCCAGCCAGGCAGGAAACTGCACTTCTCGGACGTGCCCTGCTTTCAGCAACCTTTCCACTTCGGCCTGGATGATCTTATTCTACTCAGGACTGAAGTCTCTCTTTCTTTGTTTCACAGGTCGGGCATCCGGGTAGACGTGCAGCTTGTGCTCCATGACCTCGGGCTTGACCCCTTTCAAATCCTGCTGGGACCAGGCGAATACATCCTGGTTCTGGGTCAGGCATTCCACCAGCTGTTGTCGGAGGTCGGGCGGGAGCCCAGGAGCTATTCTCACCTGGGTCTCTTCTCGATCAGGCAATAGCTGGACCTCTTCTTTTTCTTCTATCAGCTCAGCTCAGGGAGAGGGCTGAGAAGACTGCACCATGTTACAGTTGGCCGGCGCAGCTCGGAAGGCCTTGCTTACTTCTACCCGGACATCATTCACGTAACATCGGCGGGCGACCTTCTAATCCCCTCTGGCTTCACCGACCTGCTCTCCTACCGGAAATTTGACCTTTAGATAGAAAGTGGACATCACCGCTCAGAATTCATTTAGGGCTGGTCGACCCAGGATGACGTTATAGGCTGAAGGTGCGTCTACTATCAGGAAGGTAGACCACCTGGTCCTTCTTAAAGGTTCCTCGCCGAGTGATATGGCCAGCTTGATCTGCCCCAGCGGTTGGACCTCATTTCCCGTGAATCCAAATAAGGGTGTGGCCACAAGCTGCAACTCAGTCATTTCAATCTGCAGTTGCTCAAATGCCTTCAAATATAAGATATTCACAGAACTGCCCGAATCCACTATGGTACGATGGATTTGATAGTTGGCTATGACTGCCGTGATGACCAGGGCATCATCATGCGGTACCTCTACTCCTTGTAGGTCTGCGGGACCGAAGTTAATCTGCGGCCCCTGAGCTTGGGCAGAACTGCAGCCCACTTGATAAATGTCAAGGCGTCGGACCTGCGACTTTCGAGCTCTGTTGGAATCTCCATAGGTGGGCCCGCCTGAGATGACATTGATGGACCCGTGCACAGAGTTATGTCGATTAGCCTGCTCCTCCTGGCGTTCCCTTGCCCGGGGGAGCTGGGGGTCGGGAACAGTTGTCTTGCTGCAGAGGCGGTCGGCCGGGCCGGGGACTCGGATTGGCCTGGCGATGTTCTTCCCCGACCTCGACCACCTCCTGGGTGAGCTCCTCTTGGACTTCCTCGGCCGGCGCGGCCCCGACCTCTGCCGGCCTGCCAGCAGTCTTGAAGGTCATGCGTATGGCTGTTATGGAAGGAACAGTAGGGCTGCCACCTGGAAGGGATGCAACCCTGGGCCACTTGCTGAACTATTCCCCTCTCGACCCCTGGTCGGTGTCCCATAGCTCTGGGGCTTCTGAGAGGCCCCCCAGGAGGTGCATTTCTCTGATGTTGCTGAGGATTCTCGGGTGCAGGTCGGACCTCCGGCCGCCTGGCGGCTTGTGCTTCTTCAACGTCTACGTATTTACTGGCTTTCCCCAAAAGGCTTCCAAAGTCCTTAGGAGGTTTTCGGATCAAGGATATGAAGAATTCGCCCTCTTGTAAGCCCTGCGCGAAGGCACTGACTAACACCTCGGACGTAGCGGTGGGCACATCCAGAGCGACTTGATTAAACCTCTTTATGTAGGCTTTTAAGGGCTCTTTGGAGCCCTGCTTCATGGTAAACAAGTTCAAGCTGGTCTTGTGATGCCTTTTGCTACTGGCAAAATGCTGCAGGAACAGCCTTTTGAAATCAGAGAAGTCCTTGATCGATCCCTCTGGGAGTCTGTCAAACCACCGCTGGGCTGGCCCGGCTAAAGTGGTCAAGAAGGCCCTGCACTTAACATCGTCGGGGTACTGATGCAGCATCGAAGCATTCTCAAATTTCTTTAGATGTTCTTCAGGATCAGTAGCTCCTCCGTATTCAGTGATGGATGGGAGTCTGAAATGCTTGGGCAGTGGCTCGTGCAAGACTTGGCTGGAGAAGGGGAAACCTGTGCGCTCAGTTGGGATTGGCACAAGGGGAGTCTTCCCTTTGTTAGCTCTGGTATGACTGGATGTGGCTTCATGAGGGTCTGATTGTCCTGCTCCTTCGGCTGGGCCGAACAGCGCCCGGTGGAAGTGAGGACTCTCCTCCTGTCAAACCCCTCCTTCGGTGCCCACCCGAGCAGTCTGCTCGGCCGGGCCCGGCTGAGCGGGTCGAGTGGCCACTTGCTGTGCCTCCGCCAATTTCCTGGCTCTAGCTTCTATTAGCAGATCCAAGTCTTCCTGTGAGAGAGTAACAGTCACCCAGTTGGATTCACTCATCTTCAGCTCTCGATCAGGCGAGATTCCCACAGACGGCGCCAAATTTGATCCTGTCGACGAGCGAAGACCAGTTTTTGACCGGTTGACTCGGTCTAACCAAGATGACCCGGTCTGCCGTAACACGGGGGTCGGACTCGGCTCGAATAGGAATAAGGCCCTAAGCGCTCGGCTCGGACCAAAATGAGACTCACGAAGTTGTAGCGTGGTTGCAAAATGGCAGCAATCCTTTCTACAGAACCATATGAGGGGTTTATATAGGGGAGAGATAATTCTTTGTTGTGTCAGGGTTGGCAAATCTCATTAAGGGAGGGTCAGTTGACAGATAGTGATAGTGACAGCCGCATTAATGCTGTGAGACTGCCATAGCCGCCTGACACCCTGCCTAATATATCTCTTCTGTATCTCCTTAACTCTTGGTGGCTCTGCCAGGCAATAATTATGCCGGGGGGATTGTCTTCTGAATATTTGATAGGGGAGACTTATATGGTAAGAAAGGCCCATAATGGTTCGGCGGTCCCCATGTGCTCACGAGTACCTGGCCTCGGACAACCGACCCCGAGTGTCCCGACCTCGGGTGACCGACCCCGAGTGTCCCGACCTCGGGTGGCTGATCCGACCTTGGATGACCCTGGGCCTGGCCTATTCACTACCGGTTTAGATCGGCTATCGAGCCCGACCGAGCTCCTGATCCTTATAAAAATCATACGCCCGGATCACAGATGATTTTACAACTTCTTTGATCTCACTTTTGCTAAACTTGCCTTGCACTGGGTTTTCCAAACATCCCCGATAAGTGAATACAATTTTAGTAGCAGCTACAACATGCGTATGTCATAGTCCGATGGACCTTCATCCTTGTGTCACTTGGACGCCGATTCGCAACATCAAAATCCGACAAGCGAGAGAGGGAAGAGACTGCAACACTAGATTGTATTTAGTCGCGCTTTGTGCCGGTGGAAGAGGTAAACATGGGGAGTGCGGCTAGCGGAGGGCGCAATAGAACATACAATGCCGGTCCGACTAATGGAATCAGTGCAATTGGCAAAAGCCAGGAGCCTTTGTTCATCCTGCAACCAAGAGATGTAACATAGTAACATTCATTTTATAAATCTATTGACATGAATGTGAAACACTTTTGAGAATCAAGAGCTCACCATCCCCTAGCAGTCATGTCATTATACACCCAAAATGGCGCGAAGGCTGTGCATAATGAGAAGTCAATGACTGTGACATGGATCTGCAACAAAGATTTTACATAAATACATATAATTCTGCCATTAGGTGAATTGTTTTTCAAAAAGGTCATAAGAAACTTCAGCTATGAATGATTCATTTGAGGAAAAGGATGGTAGTAGTTCATTGAGTTTGTGCCGAGACTTACAAGTTTGCTTTCTCTGAAGTATTGGTAGAACTCCATCCACACACCTCCATCAGCTAAACCGGCATATACAATTAGGCCCAAACCTGCAATAATTGTAATCTGACGTGCCAGTGTTAGTATTCAAGTTTTACATGGTAACTGCTAAAGGCATGAATTTATCATCGATAAAGTGTTTCATAGAGTAAATACATTATGGCGGTGCGTTCAGAGGCCTCTGTAAACTAATAAAAAGCTTGTAGAAAAATGAAATTTCTCAGAATTATTTTGTTATTAGAAGTGGTGAGTTGGATCTTATCCATCAAATGTTGATTTACATTGAATCAAAGGTTTATGCTGTTCTAAGATTTCATCATTTGGATAGTAATGGAAGTTATTACACATTTTGGAGGCATTTGAATTTAGATCTATAAGTACATAGTTTGAAGTAGAGGTTTCCAGCAAGTGGTGCTAGAGCAGACTCCAATTGATATCAAGGAACTTGTGACGATAACCTATCTTCTTTTCGATTTATCTAGGCCTACTAAACCTTGTCAACCGAAATCAGGAGGTTAAATAGACTTTCTTAAATGTGTTGATAAAAGGAGTGATACAAGAATCATGAAAGATAATGGATTTTGAGTTATTTAAATTAAAGTAAAAAAATTTGAGAAATTGAACTGTGTGTGAAGTTGAACTATTAGTTCCTTACCATGGCAGTGATCTTTGAGTCTAGAAAGTTTAGAGGCCAATTAGTGAGCTCCTCTTCTTCAACAGCTGGTGGCGGCGGCTTCCAAAGAACAAAATAAGGAATTAGAGCATATGCACCGACAAAGAATGAAGCAACAAGGAACGGCCAGACAGGAACTTTGCTCCTTGAACTGCATGATCAGATGAAGTACAATGTCAAATGAGAAAAATAGCATAAGAATGTGAGCTTGATTTCATTTTGGATGGTTGTTAGACATTCCAAATTCTTGATCTCATACTTCAATCCAAACTTGTCAATGAGAAATATCTATGAAACAGGGTCATAAGCGAACTGAGCTTGATTGCGTCGAAATTTGTTGATTAAAAAAGTATAATTCATTGCCAACCTAGCTCAGTGCTAACTCAACTGGATTTTTTTTAAGCTTATTCATTAAAATGCTTACCAAACTCAATCTTTATTGAAGTTGAGCTTTTGTTGAGCTCGATAGGATATAATATTATCCTTTATAATTTAGTTTAAACTTTATAGAATAAATGTAATGAATATTTATTTACTTTACTCATATTCAAGTATTGTTTTATATCAATCTAACATTTTGATCCATAAAGCATTACAAGTCTTATTGCACTCTTATAAAGTTTCCCTTTTACTCTTGAAGCTTAATTACATCTTAATTAGCATCTTTTAATCCTCATATTACTGAATGATAGATTCAAAATATCTAAATCTTTTACTTGCAAAATTTTATCCATTCATCTTAACTATTCCATCAATTATTATCTTGTTACTAAAACTATCTTTCATATATTCAATTTATGTTCTACTTATCATAAAGTAAATTACAGTTGTTCTAAAGATTTCCTAGACCACTCAAACTTTGAATTTCACCAAACTACACTCTCATCAATTAGCACTGTATCACCATCAAATATCTTGAAGTTTATCTTAAATTCGATTGATCAGCTCATAGAAAATTTAGCTACCTTATAAATAAGACGAGAATGATCGTTAAGTCTATAACAGTTGTAAACCAAAGAAAAATATACTTTCTTCTAATGATTTCTGCTTCTATGTCTCCACTATTGAACCTCACTTTGTCAGATGCAGTATGTGGATATTTTATCATATATATTGCAGTAATCCATACAATTCGGTAATATATCATGGCAATTGGTCAACACATATAGAAGCAAAATGTTTTTAAAAACCTTAATAGTTTAATACATGGTCACAAAAAACTACAACAACTGACAGAGAAAGGTAGCAGTTATGAAATTGCTACGAAGGGAATTGAGCTCAGATGTCACCTTCTTCCAGTAGGAAGCAACAACATGCTATACACAAGGGGCCACAGACCCATCATCCACCACACGGCTTCGAGAACTTGGTTCATCACAAAACCATCATCTCCTTTAAGAAAAAATAGCTTTTGCAAGAAGTACATATCCCTGAACTGAAATTTTAAGAAGATATCTCTCTGAGAAAAATAGAGGGCACATAAAGTCATTTGTTATGTTAAAGCATGCCATTTGTATCCTTAAGACCTGGATACTTCAGTTGCTTTGGTCAGAAATTCAACAAACAAAGCGATAAATGCCATTGCATTGCATGTGTTTTTGGTAATGTCGCTCTTAAAGTGCTCAATTGACACATAAGTTAGGGATTCGAGCAGACTGACAGTAAATTTTGAAGCTCAGATTAAACAATACAAGTCACAAATGCTTTCCGAAACCACAACCGAAGAGCAGAGAAAACCTACCGGCGTCTGGTTCGGCGCGAGCTGGAAGACATAGTACATGAGCCCAGCCCACAGCCCAAAGAGCAGAACGGAGGTAATCCAATCGCCGACACTCGCACCGCCATCCGCACTCCTCTCCGCCAAATTCTTCTCCTTCTCCTCGGGACTCGCTTCAAAATCCTCCCTTTCGATGGAATCTCGGCATGTGTGGAGAAGACGCCTCTTCTCCAGCGCCAAAGTCGTAGGCTTCATCCCAAAGACCAATCTCGCCGTAGAGCTTTCCAGGAGGAACAGAGATTGGGCACCCAGAGGCGGGATGTGGGGGAGAAGGGATCTGGGATTAGGGTTTCGGCGCTTGGAGAGGGAGGGCGAGGACGAAGGGTAGCGGCACAGCGTTGGATAAGATTTGGCCGAGAGCATTCCTATCGTCGAGTTGGAGAAGATGATGAAGCCTCTCTTTTGGCTTTATAGCCTGAGTTCGCACGTGATAAGCACGTGGGAATGTGGAATTAAACGTTCTTTTGTTAAACTCAATGCAATTATTTTGTCGTATTACTAACTAAAATTATAATTAATTATGTTTTTTTTTCTATTTATATAATAATTTTGTTATATATTTAAAAGCTCTTTTGTTAAAGCCTATGCTGTTATTTTGTCGTATTATTTTCTGAAGTTATAAGTAATTTTTTTTTATTTTCGTACTATATAAAATTTTTAATGGTCCATTTTTAAAATATTATTTGTTATTTATAACCTAAGGTTTTAGGTGTACAAGGTAAAAACTTTAACTTTTCCTTGTGAATTTGGGATTTGGGGCAAGGAAAAAAATATTTCATATTTAAATTTGGGGATTTTAAAAATCCTCATAGTTAAATGAGACAGATATGAGTATAATAATAATATAATATAATTTTTTATAATTGATTTTTGGTAGAAGATGAAAGTTAGATCTGCTATGTTATATGATATTGAGTGTTGGGCTATGAATCAGACACATGAGCATAAGATGAAAATTACAGAGATGGGAATATTAAGGTGGATGTATGGACATACGAGAATTGACAGAATAAAAAATGAAAATATTAGAAAGAAAGTCAAAATTATCTCTATTGATGAAAAATTTCGAGAGATACATTTAAGATGGTATGTACGTATACTTAGATGATCAATAAATATTCTAGTTAGGCAATGTGAAACTATGACAATATGCACATCAAATGAGGGAGAGGAAGGTAACAAAAAAAAACTTGATTAACAATAATAAAATAAGATAAAATTTATTTAAATATAAATGATGATATATATAATAGGGGACAAACTGTAAAAGGATCTATATAGCCGATCGCATCTAGTGGGATAAAATTTAGTTGTTATTGTATAATTGATTTTCTTGTATTAATTGTACAAAAGGTAATTATACTCCTCACAGGCACCCCCTCACGTAAAGGAATGTTACGTGAAAAGAAGTAAATCATGGGATCAGCTTATAATCGACCACCAAGTGGCTAAAAGGCGGAGTAGTTTTTTTCCCGAGGACATATACCCGAGAGAGTTCTTATATTAATACTTTTATGAAAGAGATTGAAAATTATAAATATTTTTTGCCAAGTCAATGAGTATTTGAAGTGAGATAGGACAAGGATGAGAATTTAATTTTCACAAGATCGGGGATTGAATTTCCTAGATGAAATATAGTTGGTAACGGGGATGAAGATGAGGATGATTCTATAATTTGAGGACGGAGATAAGAATGACATACCTCCACCACACTCCATATCATCCCTAGCTCCGCCTTCTATTTAAATAATCTATATTTGAATAATATATATAAGAGGAATACATAAATAAATAAATAAATTACATAAAATTGAATATATACCTATATAATTCATTTTATTTATAAATAAGGATTATAAGTTATTTATAAATAATATTCGTTAACAGGAAAAAAGATATTAAAACAAAACAAATAGATTTGTAATATTAAATTCAACCATCAAAATGCAAAAATTTAAAATAATTAAACGAACTTAAATTTAAAATTCGATAATATTTAAATGAATCAAATTTAAAATTGTCAAAAAAAAATTAAGTCAAGCTTAATAATTATTGTAATGGCAATTTATTTAGATTTGACTTAATTCTCTTGGGGACCTATGTTGATTCACAGTAGAACCCACACAAAAAAAATTAGCTAAGTCGGTTCCAGAGCTTTTCGAACCGGCTCAAAAAATATTCGATTTGTATTCGAAATTATAAAAAATATTCGATTTGTATTCGAAATTATTGAATTTGAAGCGAACTCGAACATATTCAAATATTTTTTTTATGCCGAATTCAAACCTATACTATTTTGTTTGATTGTTCACGAGCCACTCACAAGCCAAACTCAAATTGATTTTTAATTATTTTTACAAAATTTTTATTTAAATATATTTAAATTAAGGTTCAAATAAAATGAATGAATGAAATTCAAATTTAAATTATTTCGATCTATAATTTAAATAGATTCCAATCAAAGTTCGAATCATTCTAATTGAACTCGAGTTCAAGTCAAAACTATACTTATTTTTAAATTTCAAATATAATAAATATATTTTTTTGAGCTTGAACTTAAATATTAATATTTATATATTATTTAACTCGATTCGTATACCTTCCTTCTTACCTATTCATTGCAATCATTTTTTTTATTTATATGGGATATACAGACTTGCATCCGATACTCCATTTGGTTGATCGATCCCGCTCCACAACCTTCAACCTGAGTCTCCACCAATTAACTAAGGTAAATTACGGGATGGAGACATGTGACGATTTCATCATTGATGATATCGGTACTCGATGACCCGACCACGCAGTAGTCTGTGATGATTTTTTCCGTCAGCATTCTGTGCACTCTACCAGAGAGGAATTGAACCGAAAAATAAGGAATCACTAAGTGAACCATTATCAATTGCACAGTATACCCGCGGGGGCATATT
This sequence comes from Boesenbergia rotunda, assembly GCA_024364735.1. NCBI lineage: Eukaryota > Viridiplantae > Streptophyta > Magnoliopsida > Zingiberales > Zingiberaceae > Boesenbergia > Boesenbergia rotunda. The sequence continues at coordinate 611,754 of JAGFNQ010001419.1, read as the reverse complement.
GCGCGCAATCATTTTCTTATTTATATTGATGGATGGCGAGAAATTTTTATAGGATCGAATTAATTACTTGACATGTAAAGTAAATTAAAAAAAAGGAACAATATAAAAAAGAATGAAAAATATTTTGAAAAGGCCCCCGAAACCAAAACTAATCTGCCCTACTTGCTCATCTCCCACTCGCAGCAAAAGACCGGAAGGAAGAAAGAAAGGAAAAAATAAAAGGGCGAAAAAAGGCGGTCTCTCTCTCTCTCTCTGCGTTCGCAATCTCCATCTCCTCCCTCTCTAAACCCTCCTCCTCCTCCTCCTCCTCCTCCTTTGGATCCGAAGATGAACGGCGGAGGCGCTAGGGTTTCGATCCCCTCCGGCGTGCGCCGCACGATCCAGAACATCAAGGAGATCGCCGGCAACCACACCGACGAGGAGATTTACGCAATGCTCAAGGAGTGCTCTATGGATCCCAACGAGACCACCCAGAAGCTCCTCCTCCAAGGTCGCCCCTCCCCCTTTCCTCCTCCCCTGCTCCGCTCACTCCCATACCGGGCTTCTCCTTTTCGGGCTGGATGGGCCTGCTGGGAGTAAGTAATGGTGTTATCGTGCGAATCGAGTATTAGCATTCGGAAGATCGATCTCCTTCACCCCAGTGGCGCCTTTTGCAACGCTGATCGGTTGTATTGGGTTGGAGATTTGGGGGTATTGACCGGGATTTTTTTGTCTCGTAGATTTTTTGGTTTGCCCTATGATGCTGGGTCGCTCTTAGGATAGCCCAGCCATTGATCTGTACGGGTTTGGAAGAAATATTTGTTTTGGGATGTAGAAGACACTGTTCAGTCGTCAAGTAGGCTTTGATTGTCGTAATTGTTTCTGTTCTACCTTTTTTTTGGCATTCTTAATGAGACAACAATCCATATTGACGTGAATCATGGTTTATATCGTTTGTTTTTCCTGTTATTAGACATCAATGATTGTTTAAGTCGATCACCTTGCCTTTCTAAGTTAACGAAAAATTTCCTCTTCTCTTGCTACATGTATTTATCTATACTCGCCATGCATAGTTCGGCAATCATGAATTTATTGGAGCAACTAAAGTTCTTTTACGGTGCTGTTTGTTGTCCAAAAGGGTCAGGATCACACTTTTTTTTATCTGCTTTGCTGTTTTATTAAGTTGCAAGTATTTGGCATTGTTCCTTGCTTTAATGAGTGCTATTGTATTCCCCAGTGATTTGTGAAAGGTATATGTTATGTTTCATTTAGAATTCATGGTGTTGAAATATGGTTCACATTTACCCAGCATGAGGGAATTAAAAGAGTTGATAATGCAATTCATATGGCATTTTAACATGCTGTATATTATATCTTCTTGTCCGATATGATAATTTAAGTATGTTTATATTTGTGCAAAGAAAGAATGGATTTACAATTGTGGTGTCATTTTTTCTTCTTTGTCATCTTGCAAATACTGGCATGGTTACGTCCGTTAGGTATTTTATGCTTGATTCAATTGCCAGTTTATATTTATGTGCCTCAATTTCCTGTGATTTCTTCTGAAATGCACTTGGTTATACCTTTGTATTAGGTCATAACAAATCATATTTTCTTTATTTTCAGATACTTTCCATGAGGTCAAAAGGAAGCGTGACAAGAGAAAGGAGGTAAATATTGATTGTTTTGTTTGTCATTTATGACTTAATTCTATGATTTTCTTTATTATTTTCAAACATAGTACATGTGTATACGACATATCAACATTTCTGCTCCAAAGAAATTAATATTTATCAAAGATTTAGTAACTGGTAAATAGGGATGGAAATAGGCCAGGCGGCCTGTCAGGGGCCTGTGGCCTGGCCTGTATTTGGCCTGGCCTAGCCTGGCCTGTTAAAAATTAAAATAATAAACAGGCCTTTTTGAAAGTCTGATTTTCTTATCAGGCCAGGCCCAGGCTCAATATAAAGCCTATAAAGCCTGACAGGCCGACCTGGGCCTGTTAAACATGTATTCTATAGATTATCAAATGTCAAAATATAATGTAAATGTAGAGTTTCGATCCTTGGCCTCCCGCCCAAGCCAATACTTATCTGCACCCACCTAACCAACAGATCATAAATTTGTTTTGATTAATAATGCTAGCTTCAAATCTATAT
>JAGFNQ010001419.1:581541-609429 GCA_024364735.1 Boesenbergia rotunda | reverse complement strand
TACGGTAAATTAGATAAATCCCTAATCCAAAAGATGCCTTGTGTCCGCTCCCCAGGTAAGGAAACAAATGTTTTAACTCCCTATTCTTTAGTTTTAACTCCCCAATACATAAATTACTAATATACCCTTCTTACTTTTTCGCTTTTGATTTTCCCCGCATTTCTTCTCCCGCCAGCTTCGCTTTCCCTGTTTTCTTCCCGACACCAATCTCGGCGTCCTTCACCGGCGAAATCAAGCCAGCTTTCTCTCTTCAATTTCCTTCTCCCGCGAGTTCTTGACGACACATTCTCGGCGTCCTTCATCGGCGAAATCAAGCCAGCTTCCTCTCCGGCGTTTCCTTCTTCCCCAAATTTCTTGATGACTTAATCTCGTAAACCCTAATCAGCGAACAAAGGCAAGTCGACCATTTCCCTCTCCCTCATTTCTTCCCGACACAATGTGAAGCAAGATTATAGCCGTGTAGATCCATCAACCCACCGACGAGGAGACTGAATCAAGCTTTGTCGCCGGAGATAGAGTTGAAGTCAGGCATTTTTTGTAGTTTTTTATCTATTAGTCGGAACTCTCTAATTATCATCTTTCTTATTTCCCTATTCGTTTAAACAAAGATTAGTGATTGATTAAGTACAACTTCGCCCTATTATAAGTATATTGTTACTATTCCTATGAGATTTCAATTTATCAATACTATTTAGCATCATTCTTTAAAAATTTAAGAATTCCTTGATCATAGATAAGTGGTGAGAGGGAGGTAAATAGCAATTGTCAGCAATTGCCATTTCTATAGATAAATAGGCAATTGTTCATGTTTAATGATGATATTAAATTTTTTCTATTATTATTAAATTGAATATTTATTGTTTGTAAGTAGGCAAATGTTTACTTGATTAATTTTCAGTTTACTTTATGGTCTAAATACTAAAATTGTGTTGGATATTTCGAGTAAGGGTTGAACAGAATCAAAGATGGTGAAGACTAAGAAAGAAGCAAAGAATAACAAAGATGCTAAAGAGGTTAACAGTGGGAAAAAAGCTCAGTTTCGGTGTTCACTCTACTTTTTTAGAGCTGTGATGGATAAAGTGGGACCCGAAAATGACTGATAAGCAAAAGGAGAGTATTCAAAACACTCCATTTGGTATATGGCTTAAGATGCCCAAATTGGCAATCAGCAGCTCCAGAGTTGATATAATTTTAAAAAGATTTCAGTTGCAATCTCATTCATTGTGTTTGGTGAAAATATTGTTGTTCCCTTTACATCACCAGAGTTTTCCATTGTTCTTTGGCTTACGTTATGCAGGGCAACCAGTTGATTTAGATGTGAATTTGAAGTCCAAATTTGTTGCTCAGTATTTCTCTGGGAAAGTTGGCAATGTGACCAGAAGTGCAATCTATGATAGACTATCCTCTTTAGCTGGATCAGAGAGTAACTCAGATGTGGATGATTTTGTTCGGATGTTTATTTGTTTAGTGTTTAATTGTATCATTTTTCCTGTGGCCAACTACTCAACACCTCGATTCATTATGCCATACATTGATGACCTGACCACCTTCTTTGATTATTCGTGGGGAGATGCGGCTTATAGATTTTTGAGCAATCAAATTTTCAAATATATTGGAAAGGGTGATGTTAGAAGAAAGAAGTATTTAGATGGTTCAACTGTTAGATTGATGGTGAGTTTTTTTAGTATGCTTTTATTATGTTTTGTTCTGTTATACTAATAAATTTATTTATTTAGGGATGGTTATATGAAAGAATACCTTCACTTGGCGTAGTACGTTCGCTACATACTTTTCCCAGGTTGTTCCGTTGGGGGGAAAGTAAGATACCTAACAAACCTGATTTAGCGGAGAGGTTATTGAATTCCATTGACTATAGTAAAGTAAGTTCATATTTTATAGTAGACATACTCAAATATGATGAATTGTAGTGACCTTTTAATTTTAATTGTGAAAAGGTGTTATCCATTGTACCATTTTCGGATGAAGATATACTGTTTCATCATAGGCGAGCAAGTTTATCGGTAATATTATCATTAAATAAGTATTTTGTTAAATGAAGTTGAGAAAATATTTATTTGCTACAAGAATCTTGTAATTTTTTCAGGGCTCAGAATGTGTTAAATGTGGTGGATTGATTGCTGGCACAAGTTGGGCCAATACTGAACCAATGGAGAAAGAGTTTGGTGGTGAGCTACATCCACAGACTGATGATATCAGTGGGTCAGAATACAACAAGAGAGTTGAAGTTAAAGACTCCATTGAAGGTGAAATGGCTGGGTTTGTTGAAGTGTCGGTTGAAAAGAATATAGTAGAGCAATTTGTGCCCTCTATTGCAATGACGGTTAGGACAAGGGCAGACAGAATGAAGAAAAAAAAGGATGAAATATATGTTACGCCGCCGAGTACAACACCTAAACGTAGGAGGAAGGCAGGCAAAGAGGTGTTAGCATCAATTGTAGACCCAATAGTGTTGGAAGAGGTGTTAGCATCAATTTCTCGTTTATTTATTTATTGTTAACCGTGTTTCTATTTTATTCTTATGTTCTTAAATCTATCTACATAGGGAGAGACGACTATAGATGTTGCTACAATTGGAAGGGATGCTGTTGCGGATGTGATGAATAAATATAGAGAAATGAGAAATTTTTGTGGATATGAAGAAGCAACTGATGAAGAGCGAGAGATGGTAACAGAATATCTTTCTCGAGATAAGTTAGAGTATGTTAATCTTGTACATGTTTCCTTTTCTAGAATATTAGTCCTTTATAGTGAAATATTATATAAATTTTCAAATTTACAGTGTGGTTGTGTGGGAGGAAGATGATGTGGTCCTTGATGGCCTCCAATTCTGTGAATTCTTATTTCGTAATCCAGTTGGATCCGAAATTATTGATTGTTACATGAGAATAATGAGAAAGCAAAGTGTCAAGAAAGGGTTTGAAATTTTTGGCATGGACATGGGTGTTCAGGTTTGTGGTGTTCTTTGACCTTACAAATGAATTCTTTAATTTTTGTTTACAATGAGAAATATGACTCTATTTCTACATGTAGAGAGAAGTCCTTCATAAATTGGAAGGACATAGGCGTAATCGATTGCTGCGGAAGGGAGAATATGAAGAATTTGTTGGAAAACTTACTTCAGCGACAAGGAATCAATTAAAACATCTCAATGAAGATTTATTTACAAGATGCAGATATATTATTTTTCCCTTGAACTATGGATGACATTGGTATCTATTATTCTATTCAACAAGAGAAAGCAAATTCAAGACCATGAACTCGAAACCTCATCCAGCTGCTTTCAGGACAGCGAAAGTTTATGTAAGTTTCATCATTTGTATTTCTATAACTCTTAAAACTTAAATTTCACAGCTAAATCAATATTTGCAGGCTGAATTTTTGGCTGGATACATGAAAAATTTCTCAGGCTTTGACCTTGGTAAAATAACAGTAATGAAAACAAAGTGTCGTCACCAAGGCGAGACACTCGATTGTGGTGTTTTTACTTGTTTGTGGATTGAGTGTCTAGCGCTTGATGATGATGAAAAATGGAATTATGAAAAAGAGGTAAAGATGGATGCGTATCGGGCACACATGACAGCAATTATTCTGTCAGATGAAAATGGAATTATGAAGAAGTAGACTTTTCTAATCTCATGTGATTATGAATTTTGGTGGAAAACGTATATTTGTTGTAAGTTGGTGTATCTGCAGATATTCTCATCTTCATCACCTTTAGCCTATGTAATTATGGTTGTGAGTTGCTGAATGTTATGGAAAGTGGATGTTTTGTTGTTGAAATATGGAAAATATGTGATTATGGATGATTATGGATGTTTTGTTGCTGATTATGGATGATTTGTTGTGGAAAAAATTATGCATGATTATGTGCTAAGTGATGTCAATGTGATCTTATTGAGCATTTCTTTTTCTGATGCATTCGGCATTCTGTTTCATTTCTTAGTTGATGATTTTGATTGCTCTTCACTTGCATTTGATATGATCTGAGATTCAAAGTGTTCAGGTAGAGTATGTATTCTTACTTGCTTTGTGATATATATTCTTCACTTGCTGTGTTGGAGCAGAGTGTGTTTCATAGAAGACAGTTCCTATAAATCTTGAGTATTTGTTGTTGTGTGAGTTCAGTTATGAAACTGAATGTTTGTTCAGTTATGAAAATTAATGTTTGTTCAGTTATGAAACTCATTGTTATGATTTGTGTACTCTTTATGTGCATGACATATGTGGGATATATAAAGGAGATGCTGTCAGAATTTCAGCCGAAATTGAGTACAGATCAGCAGAAATTGAGTACAGATTGATGAAAATCGAGTACAAGGATAGGAAACCTATACCTCTCTCATGATCTTGATGCAAATTCTATTGTAGTTAGAGTCCAAGGTTAGGAAAACAAGTAGGATCATGATATATGCCCTATTATTTGACAATCCAAGAGTTGGCAAAGCCATGGGGATTTTCAGTACAAATTGATGCAATTTCAGTACACATTGGCTGAAATCGAGTACAAATCAGCCCAAATTGAGTACAGATTGATGAAAATCGAGTACAAGGTTAGGAAACCTATTCCTCTCTCATGATCTTGATGCAAAGTCCATTGTAGTTAGAGTCCAAGGTTAGGAAAACCAAGATAGGATCATGATATATGCCCTATTATTTGACTATCTAAGAGTTGGCAAGGCCATTGAGATTTTGAGTACAAATTGATACAATTTCGGTACACATTGGCTGAAATCGAGTACATATCAGCCCAAATTGAGTATAAATTTATGCAAATCGAGTACAAGGTTAGAAAACATATACCTCTCTCATGATCTTGATGCAAAGTCTATTGTAGTTAGAGTCCAAGGTTAGGAAAAACAAGATATGATCATGAGAGAGGTATCACTTACCTCTCTCATGATCTTGATGCAAAGTCTATTGTAGTTAGAGTCCAAGGTTAGGAAAACAAGATAGGATCATGATATATGCCCTATTATTTGACAATCCAAGAGTTGGCAAGGCCATGGAGATTTTGAGTACAAATTGATGCAATTTCAGTACACATTGGCTGAAATCGAGTACAAATCAGCCCAAATTGAGTACAGATTGATGAAAATCGAGTACAAGGATAGGAAACCTATACCTCTCTCATGATCTTGATGCAAAGTCTATTGTAGTTAGAGTCCAAGCTTAGGAAAACAAGATAGGATCATGATATATGCCCTATTATTTGACAATTCAAGAGTTGGCAAGACCATGGGGATTTTGAGTACAAATTGATGCAATTTCAGTACACATTGGCTGAAATCGAGTACAAATCAGCCCAAATTGAGTACAGATTGATGAAAATCGAGTACAAGGATAGGAAACCTATACCTCTCTCATGATCTTGATGCAAAGTCCATTGTAGTTAGATTCCAAGGTTAGGAAAAACAAGATAGGATCATGAGAGAGGTATCACTTACCTCTCTCATGATCTTGATGCAAAGTCTATTGTAGTTAGAGTCCAAGGTTAGGAAAACAAGATAGGATCATGATATATGCCATAATATTTGACAATCCAAGAGTTGGCAAGGCCATGGAGATTTTGAGTACAAATTGATGCAATTTCAGTACACATTGGCTGAAATAGAGTACAAATCAGCCCAAATTGAGTACATATTGATGAAAATCGAGTACAAGGATAGGAAACCTATACCTCTCACATGATCTTGATGCAAAGTCTATTGTAGTTAGAGTCCAAGGTTAGGAAAACAAGATAGGATCATGATATATGCCCTATTATTTGACAATCCAAGAGTTGGCAAGGCCATGGGGATTTTGAGTACAAATTGATGCAATTTCAGTACACATAGGCTGCAATCGAGTACAAATCAGCCCAAATTGAGTACAGATTGATGAAAATCGAGTACAAGGTTAGGAAACCTATACCTCTCTCATGATCTTGATGCAAAGTTCATTGTAGTTAGAGTCCAAGGTTAGGAAAAACAAGATAGGATCATGAGAGAGGTATCACTTACCTCTCTCATGATCTTGATGCAAAGTCTATTGTAGTTAGAGTCCAAGGATAGGAAAATAAGATAGGATCATGATATATGCCCTATTATTTGACAATCCAAGAGTTGGCAAGGCCATGGAGATTTTGAGTACAAATTGATGCAATTTCAGTACACATTGGCTGAAATAGAGTACAAATCAGCCCAAATTGAGTACAGATTGATGAAAATCGAGTACAAGGATAGGAAACCTATACCTCTCTCATGATCTTGATGCAAAGTCTATTGTAGTTAGAGTCCAAGGTTAGGAAAACAAGATAGGATCATGATATATGCCCTATTATTTGATAATCCAAGAGTTGGCAAGACCATGGGGATTTTGAGTACAAATTGATGCAATTTCAGTACACATTGGCTGAAATCGAGTACAAATCAGCCCAAATTGAGTACAGATTGATGAAAATCGAGTACAAGGATAGGAAACCTATACCTCTCTCATGATCTTGATGCAAAGTCCATTGTATTTAGATTCCAAGGTTAGGAAAAATAAGATAGGATCATGAGAGAGGTATCACTTACCTCTCTCATGATCTTGATGCAAAGTCTATTGTAGTTAGAGTCCAAGGTTAGGAAAACAAGATAGGATCATGATATATGCCCTATTATTTGACAATCCAAGAGTTGGCAAGGCCATGGGGATTTTGAGTACAAATTGATGCAATTTCAGTACACATTGGCTGAAATCGAGTACAAATCAGCCCAAATTGAGTACAGATTGATGAAAATCGAGTACAAGGTTAGGAAACCTATACCTCTCTCATGATCTTGATGCAAAGTCCATTGTAGTTAGAGTCCAAGGTTAGGAAAAACAAGATAGGATCATGAGAGAGGTATCACTTACCTCTCTCATGATCTTGATACAAAGTCCATTGTAGTTGAGTCCAAGGTTAGGAAAACAAGATAGGATCATGATATATGCCCTATTATTTGACAATCCAAGAGTTGGCAAGGCCATGGGGATTTTGAGTACAAATTGATGCAATTTCAGTACACATAGGCTGAAATCGAGTACAAATCACCCCAAATTGAGTACAGATTGATGAAAATCGAGTACAAGGTTAGGAAACCTATACCTCTCTCATGATCTTGATGCAAAGTCCATTGTAGTTAGAGTCCAAGGTTAGGAAAAACAAGATAGGATCATGAGAGAGGTATCACTTACCTCTCTCATGATCTTGATGCAAAGTCTATTATAGTTAGAGTCCAAGGTTAGGAAAACAAGATAGGATCATGATATATGCCCTATTATTTGACAATCCAAGAGTTGGCAAGGCTATGGAGATTTTGAGTACAAATTGATGCAATTTCAGTACACATTGGCTGAAATAGAGTACAAATCAGCCCAAATTGAGTACAGATTGATGAAAATCGAGTACAAGGATAGGAAACCTATACCTCTCTCATGATCTTGATGCAAAGTCTATTGTAGTTAGAGTCTTGTTTTTCCTAACCTTGGACCCTAACTACAATGGACTTTGCATCAAGATCATGAGCGAGGTATAGGTTTCCTAACCTTGTACTCGATTTTCATCAATCTGTACTCAATTTGGGCTGATTTGTACTCAATTTCAGCCAATGTGTACTGAAATTGCATCAATTTGTACTCAAAATTCCCATGGCCTTGCCAACTCTTGGATTGTCAAATAATAGGGCATATATCATGATCCTATCTTGTTTTCCTAACCTTGGACTCTAACTACAATAGACTTTGCATCAAGATCATGAGAGAGGTAAGTGATACCTCTCTCATGATTCTATCTTGTTTTTCCTAACCTTGGACTCTAATTACAATGGACTTTGCATCAAGATCATGAGAGAGGTATAGGTTTCCTAACCTTGTACTCGATTTTCATCAATCTGTACTCAATTTGGGCTGATTTGTACTCGATTTCAGCCTATGTGTACTGAAATTGCATCAATTTGTACTCAAAATCTCAATGGCCTTGCCAACTCTTGGATTGTCAAATAATAGGGCATATATCATGATCCTATCTTGTTTTCCTAACCTTGGACTCTAACTACAATAGACTTTGCATCAAGATCATGAGAGAGGTAAGTGATACCTCTCTCATGATCCTATCTTGTTTTTCCTAACCTTGGAATCTAACTACAATGGACTTTGCATCAAGATCATGAGAGAGGTATAGGTTTCCTATCCTTGTACTCGATTTTCATCAATCTGTACTCAATTTGGGCTGATTTGTACTCGATTTCAGCCAATGAGTACTGAAATTGCATCAATTTGTACTCAAAATCCCCATGGTCTTGCCAACTCTTGGATTGTCAAATAATAGGACATATATCATGATCCTATCTTGTTTTCCTAACCTTGGACTCTAACTACAATAGACTTTGCATCAAGATCATGAGAGAGGTAAGTGATACCTCTCTCATGATCCTATCTTGTTTTTCCTAACCTTGGACTCTAACTACAATGGACTTTGCATTAAGATCATGAGAGAGGTATAGGTTTCCTAACCTTGTACTCGATTTTCATCAATCTGTACTCAATTTGGGCTGATTTGTACTCGATTTCAGCCTATGTGTACTGAAATTGCATCAATTTGTACTCAAAATCCCCATGGCCTTGCCAACTCTTGGATTGTCAAATAATAGGGCATATATCATGATCTTATCTTGTTTTCCTAACCTTGGACTCAACTACAATGGACTTTGTATCAAGATCATGAGAGAAGTAAGTGATACCTCTCTCATGATCCTATCTTGTTTTTCCTAACCTTGGACTCTAACTACAATGGACTTTGCATCAAGATCATGAGAGTGGTATAGGTTTCCTAACCTTGTACTCGATTTTCATCAATCTGTACTCAATTTGGGCTGATTTGTACTCGATTTCAGCCAATGTGTACTGAAATTGCATCAATTTGTACTCAAAATCCCCATGGCCTTGCCAACTCTTGGATTGTCAAATAATAGGGCATATATCATGATCCTATCTTGTTTTCCTAACCTTGGACTCTAACTACAATAGACTTTGCATCAAGATCATGAGAGAGGTAAGTGATATCTCTCTCATGATCCTATCTTGTTTTTCCTAACCTTGGAATCTAACTACAATGGACTTTGCATCAAGATCATGAGAGAGGTATAGGTTTCCTATCCTTGTACTCGATTTTCATCAATCTGTACTCAATTTGGGCTGATTTGTACTCGATTTCAGCCTATGTGTACTGAAATTGCATCAATTTGTACTCAAAATCCCCATGGTCTTGCCAACTCTTGGATTGTCAAATAATAGGGCATATATCATGATCCTATCTTGTTTTCCTAACCTTGGACTCTAACTACAATAGACTTTGCATCAAGATCATGAGAGAGATATAGGTTTCCTATCCTTGTACTCGATTTTCATCAATCTGTACTCAATTTGGGCTGATTTGTACTCGATTTCAGCCTATGTGTACTGAAATTGCATCAATTTGTACTCAAAATCCCCATGGCCTTGTCAACTCTTGGATTGTCAAATAATAGGGCATATATCATGATCTTATCTTGTTTTCCTAACCTTGGACTCAACTACAATGGACTTTGTATCAAGATCATGAGAGAGGTAAGTGATACCTCTCTCATGATCCTATCTTGTTTTTCCTAACCTTGGACTCTAACTACAATGGACTTTGCATCAAGATCATGAGAGAGGTATAGGTTTCCTAACCTTGTACTCGATTTTCATCAATCTGTACTCAATTTGGGCTGATTTGTACTCGATTTCAGCCAATGTGTACTGAGATTGCATCAATTTGTACTCAAAATCCCCATGGCCTTGCCAACTCTTGGATTGTCAAATAATAGGGCATATATCATGATCCTATCTTGTTTTCGTAACCTTCGGTTCAACTACTGAAATTGTATCAATCTGTACTCAATTTCTGCTGATCTGTACTCAATTTCGGCTAAAATTCTGACAGCATCTCCTTTGTATATCCCACATATGTCATGCACATAAAGAGTACACAAATCATAACAATGAATTTCATAACTGAACAAACATTTATTTTCATAACTGAACAAACATTCAGTTTTATAACTGAACTCACACAACAACAACAACAAATACTCAAGATTTATAGGAACTGTCTTCTATGAAACACACTCTGCTCGAACACAGCAAGTGAAGATTTGACAATCAAAAGCATTCAGTTTCATAACTGAACTAGCATTCATGTTCACACTTGAACTAACACAATAACAACAACAAATACGAGTTATTACAAAAACTATGAAATACAGATATCACACCAAGCTTAAACATCAACTAGTATCAAGCCCACATTACATAGACAGTTCCCGGTACATAAACATCACTAACATAACATAATATTAAAGGATCATTACACCAAGAGCACGCCCTGAATAATTGCACTGGTTCGAGTACTCCTTCTCTTAGGTACATCCTTGCTTCTTGCTTGTTCTATCATCCTCTTTTTCCTGTAAATTGGAAAATGTATTAGAGATCAAATATATGAGTACATGCTCATTAAAAGAAATTTCAGAATACAATGTTTTACTTGTAAATCAAACAGTTCCATACTATTTTCACAAAATAAAAGTAGAGTTAGTTAATGGCTTCTTTGCAACTGCGTCGGTTATGACCTCGCCCATGACACCGACCACACTTTGTCACACGTTTTTCGACTTGCGAAGGTATCCTTTGAGTTCTTCTTCTGCCTGGTTGGCTTTGAACAATGGGAGCATTGATTACAAATTGCTGCTCGAGATTGTACTCAGACATGTGACATGTAGGGATCGGATTTAGGATTCCTTTGTAGCTTTCACGATACAACTCAATTTTAAAGTACTTGTCACAGAAATCATATACTGATAATGACTTTGACTCTATTGCTGAACATGCATGTTTGCATAGAAACCTATTAATCTGCCATGCTTTGCACGAACAAGTCCGAGCAGACAAATCAACAGCAAATGATTTATTCCCATCCACAACTTCAAACTCCAACCACATGCCTTGCGAACTATTAAACTACGAGATTCAGCATATGTTTTTGGAAGAGCATTCTCCTTTGATGGACTCAATCTTTTAACCATCTCCATTGTTGCTTCACGTCGTCTGTGCATCATATCCATAATTTGAATCCGTATGTGATCGACCATGGCTACGATAGGAAGAAATCGTGCTGCTTTAACCCAATTATTCCAAGACTCAGCTATGTTATTATTCATGACACCCCACCGATTTCCTAGAAAATATGCATTTGCCCAACTTTCTGGACACGAAGATACTATAAAGTCTTTGGCAAGTGGCATTGACCCTACTATCATGTTAACATATTCTTCAAATTCTTGTGTCGATAGGGCATATGCAGCTTTTTTGAAAATAGATGACCAATATTTTTTGTTATGAAGTGGGTACCTTCGCATGACCTACATTCAAATAACAAAAAAATAGTACATAAACTAGTATTATTCAAAAAGCAATGTTTTCCTAACACAAATATGTCATTAGCCAAACCTGTTTCACGAAATTGTCTACCAAATGCCTCAAACAGTAGGCATGATGACTATCTGGGAATATTATCTGAATAGCCTTGATTATCCCAGGATGTCTATCAGAAAAAAACGTGAACTCATGGAACCCAATATAGGAATGCGAAAGCAGGGCACTTTTAAGTTGGAAACAGAACCATCCCCAATTATTATCATTTTCAGCATCTACAACTGAATATGCTAATGTGAAAAGATCATCATTAGCATCCTTTGCCACAGCAACCAAAATGTATCCTTTGTATTTATTCTTTATGTGAGTGCCATCTAAGAAAACCAAGGGTCTACATCCATTGATAAAACCAATTGCACATGCATTGAAGCAGATGAATAACCGTTTAAATTTATTACCACAATGATCAATTTCACACTCGACAAAACTTCCAGGATTAGTTTCTTTGATAGCACTACAATACCATCGTAATCTATCATAAGACCCCTCCTCTACACCATGAATGTCATGCATTGCCAATTCCTTCCCTTTCCAAACTCTGTTGTAATTAAGCTCGACCTCATAATCTCTATGAATATCTTTCAACATTGTGCATGGTCGATACGAGGGCTCTCCCCTCAATCTATCTATCACAACATTGAAAACCCAGGCAGCATCAGCTTTAGGATGTCCTCTACTACGAAGATTGTCATCTCCACAAGTATGTATTAGATTGCATTTTCTAATGCCAAAAAGTTTGTCAGCTTTATGTTTTGAAGCATATATTCTCCAAGAACAGTTGTTTTCGCTACAGACAAGAATAATCTTCTTATTATCATTCTTTTTATACAAAAACGATCGTCTCATAGCAACTGCATAATTTTTAGCACATTTTCGAAATTCTGTAGCATCCTTGAATATCTGGCCCTCTCCACGGATGCAATGACTCCAAGCATCTATGGAATTTCTTACCAAACCCACTTCAAGATAGCCATCATTATTAGTCTGTGTCTCTTCTTCAATTTCAAACCTTATCAATTTAACAATGAGTATAATATCATTGTAAACATAAAATAATTATAATTAACCTACTATCCATACACCAAAATTAAAGACTTAACCTTTGGGAGAGTACTTTATGTAATATATTAACAAACCTAAACTAAAATTAAATACTTAACCTTTAGGATGCAATGACTTTACATAATCTCCACGGATGCAATGACTTTACATATGTTCAAGATTCACAAGAAAAAACCACACCCACAATATATTTCCATGATAAATAACTAAACAATCATCAATAATTGCACTTTACAACGACATATCAAGCAAATCAAAAAAATATATTTTATCATCATTAATATCTACATGCGGAAAAAAATCAAGGTAGAAATTTTTTACCTCTCGAGACTGTGAGCAATCATGTGATCTTTTTCCACCGCTCTCATATTAATTATTGTCAATCTCATAGACGTGTAAAGATGTGTCATAATCCGGACATCATCATCTTCATGCAATGTCACATACATATTTTGATGTGGTGCAAGATATTGCAAAAGCACATTTTGTGGAACAATCTCCTCACATTTTCTTCCAAGATTAACAAACAGCTCCTTAAGACTGAAGCCATTAAAAATTGAAATCATATAGAGGTCTTCTTTATACTTGCAACTACCCAGAAATGAAAAATTTGAAGATCCAGATCCAGATTCCATTTCTCTAAGAAACTGATCAAAATCTGTCACCTGAGTGATTGAGAAATTGCATTGGAAAAGTCTATACAATTTCATATATAGATATCAATTTAAATAAATTTGACAAATTATATTTAATTTCATAACACAGCATAAATGAGGAATAATATACTCATTCAAATATTATTGGCCTTTATTTATATTCAAATATTAGAAAATTATCTTATATAATTTCTCAGGAATTCCAACTTCCAAAAGAGGAAGATACGATTCATAAAATGAATTTTTGAGATGGAGGTGGATTCTTTCCTGTAGTAGTTGGAGTTGGAGGAGCAAGCGTAAGCGAACAAGCCTACACGCGCTATCTCAAGATTTCACCTCCATCTCAAAAAATCCGACCAAAAACCAATAAAATATAAATAATGAGATATGTGAAAATTCAATCAAACAAAATACGACTAATAGATTAAAAAAGACTATAAAAATTAAAAAAATTTACTATTTTTTAAGGTGATTGTGTGTCTTCGACTCTGTCTTCGACGTCGACGCTTACTTCACTTTCCTCGTCGGTCGTTTGCTCTCGGTTGATATCTCGCTACTCCCGATCGATGGATCTCGATGGGTATGATCTTGCTTCAGTCTCCTCCTCGGCGTGGATAGGTAGAGCGATGGATTTCACTGGTTAGGGTTTGTTTAGGATGGACATTGTAACGGGAAGAAATAGAGAAGAGGGAAATGGAGCCATCGATTTCCTTGGTTTGGGTTTCTTTAGGATGGAGAATCTGTAGGGAAGAAATGGAGAAGAGGGAGGCGCTGGTTAGGGTTTTTTGCTTTGGAGAAGAGGGAGGCGCTCGTCAACAAATGGGGGAGAAGGTATTGGAGAGAGGGATAACATTTAATAAGGGTAGATTGGTAAATTTATGTATTAGGGAGTTAAAAAAAAAGTTTAGGGAGTCAAAACTATTGTTCCCTTGCCAAGGGAGCTAACACAACTCTACTTTTCTGATTAGGGAGTTTTTAATAAGTCTCCCTTCAAATAAATTATGAAACGTATAATAAAATTTGAAATTAATAAAATATCCCAGAAAATAAGTGAATCTGAGAGGATTTGACTGATGAAATTTTTTTTATCTGTCATCGAAATAAATTAAAAAATATTCATATCAGATATAACATCTAAAAATTCAATTTCTTATAATTATATATCATATTTGGAGAAAAAATATATCATAATTAGAAATTGAATCTCGGATATAAATGATAACTTAATACCCTTCCACTATACTATAATTTGAAGAAAACAAGCCCGGAAGAAGAGGGATAGGATGGAGACTAATTGTAAGAGAAATTAAAATAAACACACATTATATATTATCATTGATTATTTTTAGATTTATGATTTAAGATTTAGGATAGAGCGAAATGCCCTTTTCAAATTTTAATTTCAAATAGCTGAGAATAAATGAATCATCTTTTATCACCGTTGATTCACTTTAATTAATACGAACCACTAACATTGAAAATTATTTTGATTTTCTTAAGTCACCCAAAGGACTAGTAGTAGTTACTAGGTCAACAGACCAGGGGGGCTTGACGGCCCAGCTACAATTACCTAAATAAACTTGCAAAGGTCAAATGGCCAATGAAAGCATTCAGATGGTAAGAGGTGATTCGCTCGTCTTCAATATCCTTGTCAATTAGTTTTAGGGTCAATACAGAGGAGGTAAATCACAAAGGCTACTAGCCCGGGCACTAGCATTGGTTTTGCAGGGTTTAATCCCCAAACCTCAAGTTAACAACACCGCACATTTTAGCCATCAATACATAGCCAACGAAAGCATTAAATGATTAATGAGGTTGGGTAACGTCGAATCTCAGGCGACCGGGAGCAGCTGAAGTTCCTATCAGCTTGTGATATCGAGGATGCCCAAGCTATGTAAACCTGACTGAGGCGTTGAGGATGTCCGGCTAGGAGTAGCCGAAGTTCTTACCAGCTTGTGGTGCCGAGGATGCCCAAGCTATGTAGACCTGACTGAGGTGCTGAGGATGCTCGGCCGGAAGCAGCCGAAGTTCCTACCAGCTTATGGCGCTGAAGATGCTCAAGCTGTGTAGACCTGGTCGAGGTGCTGAGGATGTTCGGCTGGGAGCAATCGAAGTTCCTACCAGCTTATGGCGCCGAAGATGCTCAAGCTGTGTAGACCTGGTCAAGGTGCTGAGGATGTTCGGCTGGGAGCAGCCGAAGTTCCTACCAACTTGTGGTGCCGAGGATGCCCAAGCTATGTAGACCTGGTCGAGGTGCTGAGGATGTCTGGCCAGTAGCAGCCAAAGTTCCTACTAGCTCACGGTGTCGAGGATGCCCAAGCTATGTAGATTTGGCCGAGGTGCTGAGGATGTCCGACCGAGAGCAACCAAAGTTTCTACCAGCTCACGGTGCCAAAGATGCCCAAGTTGTGTAGACCTGGCCGAGGTGCTAAAGATGCCCAGCGGGGAGCTGCAGTTCCTACTAGCTTATAGTGTCGTGGATGCCCAAGCTGTGTAGACCTAGCCAAGGTGATGAGGATGCCCGGCTGGGAGCAGCCAAAGTTCCTATCAGCTCACGGTGCTGAGGATGACCAAATTGTGTAGATCTGGCCAAGGTGCTGAGGATGCCCGGCCAGGAGCAGCCGAAGTTCCTACCAGCTCGCGATGCCGACTGATGGGGTTGAATAGCCCGTGGCGGGCACGTGGGCTGAAGAAGTTGTGTGGCAAGATGTGATGAGTCTGAGCGACTCCCCTTATCAGAGCTCTCGGGACACTCTTGGGAAGAGGAGCCTCCAGGGCCCCCGCGATAAACACGCCCTAGAAGATCATATCAGAAAACCCTTCCCGGGATCACCCCGGTAAGTCGGGTCCCGAGACCACCTCGGGGAAAGGGAGCGGCAGCGATCACTCGGGCCAGAAGACCCTGAGATCACCTCGGGGAAGCAGAGCTCACTCAACATTCGACCTCAAGCAACGATCCCCCTTTTTTCTTGGATCTATGGATAAACATCCCCACTCGCACAGAGTCATCACGACCCTTAAATCTCGCAACGAGTCTCACTTAATGGCGGCGTGGACCATTTCAAAGGCTATCCAATAACCGCCAAAGGGGGGGGGGATGTGGCATAAATCATGGGGACATGCCAAGGTAGTGGTCACCGGTATAAAAGGTAGTCCAACCCCTCTGGTAAGGAGGTCCGGCATTCTCTGCTACTCATATATTTTTCTACTTTATAGTTCTCCTCTCCATCGAGGCACTGACTTGAGCGTCAGAGTGGGCTCCGCCGGACAATCTCCGGTGTGTTCCTCTAACGCTCGTGTTGATCTCGCAGGGCGCAGAGTTCCTTCCCTCCTGTTAGTATCCGTGTGGGTTGAACCTCAGTGACTGGCCATCGACGTAGATTCCTTTCAGAACACCGACGATGCCCCAGATGTGTAGACTTGGTCGCGGCTATACTTAACTGGTTTCAAACCGGTTCATTGCGTATTGTCTCATCCTCAAATGTCATACATCTGACTCCTTGATCCTCCACATGCCTAAAGCTCTCGCTATCAAGGCCTCAGTGAAAAGATCTCCCAGGTTGTCCTCTGATGTAACCTAGGCAACAACAACTTTTCCTCTCCTGGGTGGTATTTGCGCTCTATGTGGTTACTCGCCTTATGGGCTAGTGATTCCTTCGAGTATGCAACTGCACCATTGTTTATCACAACAAAATATGATAGCTTTGAGCAAACCAGGAATCATATCGAAGTCCATCATGAGGTTCCTGAACCATGTAGCTTTCTTGGCAGCCTCAGAGGCTGCCATATACTCAGCTTCCATGGTGGAGTCCGCCACGCAGCCGCTGCGTGACACTCCTCCAACCTATGGTTCCACCTCCTAAAGTAAACACAAAACTTCGAAGAATACTTATATTTGCCCCTATCTGACTGGAATTTTGTATCCATATAACCCACAGAAGATTGGTCTGCCCGGTAAACTAACATATAGTCCTTAGTCCTTCTCAGGCACTAATATATACTTTTACCGTAATCCAATTTCCTTGACCTAGATTACTCCGATATCTTCTAACCATGCCCACGGCACAACAGATATCTGGTCTTGATTTTAGCATACATGAGGCTTCCTAATGTTGATGCAGTCTGACCCTGATTGTTGTTTTGGTGTTGACATCGATTTTAGTTTAGGTTGATGATTATGATTAAGTCCTGATCGAGGATTAGGCAGGTTATGGAAAATCCTAGCTTGGAGGGCTAGGTGTTGGAAAATCCTAACCTGGAGGGTTAGGTATGGAAAATCCTAGCTTGGAGGGCTAGGTGTTGAAAAGTCCTAATTCGGAAGGGTTGGGTAAAAATTCCTAGCTTAGAGGGCTGGGTGAAAAGTCCTAACTTGGAGGGTTAGGTGAAAAGTCCCAACTTGGAGGGTTAGGTGAAAAATCCTGGCTTGGAGGGTCAGGTCCTAGCTTGGAGGGCTAGGTGTGGAAAGTTCTAACTCGGAAGGTTAGGTGAAAAGTCCTAGCTTGGAGGGCTAGGTGAAAAGTCCAAACTTGGAGGGTTAGGTGAAAAGTCTCAACTGGAGGGTTAGGTGAAAAATCCTGGCTTGGAGGGTCAGGTCCTAGCTTGGAGGGCTAGGTTGGATGAAACCCTAGCTTGGAGGGCTAGGTTGGAGCCCCTGGATCGGTCTGGTGACCGATCAGGGAGTTGGCACGGTGCTCCTTCGTGGATCGGTCTGGTGACCAATCCAGCGATGACTGATCGGACTGGTGACCGATCAGGGAGTATGCGTTTCACCCACTGCTTGGCTCCTGATCGATCTAGTGACCGATCAGGGAGCACACAGTGAGGTTGAGTTCCCTGGCTGATCTGCTCCTGATCGGTCTGGTGATCGATCAGGATCACTGTGCAGATCGTTCTGGAGAACGATTCAGCGTCACGGGTTCCTCACTATGATCAATCAGGACGGAGCCTGATCTGTCTGGTCATAACCTGATCGGTCTGGTGACCGATCAGGAGGCTCCCTGATCGGTCCGGTGACCGATCAGGAGGCTCCCTGATCGGTCCGGTGACCGATCAGGAGGCTCCCTGGTCGGTCCGGTGACCGATCATGAGGCTCCCTGATCGGTCCGGTGACCGATCAGGAGGTTTGGACTGCGAAGCTCAGAAATCGCCCAGTAAAGAGGTGGATCGGTCTGGTGATCGATCCACAACCTGGGATCGGTCTGGTGATCGATCCAGGAAAGTCCCAAAGAAATCGCGATTTCTGATTGAGCGTTGGGGACCGATCAGGATGAAGCCTGATCGGTCTGGACCCAGCCTGATCAGTCTGGTGACCGATCAGGTGGCTCTCTGATCGGTCCGGTGACCGATCACTTTAATTCAAAATGTACTGTCAGACGCTCTGATCGCGTCTGAACGTATCTGATTCTCTGTGTTTCATCTCTGATGCTTGATTTCCTGGTTGATATACTGCTCTAATGATCTGATTAAGCTGCAGGTGACAGGGGAGGATTCAAACACTCAAGGAGAGTCAAAGGTGGCCTTTCCTTGGAGCAGGTTTGTCCGTTTTCCATCTCAGGTTGCAACGGCTGGAGCTGCAGACTGGAGCTTGGCTGAGGGAAGCTCAGGGAGTCCAGGGAGAGCTCAGTGGTAGCTGGCGTTGGCAGGTAAGCAGCTGGAGGCTGCTGTGAGATGGTGTCACCT
Source organism: Boesenbergia rotunda (assembly GCA_024364735.1). Lineage (NCBI taxonomy): Eukaryota > Viridiplantae > Streptophyta > Magnoliopsida > Zingiberales > Zingiberaceae > Boesenbergia > Boesenbergia rotunda. The sequence goes on along the minus strand of JAGFNQ010001419.1, from coordinate 590,500 downwards.
GTGCTCAGAGGAGAAACAAAAGGCGGAGAGGAGAAGAGCAGAAGGAGAAGAGTTGGCTGAAACGTTCTTCTGGCTTGTTCTTGCTGCGCGATTGTGTTCTCCACATCCTTTCTTGCTTGCGTGTTCTGAAGTTTCATCATCTTGAGCAAGCATATGAAATCAGTGAAGCAACCGTTCCCTTGCTTAAGCACTTGGAGGAAGGAACAAGAGGCTTTGAGTTCGACAGCGAGAAGACACGGGGAAAGGGTTCTTGCATGAGATCGTCGCTGGGTGGAGCTCGGAGAAAGCTTGCTGTGTTCTTGTCTTTGCTAAGTGCTAAGTAAGATCTTTCTTGTGTTTCATTGTGCTTAAACTATATCCTTGATTGAAATGCTGTGGAGAGGTTACTCCACCGAGAAGGAGGTTGCTTTCTATCCGGTGTTCACCGGGGCTTGATATGCCGACGATCAAGGGATCGCCCACCTTACGGGCACGCCAAGGAGTAGGGGCAAGTTATCCCCAAACCTTGTAAACCCTCCTTTTTAGCTATCTTGCTAGTTGTGTTAGTTTGCTTTCATTTTCTATTTTTCTGCATACTCTGTGTTTGCTACTTCCGCTGTGCTACTAACAAATCTAAGTGCAGAAATTCGATAAGTGTCAAAGTCCAAGTATTTGGCTATATTTACCCCCCCCCCCCTCTCTAGCCATCCGGGATCCAACAAGTGGTATCAGAGCTTGGGGCTCTGTTTTTGCAGATTAACAACCGAGAGCTATCATCCATGGCTTTGAGAGAAGGTTTCTCCACCACCCGACCTCCCTTCTTTGATGGCGCTGACTTTCAATATTGGAGATCAAAGATGGAGTACTATCTTAAGATGGACATCAACACTTGGTTCGCTGTGAAGGAGGGTTTCACCCCTCCTAAGGATGATGAAGGCAAAGAACTTGAGTCGTGGCGGTGGACAGCTGAACAAACTTGAAAGAGTGAAGCCGACGTGAAGGCGGTGGTCACTCTACAATGCGGCATGAACAAAGACCAACTCATCAAGGTTGGTCCATTCACAAGTGCTAAAGACTTGTGGAACAAGCTCATCGAACTCCATGAGGGAACCCGAGACTCAAGAATTGCCAAGAGAGACTTATTCCTCAATCAACTCCAAAACCTCTCAATGAAGGAGAATGAGACTGTAAGTGAGCTCCACAGCAGATTCAAAGAGGTATTGAATGGTCTTCATTCGATTGATGAAAAAGTCGAGAATCGCGACCTTGTGAGGTATGTGCTAAAAGCATTTCCAAGGAATGCTTTGTGGTCATCTATGGTGGATGCCTACAAAGTTTCCAAGGATTTATCAATTGTTAAGTTAGATGATTTGTTCTGTGAAATGGAATTGCATGAGATGGCTAACAAAGGCCCCAAGGAGAAGGGGATTGCCTTAGTTGCAGGGGACCGCTCCAACAAGAAGAAGAAGGAGAAGAAGAAGGAGAAGGAAGTCTCTTCATCTTCATCCTCTTCCGAATCCGAGTCCGATTCCGATTCCGAGGAAGATGACAGTGGGTCTTCTTCCTCCGAGATGACAAATTTTGTGAGAAGAATGATGAGAAGGGGTCGACGCTTAAAGGGTAAAGGTAACCCTAGTGAAGTTAAAGTTGATAAGACTAACGTTTCTTATTTTGAGTGTGGTTGGAAAGGGTACTTCAAGAGTGAATGCCCAAAGCTAAAGAAAAAGGAGGAGAAATCCAAAAAGAAAGAGGAGAAATCAAAGAAAAAGAAGAAGGCCTTGAAGGCCACTTGGGATGAGTCATCATCTAGCTCATCCGATGAAGAGGAGAAGAAGAGCACAAGGTATGTGGCACTCATGACATTGGGAGATCAAGAGAGCGGTGATGAATCTTCCAACTCCTTAAGCGCGACTTCATCATCCCCGGATGATGAAGAAGTAACTGTTGGATCGAGAGAACCGATAGAGGGGGGTGAATATCGGAAAACGTTCGGATTTGAGATAGAGAAATTGCACAGCGGAAGATTAAAACAAAACACGCAAACACAGAGATTTTTACTTGGTTCGGAGCCTAGGTCGACTCCTACTCCAAGGCCCATGGTCGTTGACCGTTTACTGCGGGCAATACTATAATCGCGCAATAACAGTTTACAGTATTGAATTACAAATGTAGCAAGTTAAACTTTTAAAACAAAAAGCTCTTCTTTTACCGACGTCCGATGTAGGTTGTCTTTTTTCGGAGCAGCGGGACGTCGTCGGCTCGAGTTGGGAGGTTTCCGGAGCGAGGCGTGAGAGCAGAAGAGCGTAGAAGCGTTGAATCAAGTGTTGCTTGAGCCTTGGGGTCGAGGGCCCTTTATATAGGGCCTGGGGGCGCCCGGAACGTCGGGGGCGCCCCCCACGTGTCACTCGATCCGCCTCGGTCTCGGTCAGCTTCTGATCCCTTCAAACTCGGGATCATATCTTGACCGGGGCGCCCGGGACGCTGGGGGCGCCCGGGTTGACCGGGTCAAACTTTATCCCTTGGCTTCGCTGGCTTGAGCTTCGATGACTTGCTATTGGGGGCGCCCGGAGCGCTGGGGGCGCCCGGGAGCAGCAGGGGCACCCGGGAGCACAGGGGCGCCCGGGAGTTGAGCTGTCGAAGCTTGCTTTGCTTTCTTGTGTTTTGTGTTTACCTTGGGGGCGCCCGGGACACTCCGGGCGCCCTGGTCAGTTGTTGTCTCGTTCCTTTGAGGCTCTCTGAGCTGCAGACACTCGTTTCTTCGGTCCTGCATCCAAGGTTAGTCCAAAACACAATAAAACAATAAAATATTAGTTTATATAACCTTAGCTGTCTTGGTTCTGACTTTGGGCCTCTAAAATGGAACCCTAGGTCGAACCGACGCCTACTGTTCCCTCGACGGGGAACGCGTCCTCACCTACTCCTATCGGGAGAATGTACCTGATGCCAACCGCTCCTCTGGTTGGAATTTTGCCTGGCGGTCCTTTGCCAGGTATTGGATACCGAGCTGTCCTTTGCCCGGTGCCTAGCATTCCTTCGCTAGGGCTTCAGTCCCAAGCTGTTCTTCGCCTGGCGCCTAGCAGTCCTTCGCTAGGGCTTTTGACCCTGACATTCCTTCGCCAGTGCCTAGCAGTCTTTTGCTAGGGCTTTTTGCCCTGGCATTCCTTCGCCAGTGCCTAGCATTCCTTCGCTAGGGCTTTGTTTCCTGGCAGCCCTTCGTCAGGTGCCTAGTAGCCCTTCGCCAGGACTTTGTTTCCTGGCAGCCCTTCACCAGGTGCCTAGCAGCCCATCGCCAGGTGCCTAGCAGCCCTTCGCTAGGACTTTGTTTCCTGGCAGCCCTTCGCCAGGTGCCTAGCAGCCCTTCGCTAGGACTTTTCCTGCACACTTGTGTAACATTGTTAGATCACCAATAAACTTAACTTTGAATCCTTTGCCAATATCAAAACAAGGTTCGATATGGTGCTTCCTGCACCAACAGTAACTTCTCCCGAGTTAAAAAAATATTATAGAGCTATTGCATGTTTAACCAATATGTTGAAGAAGTCAAAAAATAGGGTTAAACCATTGCAATTAGAAATTGAACAATTGAAGTCATCTAGGGATGATAACATTGATGATTTGCATGTTAAAATGTTAGAGGATGAGATTAAATTATTGAAACTTGAGGTTGAAAATTTGAAATCCTCTAGGGTTGAGGATGTAGATGACTTGCATGATGAATTGTTAGAAGTAGAAAACAAATCATTGAAGAGTAAAGTTGAGAGACTCAAGAATATTCTTGAGAAGTTCTCGACTAGCTCTAAGACCCTAGACATGATCTTGAATGCCCAAAGGGCAGTCTAAAATAGGGCCGGTATTGGTTACCGACCCAAAGAACCCTCATTCGTGTCTTTGATGACTAGGACTGATATGAGACAATCTAGGACACCCAAGGTTCAAAAGAAAGTTGTCAAAGCATGAGTGCCTAAGACTTGTTTAGTAGGTGCTTTAGGTCCAAGGTTTGGGTACCTAAAACTTCTATTTTTCGAATTGTGTAGGTTATGATTGAGGGGGAGCATCTATCAACTTGGTTCGTTGATAGTGGGTGCTCCAAACACATGACCGGGGATAGATCATTGTTTACTACCCTTCACAAGAAAAGTAGAGGTAACGTTTCATTTGGTAACAATGCTAATCTTAAGGTCATAGGAATAGGAGACATTAAAATATCCGAATGTCTTAGAATCTCAAATGTCCTTCTAGTCAAGGGGATGACATTTAATCTCCTAAGTGTCAGTCAATTGTGTGACACGGGTTACATAATTGATTTTCAACCAAGTCAATGTATAGTTAGACAACATGACACCTTGGACACAGTACTAGTAGGAACAAGAGTAGACAATATTTATCAAATTTCATTTAAAAGTGCTACTAATGCTTTTGCTAAGTGTTTCATGTCAAAAGACGAAGAGTCCACCCTTTGGCACCGGAGGCTAGCACATGTGAACATGAAGAACATCCGAAAATTGGCCAACAAGGGATCCATATGAGAAGAGGTGTCTTCCTGCATCTTAGTGGTGAAGAGGAGTCTGGAGACTTCGAACCTTTCGGATCTCGCCTGCTCTTCAAACAACTCATGAAGATGGAAGATGATGGTATTAGCATCCATATACTCATGTTGCTTTTGCAGCTCAGGTACCATAGAGGCTAGCATGATGCAACTCGCAAGTTCAGAATCGGTCACATGTTTCTGATGGGCCAACAATTGGTCTGGAGTTGCATTTTCTGGAGGACTTTTGGGAAGTGCTTCTTCAAGGACATAGGCAAGCTTCTCTGCCTTGAGGACTATCCTCAGGTTTCGAAGCCAGTCCATGAAATTCGGCCCATTCAGTTTATTGGTGTCCAAAATGGAACGTAAGTTTATTTGAGTAGACATGATCGAGTGATTATCCTAGAAATACAAATTGAGATTATGTGAGAAGATTGATTAAAGAATGTATCAACATACATAAATTAAATCCTATTTATTTTACGAATTGAATCACCCTTATTATCAATTCGGGAGATCGTAGGAACATCTCCAAATAGGTTGATATCCAACCATAGATAAGTAATTATGTATATGTAATTATACCGAAGGTAGGTAGGTAATTATACCGATTACACATCACATATATGTAACTATCACCTTATGCTATCAACTAATTGAATGTTTGCATAAATTATTAGGTTGTTAACTCATTAACAAGTATGTATCAATATACATAGCACCTAACTGCACCTCTCTTTACATCGACCTTGGCTGTGGCACAACAAATCGATGCTCCAAGCTTAAGGATGACCCATTAATCAAGAAATAGTTTTAATATTGTTGAAGCTCATTCAACCGTTTAGTCAGGCTTGGATGTGTCCAACAACCAAAACTAAGGATTGACCTCTGACTTCAATTATATTATTCATAAACTAATTCCACGGTTTGAACATGTTGAGGTTCAAGTCGGGCATGGATGTGTCCATCAACCCTAACTAGAAACAAAACTCCGGTTCTAACCATATTAATGGAAGGTGTTAGCCTTAATATTTTGTAAGGGGTGTTTGGGTCTCATTCTTTTCTAAGCACATTCATGACATAAAATTATGTCATGACTAACGATTTCCTTAATAAAGTATGTATGTGACTTAATTTATCAAGTCTCATGAATTAAATTAGGAACCGGATTTCCTAATTATAATTTCATACTTTATTAAAGGAATTGTTTTGGGAAACAATTTCCTAAATTGTCATAATTAATTTCGGAAATAATATGTTCAAGACTTTGATTTCTCTAAATCAAATCTTATTAAATTAAGAGACAAATCTCTTAATTCAACTACATATTATTTTCATGAAAATCTTATTTAAGAAAACTCTATAGGAAACCATTTTCCTAATTAATTTTGGAGACAACAATATGTAAGAGCATCACCTCTTCAACATATTTTATTCATAGATTTAATTAATTACAACAAATTATTTTCTAAGGGTGGCTCCCCGAGGCTCAGATACCCAAAGAAAAGTAATGTGTTGTAAATCTAATTGGACGGCTCCCCGAGGCTCAATCCAAATCAAACATGACAATTTCAATTAAAAATTGGAAATTAAATTACAACAACTAACTTTAAATTGGACGGCTCCCCGAGGCTCAATCCAAAATAAAGAATTTTGTTGTCAATTTAAAAACCAATTCAAATTTAATTGTCAATTAACTGTCCATGAATTTGTCTAGACTTTCTTAAAAGAAAGTGCCCAAAATTGCGAGATTTCATAAATTGGTTTTCAGAATAATTGTAAGTTTCTGGTATAAAGAAAACTTACATATTTCCAAAGTTGAAAAATTTCTAAAATTAGAAAAATTTCCAAAATTGGAAAGTTTCCAAAGATGGGAAGTTTTCACAATTATCATAAAATTTTAGAAACTAGGAAATTTCAAACGTTTGCGAAATTTTATGAGGATTTCCAAACTTCGAAATTCCTAAATCAAAAATTTATTATAATTGGAAAGTTTCCATAATTGAAAATTTTTTCGAAATTCAGATCATGACAAAGTGTTCCGCAAAACAATTATATGATGATGTCGAACACTAACCGGCTCTGATACCACTGTTGGGACCGGGAGCATGTCGACAAGGATACGGGTTCGTAAAATTCAAAATTTTTACGTGCAGCGGAAGAATTAGCATAAAATAATTTCCTAAATTATTTTAACCGCGTATCTAGCATGCAACCTTATGATGTGTTGACATAATCATAAATTAAAACTTTGCGGAAAAGTAAACTAATTTACTAAGTACCTCTCGTAACTCGAAGTAAGGGACGAGATCCAACCGTAGCGTCCCTTGGAAGCCCCGCCTCTATTCGCGTCCACGCTGAGTTCTCTTCGGGATGACTTCGCAAAGTCACGAGTTTTGTGCCGACGAGAACTACTAGATTCTCTATAGGCACAACAAAGAAGATCAAGAGAGGAAAGAGAAACTAACCACCAAGAAAACGGAATCGAATTCCGGGAAGAGAGGAGTCACTATCCGCTTCTTCTTCTTTTCGCTTCGTTTCTTCTTCTTCTTGAAGCTCACGGCTACAACCTTGCTTGGGTGTAGGTTGGGCGCCGACCCTAATATGGCTAGGGTGGGCGCCGGCCCTAAGGGATGGAGAGGAGAAGGAGAAGAGAATAAGAGGGAGAGAGGGAGCTACTTCTCTTGACAACTCAATTGGAATTAAGGGCTTGCCTTTGGTTCCTTTATATAGTAGCATCTCCCTTGCCAAGTCTCCCTCTTAACGGAATTAACGGAATTAGTTATCATAAGAATTTTATCTTATAAAATTTCTTATGACTTATTCCGTTAAGCCTAGTCTTATTATAACTAATTTATAATAAAACAAATTCTTCTTCTCTTTAAATTATGGAATAAATTTTATAAGAAATTTATAAACTCTCTTATTATGAAAAAATCAATTCTTAATTGATTTTATTAAAATAAACCAATTCATGGATTATTTTAACTTCCATAAAAAGAATAAATTTCTACAAATTTATTTATATAAATTTCTTTATACAAATTTATTTATCCATAATTTATAAAACAAATCACACTAGATTTATTTTATTAATTAAACCAAATAAATTGATTTAATTCCCTTTAATGGTCGGCCACCACAAGGAGGGTTAGCACCCTCTTTGGCCGGCCAAACCAACCCGAACCGGTCGCGAATTAAACCCATTTAATTCGCCCAAAAAGCCTTCAAAAGACTTAGCCATTTTTAGCTTCTATTGCGCCTCTGATTAACTCAGATTCGACTTATTTCTCTTGATCGGAAAATCCAATTTTCAACTCGTTTTAAATCCCTCGGATTACTCGTAGTGCGTGTGACTAAATAGGCTTTCGATTTATGTTGGCCGTCTATAATCAACCAATTATAGAACGATCATGAGTGGTACCTAGTAGTACATCATGATCCCCAATTAATCGAAAGATCAACGGTTTGACCTCAGAAGAAATTATTCTGAAACTCTTCAGCAGCTCTAATGAGTCGTGCCCCATTCCCTTCACCACCTTATACCCACTTGGTTCAGGACACGGTCTATGGTGTCAGTCCCCACTAGGCTGACTACGTCACACCTAGCCCAAGTAGTGTCTTTCTCGTCCTTTGGATTTCTAATTACTCTCATGTATTTAAGAGACTCACACTCTAAACATGATATACTCTGGCCAGAGGTTTTGAGTAACAATCCGACGATAGGCCTGGGTATACAACTCCTCGCAAGGAGTGGTGAATCCTTTGTAGGTTGTTCAAACATCTTCGGGCACCTCGGCTTATACCCAATCATCCTGGGTCCACACCTCCTTGGAGATGCTTGCTTAAGATGTTAAAGTATAAGTCTCCATGACCAAGATGACTTGAACACCGCAAGTCAAAGGAATATCGCACTTAAGCCGCAGTAAGAACTTCATTGACATATCTACATGTAAATTCCCATATGAAGTCTTACAGCTAGTCACTCCAATGAACTAGTTCCCTTAACTAGCATCCATGTTTATCTCCGGACATCCCAATGTCACCAGCCAGTGAAAATCAGCTGATTAGAGAATAACTCATGCTAGTCTCAACAGAATTGATAGTGTCCGTTTTTATCAATTCATCGACTAGGGATAATTTCAATACTTCACAATTGTACATTAGAGATAATCACTAGTTGTGATCCCATCACAAATTCTCTTATGCTGTGAGTTGTATTGCGGACATTCAGTAGATGAGTTTAAGATCCCAATCAAATACACAAAACATGTATACTCAAATAGTGAATTATCATTTATTAATATAAATGTTTACACCATAAGGCGATTGCCTTAGGACACTTCTCTCATATCACTAACAAAGTGTGCAAGTGTTGTGTGACAACATTAGCACAATTGACCTAACCAAGAATCCAGTCCATCATTCTAGGACCAAACATATTGAAGTACGTCA
>JAGFNQ010001419.1:489962-568605 GCA_024364735.1 Boesenbergia rotunda | reverse complement strand
ACTATAGATGTTGCTACAATTGGAAGGGATGCTGTTGCGGATGTGATGAATAAATATAGAGAAATGAGAAATTTTTGTGGATATGAAGAAGCAACTGATGAAGAGCGAGAGATGGTAACAGAATATCTTTCTCGAGATAAGTTAGAGTATGTTAATCTTGTACATGTTTCCTTTTCTAGAATATTAGTCTTTTATAGTGAAATATTATATAAATTTTCAAATTTACAGTGTGGTTGTGTGGGAGGAAGATTATGTGGTCCTTGATGGCCTCCAATTCTGTGAATTCTTATTTCGTAATCCAGTTGGATCCGAAATTATTGATTGTTACATGAGAATAATGAGAAAGCAAAGTGTCAAGAAAGGGTTTGAAATTTTTGGCATGGACATGGGTGTTCAGGTTTGTGGTGTTCTTTGACCTTACAAATGAATTCTTTAATTTTTGTTTACAATGAGAAATATGACTCTATTTCTACATGTAGAGAGAAGTCCTTCATAAATTGGAAGGACATAGGCGTAATCGATTGCTGCGGAAGGGAGAATATGAAGAATTTGTTGGAAAACTTACTTCAGTGACAAGGAATCAATTAAAACATCTCAATGAAGATTTATTTACAAGATGCAGATATATTATTTTTCCCTTGAACTATGGATGGCATTGGTATCTATTATTCTATTCAACAAGAGAAAGCAAATTCAAGACCATGAACTCGAAACCTCATCCAGCTGCTTTCGGGACAGCGAAAGTTTATGTAAGTTTCATCATTTGTATTTCAATAACTCTTAAAACTTAAATTTCACAGCTGAATCAATATTTGCAGGCTGAATTTTTGGCTGGATACATGAAAAATTTCTCAGGCTTTGACCTTGGTAAAATAACAGTAATGAAAACAAAGTGTCGTCACCAAGGCGAGACACTCGATTGTGGTGTTTTTACTTGTTTGTGGATTGAGTGTCTAGCGCTTGATGATGATGAAATATGGAATTATGAAAAAGAGGTAAAGATGGATGCGTATCGGGCACACATGGCAGCAATTATTCTGTCAGATGAAAATGGAATTATGAAGAAGTAGACTTTTCTAATCTCATGTGATTATGAATTTTGGTGGAAAACGTATATTTGTTGTAAGTTGGTGTATCTGCAGATATTCTCATCTTCATCACCTTTAGCCTATGTAATTATGGTTGTGAGTTGCTGAATGTTATGGATAGTGGATGTTTTGTTGTTGAAATATGGAAAATATGTGATTATGGATGATTATGGATGTTTTGTTGCTGATTATGGATGATTTGTTGTGGAAAAAATTATGCATGATTATGTGCTAAGTGATGTCAATGTGATCTTATTGAGCATTTCTTTTTCTGATGCATTCGGCATTCTGTTTCATTTCTTAGTTGATGATTTTGATTGCTCTTCACTTGCATTTGATATGATCTGAGATTCAAAGTGTTCAGGTAGAGTATGTATTCTTACTTGCTTTATGATATATATTCTTCACTTGCTGTGTTGGAGCAGAGTGTGTTTCATAGAAGACAGTTCCTATAAATCTTGAGCATTTGTTGTTGTTGTTGTGTGAGTTCAGTTATGAAACTGAATGTTTGTTCAGTTATGAAAATTAATGTTTGTTCAGTTATGAAACTCATTGTTATGATTTGTGTACTCTTTATGTGCATGACATATGTGGGATATACAAAGGAGATGCTGTCAGAATTTCAGCCGAAATTGAGTACAGATCAGCAGAAATTGAGTACAGATTGATGAAAATCGAGTACAAGGATAGGAAACCTATACCTCTCTCATGATCTTGATGCAAATTCTATTGTAGTTAGAGTCTAAGGTTAGGAAAACAAGTAGGATCATGATATATGCCATATTATTTGACAATCCAAGAGTTGGCAAGACCATGGGGATTTTGAGTACAAATTGATGCAATTTCAGTACACATTGGCTGAAATCGAGTACAAATCAGCCCAAATTGAGTACAGATTGATGAAAATTGAGTACAAGGTTAGGAAACTTATTCCTCTCTCATGATCTTGATGCAAAGTCCATTGTAGTTAGAGTCCAAGGTTAGGAAAACAAGATAGGATCATGATATATGCCCTATTATTTGACAATCCAAGAGTTGGCAAGACCATGGGGATTTTGAGTACAAATTGATGCAATTTGAGTACACATTGGCTAAAATCGAGTACAAATCAGCCCAAATTGAGTACAGATTAATGAAAATCGATTTTCATCAATCTGTACTCAATTTGGGCTGATTTGTACTCGATTTCAGCCAATGTGTACTGAAATTGCATAAATTTGTACTCAAAATCCCCATGGCCTTACCAACTCTTGGATTGTCAAATAATAGGGCATATATCATGATCCTATCTTGTTTTCCTAACCTTGGACTCAACTACAATGGACTTTGTATCAAGATCATGAGAGAGGTAAGTGATACCTCTCTCATGATCCTATCTTGTTTTTCCTAACCTTGGACTCTAACTACAATGGACTTTGCATCAAGATCATGAGAGAGGTATAGGCTTCCTATCCTTGTACTCGATTTTCATCAATCTGTACTCAATTTGGGTTGATTTGTACTCGATTTCAGCCAATGTGTACTGAAATTGCATCAATTTGTACTCAAAATCCCCATGGCCTTGCCAACTCTTGGATTGTCAAATAATAGGGCATATATCATGATCCTATCTTGTTTTCCTAAGCTTGGACTCTAATTACAATAGACTTTGCATCAAGATCATGAGAGAGGTAAGTGATACCTCTCTCATGATCCTATCTTGTTTTTCCTAACCTTGGAATCTAACTACAATGGACTTTGCATCAAGATCATGAGAGAGGTATAGGCTTCCTATCCTTGTACTCGATTTTCATCAATCTGTACTCAATTTGGGTTGATTTGTACTCGATTTCAGCCAATGTGTACTGAAATTGCATCAATTTGTACTCAAAATCCCCATGGCCTTGCCAACTCTTGGATTGTCAAATAATAGGGCATATATCATGATCCTATCTTGTTTTCCTAACCTTGGACTCTAATTACAATAGACTTTGCATCAAGATCATGAGAGAGGTAAGTGATACCTCTCTCATGATCCTATCTTGTTTTTCCTAACCTTGGACTCTAACTACAATGGACTTGGCATCAAGATCATGAGAGAGGTAAAGGTTTCCTATCCTTGTACTCGATTTTCATCAATCTGTACTCAATTTGGGCTGATTTGTACTCGATTTCAGCCAATGTGTACTGAAATTGCATCAATTTGTACTCAAAATCCCCATGGCCTTGCCAACTCTTGGATTGTCAAATAATAGGGCATATATCATGATCCTATCTTGTTTTCCTAACCTTGGACTCAACTACAATGGACTTTGTATCAAGATCATGAGAGAGGTAAGTGATACCTCTCTCATGATCCTATCTTGTTTTTCCTAACCTTGGACTCTAACTACAATGGACTTTGCATCAAGATCATGAGAGAGGTATAGGCTTCCTATCCTTGTACTCGATTTTCATCAATCTGTACTCAATTTGGGTTGATTTGTACTCGATTTCAGCCAATGTGTACTCAAATTACATCAATTTGTACTCAAAATCCCCATGGCCTTGCCAACTCTTGGATTGTCAAATAATAGGGCATATATCATGATCCTATCTTGTTTTCCTAACCTTGGACTCTAATTACAATAGACTTTGCATCAAGATCATGAGAGAGGTAAGTGATACCTCTCTCATGATCCTATCTTGTTTTTCCTAACCTTGGAATCTAACTACAATGGACTTTGCATCAAGATCATGAGAGAGGTATAGGCTTCCTATCCTTGTACTCGATTTTCATCAATCTGTACTCAATTTGGGCAGATTTGTACTCGATTTCAGCCAATGTATACTGAAATTGCATCAATTTGTACTCAAAATCCCCATGGCCTTGCCAACTCTTGGATTGTCAAATAATAGGGCATATATCATGATCCTATCTTGTTTTCCTAAGCTTGGACTCTAATTACAATAGACTTTGCATCAAGATCATGAGAGAGGTAAGTGATACCTCTCTCATGATCCTATCTTGTTTTTCCTAACCTTGGACTCTAACTACAATGGACTTTGCATCAAGATCATGAGAGAGGTATAGGCTTCCTATCCTTGTACTCGATTTTCATCAATCTGTACTCAATTTGGGTTGATTTGTACTCGATTTCAGCCAATGTGTACTCAAATTACATCAATTTGTACTCAAAATCCCCATGGCCTTGCCAACTCTTGGATTGTCAAATAATAGGGCATATATCATGATCCTATCTTGTTTTCCTAACCTTGGACTCAACTACAATGGACTTTGTATCAAGATCATGAGAGAGGTAAGTGATACCTCTCTCATGATCCTATCTTGTTTTTCCTAACCTTGGACTCTAACTACAATGGACTTTGCATCAAGATCATGAGAGAGGTATAGGCTTCCTATCCTTGTACTCGATTTTCATCAATCTGTACTCAATTTGGGCAGATTTGTACTCGATTTCAGCCAATGTGTACTGAAATTGCATCAATTTGTACTCAAAATCCCCATGGCCTTGCCAACTCTTGGATTGTCAAATAATAGGGCATATATCATGATCCTATCTTGTTTTCCTAAGCTTGGACTCTAATTACAATAGACTTTGCATCAAGATCATGAAAGAGGTAAGTGATACCTCTCTCATGATCCTATCTTGTTTTTCCTAACCTTGGACTCTAACTACAATGGACTTTGCATCAAGATCATGAGAGAGGTAAAGGTTTCCTATCCTTGTACTCGATTTTCATCAATCTGTACTCAATTTGGGCTGATTTGTACTCGATTTCAGCCAATGTGTACTGAAATTGCATAAATTTGTACTCAAAATCCCCATGGCCTTACCAACTCTTGGATTGTCAAATAATAGGGCATATATCATGATCCTATCTTGTTTTCCTAACCTTGGACTCAACTACAATGGACTTTGTATCAAGATCATGAGAGAGGTAAGTGATACCTCTCTCATGATCCTATCTTGTTTTTCCTAACCTTGGACTCTAACTACAATGGACTTTGCATCAAGATCATGAGAGAGGTATAGGCTTCCTATCCTTGTACTCGATTTTCATCAATCTGTACTCAATTTGGGTTGATTTGTACTCGATTTCAGCCAATGTGTACTCAAATTACATCAATTTGTACTCAAAATCCCCATGGCCTTGCCAACTCTTGGATTGTCAAATAATAGGGCATATATCATGATCCTATCTTGTTTTCCTAACCTTGGACTCTAACTACAATGGACTTTGCATCAAGATCATGAGAGAGGAATAAGTTTCCTAACCTTGTACTCAATTTTCATCAATCTGTACTCAATTTGGGCTGATTTGTACTCGATTTCAGCCAATGTGTACTGAAATTGCATCAATTTGTACTCAAAATCCCCATGGTCTTGCCAACTCTTGGATTGTCAAATAATATGGCATATATCATGATCCTACTTGTTTTCCTAACCTTAGACTCTAACTACAATAGAATTTGCATCAAGATCATGAGAGAGGTAAGTGATACCTCTCTCATGATCCTATCTTATTTTTCCTAACCTTGGACTCTAACTACAATGGACTTTGCATCAAGATCATGAGAGAGGTATAGGTTTCCTAACCTTGTACTCGATTTTCATCAATCTGTACTCAATTTGGGCTGATTTGTACTCGAATTCAGCCAATGTGTACTGAAATTGCATCAATTTGTACTCAAAATCCCCATGGCCTTGCCAACTCTTGGATTGTCAAATAATAGGGCATATATCATGATCCTATCTTGTTTTCCTAACCTTGAACTCTAACTACAATAGACTTTGCATCAAGATCATGAGAGAGGTAAGTGATACCTCTCTCATGATCCTATCTTGTTTTTCCTAACCTTGGAATCTAACTACAATGGACTTTGCATCAAGATCATGAGAGAGGTATAGGCTTCCTATCCTTGTACTCGATTTTCATCAATCTGTACTCAATTTGGGCTGATTGGTACTCGATTTCAGCCAATGTGTACTGAAATTGCATCAATTTGTACTCAAAATCCCCATGGTCTTGCCAACTCTTGGATTGTCAAATAATAGGGCATATATTATGATCCTATCTTGTTTTCCTAACCTTGGACTCTAGATACAATAGACTTTGCATCAAGATCATGAGAGAGGTATAGGTTTCCTATCCTTGTACTCGATTTTCATCAATATGTACTCAATTTGGGCTGATTTGTACTCGATTTCAGCCAATGTGTACTGAAATTGCATCAATTTGTACTCAAAATCCACATGGCCTTGCCAACTCTTGGATTGTCAAATTATAGGGCATATATCATGATCCTATCTTGTTTTCCTAACCTTGGACTCAACTACAATGGACTTTGTATCAAGATCATGAGAGAGGTATAGGTTTCCTATCCTTGTACTCGATTTTCATCAATATGTACTCAATTTGGGCTGATTTGTACTCGATTTCAGCCAATGTGTACTGAAATTGCATCAATTTGTACTCAAAATCCACATGGCCTTGCCAACTCTTGGATTGTCAAATTATAGGGCATATATCATGATCCTATCTTGTTTTCCTAACCTTGGACTCAACTACAATGGACTTTGTATCAAGATCATGAGAGAGGTAAGTGATACCTCTCTCATGATCCTATCTTGTTTTCCTAACCTTGGACTCTAGATACAATAGACTTTGCATCAAGATCATGAGAGAGGTATATGTTTTCTAACCTTGTACTCGATTTGCATAAATTTATACTCAATTTGGGCTAATATGTACTCGATTTCAGCCAATGTGTACTGAAATTGCATCATTTTGTACTCAAAATCCCCATGGCCTTGCCAACTCTTGGATTGTCAAATAATAGGGCATATATCATGATCCTATCTTGTTTTCCTAACCTTGGACTCAACTACAATGGACTTTGTATCAAGATCATGAGAGAGGTAAGTGATACCTCTCTCATGATCATATCTTGTTTTTCCTAACCTTGGACTCTAACTACAATGGACTTTGCATCAAGATCATGAGAGAGGTATATGTTTTCTAACCTTGTACTCGATTTGCATAAATTTATACTCAATTTGGGCTAATATGTACTCGATTTCAGCCAATGTGTACTGAAATTGCATCATTTTGTACTCAAAATCCCCATAGCCTTTCCAACTCTTGGATTGTCAAATAATAGGGCATATATCATGATCCTATCTTGTTTTCCTAACCTTCGGCTCAACTACTGAAGTTGTATCAATCTGTACTCAATTTCTGCTGATCTGTACTCAATTTCGACTGAAATTCTGACAGCATCTCCTTTGTATATCCCACATATGTCATGCACATAAAGAGTACACAAATCATAACAATGAATTTCATAACTGAACAAATATTTATTTTCATAACTGAACAAACATTCAGTTTTATAACTGAACTCACACAACAACAACAACAAATACTCAAGATTTATAGGAACTGTCTTCTATGAAACACACTCTGCTCCAACACAGCAAGTGAAGATTTGACAATCAAAAACATTCAGTTTCATAACTGAACTAGCATTCATGTTCACACTTGAACTAACACAATAACAACAACAAATACGAGTTATTACCAAAACTATGAATACAGATATCACACCAAGCTTAAACATCAACTAGTATCAAGCCCACATTACATAGACAGTTCCCGGTACTTAAACATCACTAACATAACATAATATTAAAGGACCATTACACCAAGAGCACGCCCTGAATAATTGCACTGGTTCGAGTACTCCTTCTCTTAGGTACATCCTTGCTTCTTGCTTGTTCTATCATCCTCTTTTTCCTGTAAATTGGAAAATGTATTAGAGATCAAATATATGAGTACATGCTCATTAAAAGAAATTTCAGAATACAATGTTTTACTTGTAAATCAAACAGTTCCATACTATTTTCACAAAATAAAAGTAGAGTTAGTTAATGGCTTCTTTGCAACTGCGTCGGTTATGACCTCGCCCATGACACCGACCACACTTTGTCACACGTTTTTCGACTTGCGAAGGTATCCTTTGAGTTCTTCTTCTGCCTGGTTGGCTTCGAACAATGGGAGCATTGATTACAAATTGCTGCTCGAGATTGTACTCAGACATGTGACATGTAGGGATCGGATTTAGGATTCCTTTGTAGCTTTCACGATACAACTCAATTTTAAAGTACTTGTCACAGAAATCATATACTGATAATGACTTTGACTCTATTGCTGAACATGCATGTTTGCATAGAAACCTATTAATCTGCCATGCTTTGCACGAACAAGTCCGAGCAGACAAATCAACAGCAAATGATTTATTCCCATCCACAACTTCAAAACTCCAACCACATGCCTTGCGAACTATTAAACTACGAGATTCAGCATATGTTTTTGCAAGAGCATTCTCCTTTGATGGACTCAATCTTTTAACCATCTCCATTGTTGCTTCACGTCGTCTGTGCATCATATCCATAATTTGAATCCGTATGTGATCGACCATGGCTACGATAGGAAGAAATCGTGCTGCTTTAACCCAATTATTCCAAGACTCAGCTATGTTATTATTCATGACACCCCACCGATTTCCTAGAAAATATGCATTTGCCCAACTTTCTGGACACGAAGATACTATAAAGTCTTTGGCAAGTGGCATTGACCCTACTATCATGTTAACATATTCTTCAAATTCTTGTGTCGATAGGGCATATGCAGCTTTTTTGAAAATAGATGACCAATATTTTTTGTTATGAAGTGGGTACCTTCGCATGACCTACATTCAAATAACAAAAAAATAGTACATAAACTAGTATTATTCAAAAAGCAATGTTTTCCTAACATAAATATGTCATTAGCCAAACCTGTTTCACGAAATTGTCTACCAAATGCCTCAAACAGTAGGCATGATGACTATCTGGGAATATTATCTGAATAGCCTTGATTATCCCAGGATGTCTATCAGAAAAAAAGGTGAACTCATGGAACCCAATATACGAATGCGAAAGCAGGGCACTTTTAAGTTGGAAACAGAACCATCCCCAATTATTATCATTTTCAGCATCTACAACTGAATATGCTAATGTGAAAAGATCATCATTAGCATCCTTTGCCACAGCAACCAAAATACATCCTTTGTATTTATTCTTTATGTGAGTGCCATCTAAGAAAACCAAGGGTCTACATCCATTGATAAAACCAATTGCACATGCATTGAAGCAGATGAATAACCGTTTAAATTTATTACCACAATGATCAATTTCACACTCGACAAAACTTCCAGGATTAGTTTCTTTGATAGCACTACAATACCATCGTAATCTATCATAAGACCCCTCCTCTGCACCATGAATGTCATGCATTGCCAATTCCTTCCCTTTCCAAACTCTGTTGTAATTAAGCTCGACCCCATAATCTCTATGAATATCTTTCAACATTGTGCATGGTCGATACGAGGGCTCTCCCCTCAATCTATCTATCACAACATTGGAAACCCAGGCAGCATCAGCTTTAGGATGTCCTCTACTACGAAGATTGTCATCTCCACAAGTATGTATTAGATTGCATTTTCTAATGCCAAAAAGTTTGTCAGCTTTATGTTTTGAAGCATATATTCTCCAAGAACAGTTGTTTTCGCTACAGACAAGAATAATCTTCTTATTATCATTCTTTTTATACAAAAACGATCGTCTCATAGCAACTGCATAATTTTTAGCACATTTTCGAAATTCTGTAGCATCCTTGAATATCTGGCCCTCTCCACGGATGCAATGACTCCAAGCATCTATGGAATTTCTTACCAAACCCACTTCAAGATAGCCATCATTATTAGTCTGTGTCTCTTCTTCAGTTTCAAACCTTATCAATTTAACAATGAGTATAATATCATTGTAAACATAAAATAATTATAATTAACCTACTATCCATACACCAAAATTAAAGACTTAACCTTTGGGAGAGTACTTTATGTAATATATTAACAAACCTAAACTAAAATTAAAGACTTAACCTTTGGGATGCAATGACTTTACATAATCTCCACGGATGCAATGACTTTACATATGTTCAAGATTCACAAGAAAAAACCACACCCACAATATATTTCCATGATAAATAACTAAACAATCATCAATAATTGCACTTTACAACGACATATCAAGCAAATCAAAAAAATATATTTTATCATCATTAATATCTACATGCGGAAAAAAATCAAGGTAGAAATTTTTTACCTCTCGAGACTGTGGGCAATCATGTGATCTTTTTCCACCGCTCTCATATTAATTATTGTCAATCTCATAGACGTGTAAAGATGTGTCATAATCCGGACATCATCATCTTCATGCAATGTCACATACATATTTTGATGTGGTGCAAGATATTGCAAAAGCACATTTTGTGGAACAATCTCCTCACATTTTCTTCCAAGATTAACAAACAGCTCCTTAAGACTGAAGCCATTAAAAATTGAAATCATATAGAGGTCTTCTTTATACTTGCAACTACCCAGAAATGAAAAATTTGAAGATCCAGATCCAGATTCCATTTCTCTAAGAAACTGATCAAAATCTGTCACCTGAGTGATTGAGAAATTGCATTGGAAAAGTCTATACAATTTCATAGATATCAATTTAAATAAATTTGACAAATTATATTTAATTTCATAACACAGCATAAATGAGGAATAATATACTCATTCAAATATTATTGGCCTTTATTTATATTCAAATATTAGAAAATTATCTTATATAATTTCTCAGGAATTCCAACTTCCAAAAGAGGAAGATACGATTCATAAAATGAATTTTTGAGATGGAGGTGGATTCTCTCCTGTAGTAGTTGGAGTTGGAGGAGCAAGCGTAAGCGAACAAGCCTACACGCGCTATCTCAAGATTTCACCTCCATCTCAAAAAATTCGACCAAAAACCAATAAAATATAAATAATGAGATATGTGAAAATTCAATCAAACAAAATACGACTAATAGATTAAAAAAGACTATAAAAATTAAAAAAATTTACTATTTTTTAAGGCGATTGTGTGTCTTCGACTCTGTCTTCGACGTCGACGCTTACTTCACTTTCTTCATCGGTTGTTTGCTCTCGGTTGATATCTCGCTACTCCCGATCGATGGATCTCGATGGGTATGATCTTGCTTCAGTCTCCTCCTCGGCGTGGATAGGTAGAGCGATGGATTTCACTGGTTAGGGTTTGTTTAGGATGGACATTGTAACGGGAAGAAATAGAGAAGAGGGAAATGGAGCCATCGATTTCCTTGGTTTGGGTTTCTTTAGGATGGAGAATCTGTAGGGAAGAAATGGAGAAGAGGGAGGCGCTGGTTAGGGTTTTTTGCTTTGGAGAAGAGGGAGGTGCTCGTCAACAAATGGGGGAGAAGGTATTGGAGAGAGGGATAACATTTAATAAGGGTAGATTGGTAAATTTATGTATTAGGGAGTTAAAAAAAAGTTTAGGGAGTCAAAACTATTGTTCCCTTGCCAAGGGAGCTGACACAACTCTACTTTTCTGATTAGGGAGTTTTTACTAAGTCTCCCATAAAAATTTAGAAGAGATTTTTTAATTGATTTTTAGTCTCTGTTAAAGAGATTTATCAAGACCTCACTTTTGGGACGATACCATGTTTCGATCATGCTTATTTGGTCTCTCAGGTAACATATTGAGTTAACAAATAAGGGATATTTTGAAAATAAAAGAAAATTTTTAGGACATTTTAACATTAATATAAGTGTGAAAGCAATTTTAAAAGGCGATCATTAGAGTTTATTTTTTTAAATCATTCTTTTATGTTTATTTTAAATTAGAGAAAGAAATGCATTAGAAAATTAAAATGTTAAGAATAACCATCAATATCTCAAGTATATTTAAGACCTTAGATCGTAAATTTAGAAATGATAATCATTAAGAAGTATATCTTTAATTTTAAACTCCTATCACTACTCAAATTGTAAAATGTTTCATATACAAGCATACATTGAGGAAAATATCATTCCCCACGCAGCCTTACCATCCCAAATGCATTGTTTTGCTGTACAATTGAACATTAGTTTTTATTTATGATAAATAAGAAAGTAAATTTTCATTTTGATAAAGCTTGCAATAACTTTCAATGTTATTATCAATTAAGGAGAAACTGAGAACTTTATTATCCTTGATTTAAACCAGACAAGTTTTAATCAACCTCCATTTTATTGGTTATCTAAACCAGACGTGAGAAGTAAGTATTTACTGATTTTTTTTTGTGAAATACAAGGATTTTTTTTATTGATTTGCTCTAAAAAAAACCTTGACTTCTAGTTAATTATCTTGTTTTGATGGATTCTTTTGGCTAGTAAATGAAATAAGTAGATTAATTAAGATTTCAGATCTCTTAACTAGCTTGATTAATATACTTGTGTTTTTTTATAAAAAATTTTTCATATCAGGTTTTATTATTCTTTACTTATTGCTTAATTATTGTTCATAAATTATCTATTATCATAAAACAACTCTATAACTTTATAGGATTGCAGATTTTCTCTTTGTTAAAATCCTTTCTTTTTGGAGTATCATAGTTAAATGATATTTTTGGTAGTCTGAGTTAACATTGGTGTAACTGCATTATATTGAAAGAATCATTATAACACTAATCATATATTACTGTAAACATAATACTTATTGACTAAATATCTATTATGAGAGTAAAAATCTATATACACTAAGTTGCTATCATTCATATATCTAACTCTGACATTAGAGATGATAATTTCATTGAAAGTAAAACTTTTGGTGGTTTTTTTTTTAGTTATGGACTAAATTATGTATATATTCTATGATAGATGATATAAAGGTTTCTTTTTAGAAAAAAAAATTACGACATAATTTATAATTTCGCCTAAGCCTTTAAACAGCATGGACGACCTGCTTTGTTTAAAATTTAAAATTTCAAACCCTAAATATATCCCAAAAAATAAAAAATAAAATAAACATTCTATTTTTATTCAATCCAAAACGCGTTCAATTGAATCCAAAGTGCCTTGGATTGAATCAGAATGCCCTAGTCCACACAAGCACACAGTATAGTGGTTTGCAATATATCAGTTTCGTGTATATATATATATATCGAGTATTAAGTAAGATATTGATAGAATTTTATCATATTCATCTTCATATATTTATATATAAAAATATTCATACCTGAATACTCGATTATTATAATCAGATAAAAAAATTCTTATGAGAAAATTATAAAACCTAAGTATAATTCAAATTTATCTTACATTGCATATGACCAAAAGATAATAACAATAAACACTGTATTTTTAAACAAAATTATCTTATATGACGAAAAGATGATGATAACAAACACTATATTTTAAAACAATCTTATTATTTTCAAAGAGAGCTCGTGAAATATAAAAAGGACATTTTTTATGATTAGAAACAAAATGGACCATTATGATTTTTGCATTTTTAAATTTTGTCTATTGTATTTAATCGGATATAATGAGAATTAATTCTAACCATGACGCTAGATTTCCAATCAATCTAAAATTTGTAGCCCAATAGAATATCCATCTATGAAAATCCATGCATAATCTCCTACCAGAAAAATCCAACCCGATTAGGGGTAGAATCGAGTCAGTTTACAAATTTTTCAAGCCAGCTTGAATAATATTCAATTCATATTCATAATTATCAAATTTGAGCCATAAATATGTTCAATAATTTTTTTAAATCGAATTCCAGCTCCTAATATTTTATTAATTATTCACGGGTCATTCCGAATTTGAATCAAATTTTAATTATTTTTATATAATTTTAAGTTAAATATATTCAAATAAATCAAATCAAATTTAAATCATTTTAAATTATAATTCAAATAATTTCGAATCCAATTTGAATTGAGCTTCAAGAGTACACCACCATATACCCGGTAACCAAATCTTATCTCAGTGAAATCGATTACTTTTCAACAACAACAACAACAAAAAAAAAACATTTCTAGATATCTTTCTCTTCTTCTTTCCTAACTTCAAAACTATCATCAATTAAAAATCACTGAGTTTTTAAATGTGAAACCAAACTAACAATATGAATACGGACACGCAAGATCTACAATTTATTTATGAAGAATCTCATGAAAAAAACAAACATGGAGAGTTATGGATTGATCTCTTATGTCCTAACAGCCCTAGGTACATTTTTTGGCATCAAGGTACATGGCAGCAATGTCTAATGCAACAAGACAAATTACAAACTTGAGGTCTATAACAGGACTCTGTTTGATTTAGCTTGGTCAGGACTCGATGCTAGAAATAAATAAGTTTGGCTTGAAATGATCTCTACCATTTCAATGAAAATAACCAAGAACTTGACCCCCAACATTTTGCTTTATAGCATCCTCATGGTCCAAGACGCCATTTGAAGTTGCGATTACAACATATCCCCACTGTAAAAGCACAAAAATAAGGAAGAAAAATAGTTGAACATTTCACCAATTTAGATAGCAAAAGAGAATAATTTGCAACACCACATCCATAACTAAAATTGCGAGCACGGAACCAGTAAAGATGCATATTTGAACTAGTAAAGGTATGCATAACTTAGAAAGGTGCATATTTCTCATTGGTATAAGCAGATTTTAAGGTTGTTGATCAAGTGATCACTGTTCCCTCTCGATCATAATGGCAGGTTTTTCAATTTGGGAAGTCAAGTAGATAGGTTGAGTTTTAACAATAAGCCTAAGTTGATCAAATTTCAACTAATTCCATCCATTTTAACTCTTACCTCCAAATTTCAATTGCTTCTGTCCGCCTAGGAGCTATGGTGCAACGGAAGGATGACTAATTGTCTTCCAAACACCTACGGTTCGAACCCTAGTTACAGAGAATTTTACAGGAATTTTTCCTCCAAATGGGTCATGCAATCGTGGTATATTGGGCTTTTGGACTACCCACCGCACGAGCTCCCCGATTTACCCTGGCGGCCGGGCACTTTAGTGGGGCTGTGCCAGGCCAGTCACCCCAGATTTGACGTTACCCAACCTGATTAATCGTTCAATTGCTTCTGTCCATTTTCTAGCATGGTCTTAGCTTGGTTCTAGTTCTTCCAATCTTTATTTTTTTTTTAATCTTCACCGTAATCTTCCTGAGAAGCACAATTCTAAGAGAAAGATAATATAAACCTTTGCTGATACCGATCCATCTTCAGACGAAAAGTACTTATCCAGATAGTTTGACAGCCATGGATTTAACCTGTCCAATTCAAATTTTTGGCTCAATAGATCCTTTAACTCTTTCAATCATGGAAGATGGTGTGTTTTAACACCAACCTTCTGTGGCTAGAAAAAGTTAGAAAATGAAATCCAAAAAAAAAAAAACATAGGAAACCTTAATGTCGGATTGCTAAATCAAACAGTAATAGATGGCCAAGTCAGAACATCAAACTAAATAAATGGATTCTTCATAACTGGAGTTGGGTAACTTTTAAAGCCATCCTTTAAATCCATAGAGACTAACATTAGAAGACATCAATAGAAGTTTTCCATTCCCTGACTCAAAATCTAGCCTTCTAACTTTACAGTATATTTATGAGAAAAAATAACTGGATCGAACAACTAATAAATTGTCACTTCAAGGTTTCTGAATTTTTTATCATCTTGATTAATCTGCTCATCACCCAAATCACCATGCAAGTAGAATAAACAACAATAAAACTATTAAAAATGAAAGATAATGGATCAGATTATACATGCTCACACCTGTCAAGTGGAGGATATATTAGAATGATACAGTAAACAGTTATGGCAAACAACTGGCAAAAGAGACAGGTTAAGCAGGATATCAACAACAATACACCTATCAAACATTAAGGATGACGGACCAGATTATATATGCTCACATCTGCCAAGTGAAGGAAGTATTATAATAATAATTTAATAGTACGCATTTACTTATGGCAAACCATTAACAAAAGAGACAAAGAAGTTAAAGTGGTTACAAATTTGTTCAAGAAAAAAATTATACATGTAAAGAAACTATCGGGAGTGGAAACGTTAATCATTAGAGAAAACTAACATATTCCAAATATATAGGGTCAGAATCACTCTTCAGTCCTTGTCAAGACAAAAGCCTTAACTATTTAGTGTTAGTTATAAGGACCTTACAGCTCTATTGAGCTCTAGAATATATATTCAAAAAATTCCTATATTGGATGTGGAGCCAATGGCCAAACTGAAGATTAGGCCTAAATCCAGTTATATCTAGTTCAGTTATTAATTACCCAAGACTTCCTTCGTTTATTTGCTTCTTTGTGGATCACTTTCCTGATTTCTTTGTTTTATACTATTGACCAAGAATGCATGCTAGAAAGAACTATAACAGATCATATTGTATTCCCCTTTTCAGACTGTATCATATAATAAGAAACCAACAGCTAAAGATCCGAATAACAGCAAAGGTTAGTTATATGGACCTTATAGCTCTATTGAGCTCTAGACATAAGAAACTATATTCAAAAACAAGTGTCCCCTCATCCATATTGTTTGATGTGAAGATTAGTCTCGATGATGACAATGCAAACTGAAGATAGGCCTAAATCTAGTTACTAGTTCAGTTATTAATTACCCAAGACTTCCTTCGCTAATTTGCTTCTTTGTGGATCACTTTCCTCATTACTTTGTTTTACACTATTGACCAAGAATGCATGCTAGAAAGAACTATAACAGATCATTTTGTATTCCCCCTTTTCAGATTGTATCATATAATAAGTAGCCAACAGCTAAAGATCCCAATAACAGCAAAGGAATGAGACTGTAAAGTATAAAAAAGGCAGTTTGGTGTACTAAGCTTCTGCCAATGCAGGATCCCGGAAAAGAATCTATTGTATGCCTAATTCTGCTTTACAAGAGGTTGTTTCCAAGACTATAACTTATGACCTCTACCTATAACAACCTTACCGTTGCATCAAAACTCCTCTTCCGTAAAGTATGAAACTACTAATTTCAATATATACATATAGTGAGCATGATTAGTTAAAAACAAACCTGCCGTGTTGGAAGCATTCGTATTCTGTATTCTTCTATATCTTTAGCTTTGATGTCCTGTCTATATGAAAGAGCTTTGCAATCCTTTAACCTGCCAAATAATTCTACAGAAATCCGCCCCACTCTATGTGGATCAAAGACTTGAAAGTCTTTAATATATCCTGCAAAAGATATGACTCCTGTTAAAATTCTGAAAGACCAAATACTAAGGATTGTGGAAGAACTTAGTATAGCTGGGATATCTTTCTGTATCTTATTTCTAGTTTTCTTTGCTCATAGAAAATGTGAAATACGAATCATCTAGAATGAAAGAAATTCTGGTTTCCAATATGAATATTTTATTGGCATCAAATATTAACATAAAACCAAAATGGAGTTAACAGTGGAGTGATAAAATCCATGGAGCTAACCCAAATAATTGGGAGGAGATGATTAAACTGCGTGCTCATTTTTCGCTCTATAGTACACTAGTTTCTCCAATTAAATATATTAGAAATAAATTCAGTGTCTATAAATAAAAGTAATTCATAGAAATAAAAAAATTGAAAAGTTTAAAGGAACAATTACTTGATAGTTTACAGCAGCAACAACAAAAAAAAGTTACACTAGATCAAGGATTGAATTTTTCTTCCTGGTCAGCAAGCGAGCCGAACACTTTATTCCACCTACCAACCAACATGTAAAACAACAAGACACAAATCCAGTCACAAATATTCCTCAAAAAGGTGACACAGGTAGAAGCTTCACCCAAGGCATCTATCTAAGACTTCCGCAATGTCAAATGGGCGTTCTCTTAAGCAAGGCAATAAAGAGGCTTCTGCAAGGCAAGTTTCTTCCTCTTCTCCGCCCAAATTCCTTCCTTCTCTCTGTCAATATCTCAAGTTTTTTTTACTGCATGTTGGCACTATCAGCATGACCGACACCTATCGCCAGGGACCAAAATGAGATTTCAAGCCTTGCATTACATAGAGCTTAATATCAATCAAATATTTAAGAGCTCCAACTTCACTTATTCTTCACAAGAGACTAATAACTCTTGACTTAGAAGAAGGAATGTGAATATGAAGAGGGATTAAATGAAATTGTTTCTAATAAAAAATATATTTTACACATTGCCTTGACGGTTGGGAAGTCTTTGAACCATGAAGAAGATACTATCTACAATTTAGTTATCAATTGTTCATGGTATAGACTATGTGAATTATAACAATCATTTAGATTATAGGAAAATAAACTGACTCCTGAAGTTCCACTATTGCTTCTTAGCTAGGGCATTTTGTTAGCATAGAAACTCTAGCATAGAAGGAAGAAATTCTTTTTTGCAGTAAATACAGTGCTCTGAATACGCTAACTCCACCTTGCAAGATGCATCAATTAGCATCATGATTACACAAGTTTGGTCGAGAAGCTTGAATCTAGTGGACTGTACATAGTACACATTGTATGGTTCTATACTGTGCACAAAGTGGGTTTTAGATATGGCTGTATTGGTGAGGTAGAGAAGGCAAGTACAAATGATAAGTGTAAATTCAAAACAAGATTTGCATGCCAACTATGGGATTGAATACTTGAATCATATCTGCCATAAGGTTATATCAGTGGTAATACCAAGTCATTATGACTACTCTCACTTAACTGAATATTTTGCAAGATTTTATTACAGATCATGCCATTGATAATTTGACTTGTATAATTATAAAAAATACTAAAGGTTATAGCCTGATTTTAACTTTTATGAGAAGTAGTTTATAGCATATCTTAATAATTATTTATTCAAGGTTTTAGCACAATCGTCTACATGCTAATATGCACCAATATAAAGAGAAAAAAATGTTCCAAAACAATGTAAAATACACGCATAGGTGTAGAATTTGTTCTTTTATAAAAACAAAGCACCTTGATGAAAATTATAGCTATGTACATAAATGTTAAAGGGCTTTGAGAACATAAGAAGTATAACATTAACACCTGCAACGAAGCTTGTATCTCAAGAAAGACACTAAATTGAGTAGATACAATAGCAAATCCAGAGAAAATGAATTAAGGAAGCGCAAATATAAAAAATAACTTACGATGTAACCTAGACCCTGTCAATTGAAAGCATCCTGTAGAATAAAATTCTAACTGTCTTTTTTAAGTTTAATGAATCCTGAAACTTCTAAATCAACTATGCCGGTTCCAGCAAGCTGAGGCTGAAAATTAGAAGCTCAATAAGTCCAAACATAACAGAAAGCACGTTATCTCCTTAATTATACTGATTAACATTTTTTCCTTTTCCTTTTAAAATGGATCAGAATGAACAAGGGAATATTTCTTATTTGTCTCGAAAACCTTCTTTTTCTTCTCATCAAACACAAATTCAAATTGTAGCATTGTCTGATTGTCTCTAAGGCATTATCTTATATCTTCAAGAATCGTCAAATTACCACTAGCTATTAGTTGCACTGTAAGGAAACTCTTGAGCAATTTTTTCATACATAAAAGACAAACAGCTCTCTTCTACCAGAACAATTAAATATATATAACAAAAAATGGAGCGAGTGAGAACACAAGCAACAAGAGAGAGAGGGAGGGAGCAAGAACCTCGATTTTTCATGACGTTGAGGAAAGCAATAATGGTGCCGGAGATGGGCTGGAGGGTGGTGGAGGCATTTCTTCGTCTCTCCGCGTTCAGCATCTTTTGCAGCGCATCGTTCAGTATCCTGCGACCCATTGCTTCTACTCAAAAGAGGGGAGATGCTGGGGATGAGGTGTGGCTGCGACAAGAAGACACGAGATTAGGATGCCCTAACTCTTTAATAATTTTTATAATAATTTTAAATATTTTCAAAAAAGTTTTTAAATTTACCAAAATGTTCCAAAATTTAACTTTTTTTAAAAAAAATAAAACATCAATTTTATCCTTTGAAATTACCATCTAAGCCGAGTAAACGGCTTGACTCATGGCGGGGTGGACCAATCAAAAAATCAGAACTTGACTCTTCTAAAATCATGTCTTCTCAAAGAATACATTGAGCACCAAAAGAGAGAACTGGATGATAAATATTATTGTAGAATAAATGCTAAAATAGTCTATATTCATGAGGTTATCAGATTAGGGCTTAGTAAATTTTAATTATCATTTGAAAATATTAGAACTAATTTGCATGGTTTATATGAATACAAAGTAACAAAATCTTGAAAAAAAAATAAATCAGACTTCACAGTTCAAGATGATTAAGTGAGGTCTCAAATAATTATGTGAGGTTCTTCGACCTCCTGGCCTAGGCATGTTTAATTATCAGGACCATTTTGCTTAGTCAATTAATTCTACACAATTAATGCAGGACGTGAAAAAAATAACATCAAATCTAAGACCATCTAATTGTCCTATGAAAATTGAATTCATACACCCTGTTTGGAAACCTTTGAAGTAAGGAATCGGAATTCAATTCTGATTGGAATTTAATTCCGACCGGAATTGAATTCTAATTCCTATGTTTGGAATGAATTGTAACAATAGAATTGAATTGAATTCAATTATTATACTTTTACGATTTTATCCTACGAGGATGGAGTCGGAGCAACTTTGATTTGTTTTGTGAGTGGGCGATTTGGTAATTTAATTTGTTTAAGTGAAAGAAATTGAATTCCTTTCACAAATCACATGTGTTTAGGTGTGATTTGTTTTAAGGGGTTTGAAAGGAATTGGAATTCAATTCCTTCTCAATTTCTTCCTGAAAATTGCTACCAAACAATGGAATTGAATTCCAATTCCTTCCTTTCCAAACAGGGTGATAGAGAATTTAGGAACAAGATGAGCATCATTAACTGATAATTGTGGAGTTTTAATTTCAGAATCAAATACAAAAAACATGCAACAATAGAACTGAACTCTGGCTCTCAACCAAAAAACGTGGATTGATCAAACTCTACGACTACAAGCAACAGAAAAAGGTCATGCAATGGTGCAAACCACAAATGCAGAAAAAGACAGGCAAATAGAAAGAAATGAAGCAAAAAAACTCACCTCAAACAGGAGCTTGGAGAATGAAGATGAGGGCTGCTGGTCCCGGACCGGTGGAATTCGAGCTTGCGGCGGATGGGGTAGGGATAGGGTTTTACGAGAGAGAGAGAACTGAAAAGGGTAAATTTCATTTGATCGGTTCAGATTTCGTAACCATCTCATCTTAGCCATTGGATTATTATGATTGTCAGGGTGCAATCGAGCCGAGCCGAGCCGAACAGTATGAGGCTCGAGTTCGGCTCGATTAGCTTTTCCCTAAGCTTGAATTCGGCTCGAGTTCGATTCGAGCTTTAATTCTTAAGCTCGAGTTCGATTCATAATAAAATTAAAGAGTTCGTGAAAGGCTCGAGCTCGGCTCGAAAATAGCTCGTTTTAAAGTCAAACGAGCTTAGTTCGAGATTGGCTCGTTAAGATTAATCGAGCTCGAGTTCGAGCTCGTTAGGCACATAATCAAGCTCGCGTTCGAGCTCGTTAAGCACATAATCGAGCTCGTTAAGCATATTTATTAGTGTACCTAAAATTTTATATATTTTCTAAAACTAGAAACAAAAGGGAAATACATATTAAGAGAAAACAAAAAAAAACACCTATATAACAAGGGCAACCTAGCAGACATTAGTAAGCCAGAGAACTAAACAAAGCGGAGCCAAAAACACCCATATGATTATAAAAGTCAAAGATTGAAATGAAGAATACAAAATCCAAGGAAGAAAAGGAATTGATACATCAAGAATATTTTATAAAAGAAACTTACTATAGAAAACTTGCTGCAAAATATTTTATAAAAGAAATGTTGCATAATATATTTCATAAGTAACTCGTTCCATACATGAACATTGTAAGTACATAATAAAAGGTGTTAGGCTTCATTTAGTTCAACAGAATTCACCTTATTAGCCTCAAGAAGTTTACCTAAACACACGTGATTAGGTAAACAAACAAATGAGCAATAGTTTTAAATCAGGAAACTTCTGATGCAGAAGGTATGCACTGGCCTGACAAAGTATGTTTACACAATTTAGGCAACCAAAATAAGCTATATGAAATGTAAAGCAAAAAAACTGTTATGTGCAGAAATACATGTATAATCAACAACAAAATCTCCACATAATTGAAAATTCCCAGACTACAAAAGATTCCTTTGACTCACTAAAACGCTGATGTTGTTGCTCAAATGATATAACACGAGGAGGAAGAAGACCACGAAGCCCAAGGCGATCTCCTTCAGTTAAAGGAAAAGCAGTATCCTGAACCAAAATAAGTTTCAAAGGAAAAGCAGTATCCTGAACCTGTGAAGGCAGCTCGGCGCAGGCGGCAACGAGGAGGGAGGGATCGGCGCAGGGGCAGGTTCCGCAGGCGAGAGACGCGAGAGAGGGAGGCGCCGCAGGTTAGGGTTCAGAATCGTGAGAGAGGGAGGTGCCGCAAGCGAGAGACGCGAGAGAGGAGGCGCCGCGGCCCGCGGGCGAGAGTCGCGACAGAGGGTCGAGGGAGGCGCCGCAGCCGGAGGTTAGGGCTTAGGGTTCGGACGAATGAATCGATCTCAGTCTTAATATATACATAATATATTATATATACATAATATAATATTATATA
The DNA here is from genome assembly GCA_024364735.1 of Boesenbergia rotunda. Classification (NCBI taxonomy): domain Eukaryota; kingdom Viridiplantae; phylum Streptophyta; class Magnoliopsida; order Zingiberales; family Zingiberaceae; genus Boesenbergia; species Boesenbergia rotunda. The sequence continues at coordinate 545,919 of JAGFNQ010001419.1, read as the reverse complement.
TATATTCTGAATCAAATCTATATATTCTGAATCGTTCTCTTAGGAAGTGTTTGGGAGAGCTTCTGCTTGCTGCTTTTTAGCTTCTAGCCATGCAAAAGTGCTTTTGAGTGTTTGAGAATACCAGATTCTGCTTTAACTTCTATAACTTTTACTCAAAAGCTAAAAGCAACAATTTGATATTTTTTTCTGCTTCTGCTTTTTTGCTTATGGTGTAGAATTAAAAGTTAACATTTATACCCTTAATAAATTTATTACTTTACATAATTATCATCCTATATTTAAATAAAATCTTATATTTTTATATAATTTATATTTTCAAAAAACTTTATACATATTTGTATAAATTTATATAAATTTTATTATTTTATTATTTTATTATTTTTTATATTTTTATTAACTTTATATTTTTTAAAATATATATATATTATTAAAAAATAATTTTGATATAATATTTAAAATATAATATTAAATATATAAAATATTATAGATCATGTATCAAAATTATATTTAAATAATTAAAAAAAATTAATTTTGATAGTTTAAAGATATTATTGTCATTTAATTAAAAATTAAGCTTAAAAGTGATTATTCACCAAACACTAAACTTTATCTTGTATCAGCTTTTGACTTATATTTCCAAACATTGCATGCTTTAGCTTCTTACTAACTTCAAGATAATCACTACAAGAATCACTTTTCAAGAAGTAAAAGCTCTCCCAAACACTCCCTTAATCTATATATAATATAGAGTAATGATTGATAGAGTGAATTTGGGAGAGTGAATGACGACCAGTTATTGTATACACGTCCGATCGACGATCGGACACCACCGGCGGCCTTCGACCGCCGCCCCGAACCAAACTATACCCTGGGGGGCACGGTGAACCCGTCGGGGATCGCCACAATTGCGATCTCGCATCATTGACCGTCGATTTCGATGGGTTCACCGTTGCCGGTCATCCTGACGATTTCACCATCCTCCCAAGATATAGTTTGATTCGGGACGACAATCAGAGGCCGCCGGTGGTGTCCGATCGTCGATCGGACGTGTATACAATAACTGCCACGTCATTCACTCTCCCATTCACTCTCCCAAATTCACTCTCCCTATCATCACTCTATAATATATTATATATAGATTATATATATATATATATAACCTCTTAACAAATACGTTCGCGAATCTCTTAATGAGCACGTTCGTGAACCTCTTAACGAACGCGTTCGCGAGCCTATAAACGAACACGTTTGCGAGCCTCTAAACAGTCAGACAAAGATGTCCTCCACAGATGGCCTTAGGTTGATGGATACCTCGCTAGGATAGGCCATGGAGTAGGGGTGTTACACCGGCAGCATTCCGTCTACTCGATCGCTCAGGAGTAGTGATGGCAGAGTATGGACGACAGTCACAGTCCTACGTCGAAGGGTGGCCTCCGCTCAGCTTCCTCTCGTACATAGGTGGCGATGTCTGATCGACGGCAGGGGTGACCATGTCATTGCACTTTGTGTATTCGCTTATTTTGCCCTTGCTTGTGTTTGTTTATACTTGATGTTGTATTATGATTGACATGCACTTACAGGAGACCCTTATGTCTGGTCTTGGCGACTCTGCTACGTTGGTATGGTAGTTCTTACATTGCTCTTGCAGTTGATTTTATTCCTACCTATGCATGAGTTATTTCGGTAGTCTATTACCCCGTTGCTATCTTAGAATATCTTGTATATATATATGATGAGATATTCGCTGAGTTCTATGACTCATTCCGTTAGCTCCATGTTTTTATTTCAGGATGATTGACTGGAGCGTGCCCGACAGCCTGTCCTAGTTCGCGTACTTGTCGAGATGTCTTCGAGATTTATCGTCTAGTCTGTTGGTAGTATTTTCCATTGTTTTCTTCCGCTGTTGCTTTTGTGTTGGATTTAGTCATACTATACGGCAGTATAGTTGTACTTTTGTGAGACCTTTATGTCTTACGTTTTGTCGTAAGTCGGACCGGTCCGCAATCAGGTATGATTTACCCGGTTTTATATTATGTTCTGTCTTGATTTGAGGCCTGAGGCCATTTAAACTGCGTGGTTATGATTTATGATGATGTCTGTATGTGTAAGTTGTCCGCTGGACAGGGGAGGTGCTGTCCGATTTTCTATTGGACCAGCGACTCCTGGGGTCTCGGGGCGTGACAATTTATTTGGTATCAAAGCCAGGTTCTCGAGATACCTTGTGGTCCTGTGGGTGTTTTGTTTTCGAATTTTGTGTCGGAGTCATTTTCTCGTTAGACGCGATTGGGACATGGTGGTGACGGACTCCTCCAGGCGACACGAGGTATATGATGTGTTTCATTTACCTCTTTTGTATATATTGTATAGTGCAGTGTTAGATATGGTAGTTTCAATTTTATAGTGGAGAATGTTGACTCTCCGATAATGTCGACTGATGAGTCGGGGACTTGGGCTGAATCAGACGACAACCTATTGTTGGTTGTATGTCTTAGTTGACTTTATCAGCTATGAGATCAACTCATTTAGCTCATGAAGCTTCAGTTATTGATAGATATCCTAGATGACATGTCTGGAGGACATGCTCTGCTGTGATACAACAGAGAGGATATTTGTTGTTTGTTATCTCGGTTGATAGTGGATAGAGATATCCTATTTCCGTGGGATTTTTGATCTCAGATTCTTTATGCTGGGTTAGATAACCAAAAAGTACAGTCAGATGCGACTTGTACCGATTCGGAAAGGTGTGGAGCTAGTGCTTGCCACTTACAGGTTATCGCTTGTACTTGGGTTGGTGAACCAAGGACGTATCTACGTACCTATGATTTGCGCTGAGTCGAATCACTTAAGAGGTTAGACCGTCTTTGGGTGGAAGATGTTGAGCAAACTGTCAAGGAACGAAGAATCACTTCGTGATTATGAAGAGATACTCTCGAGACATAGCATGTCTCTATGTTATGAAGTTGGAACATTGAAGTTTCTGAACCTTGAGTGGAGACCCGGAGAAATATTGGGTTACGAGATGACCTCCAAACCAGTCCATGTGGTGGTGCATTGGCATCAGAGACGACGAGGTTGCAGTTATCTTCTCGTCTCAGGGCTAGAGGATTCTAGCACTTGGACGTTAGGGTTTCTATTGTCCTTGGGTCGTACGGATGACAGTGGTAGCCTTAGCTCTCGGACGTTTCTGTAGTTCGAGAATTTTCGGACGCATGTCTGAAGGAGTGCTCTAGTGTTTTCTATGGTTTAAAGATTTTCTGAACTATTTACGGAGGAGCTTCCTTGATTATCTCACCTAAGAGGCAAGTGAGACTCACCGTTCTCGGTTTGTGTGTTTTGCAGGTAATATAGAAGATATAGAGACATGAGGTGTTTCCGTTGGTGGACCGATAATGGGAAGATACCGTGAATGTTGTGGTTAGATGTTTGGGAGGTTAGTAAATGAAGGTTGAACCATAGGGATCCGCTGGGTTATATTAGACAATCCCAATTTATGTTTGGGAAATGGGAACAGGTATTAAGGACCTGATCGAGGATTTACTTAGGACTCGGGAGGGTTTGAAGTGAATTTGATGATTGTTAATTACTAATCCAATTTGCGCAGTTTTCTGGGTTTGGCTGGCTATTACCGATGGTTGGTTGAGAGTTCTCTAGTATTTCATCACCACTTACACGCCTGACCAGGAAAGGCGTGAAGTTTGTATGAATTGAAGCCGGCGAGACCAGCTTTCAGGAGCTGAAGCGGTGGCTGATATTTGTGACAGTTCGAGTACTGCCTTTTGGAGGGGATGACTTCACTATGTATACTGATGTATCTCTCTTAGGATTGGGCGCAGTACTTATGCAGCATAGACGGATGGTTGCTTATGCTTCTCGGCAGTTGAAGGAGCATGAGAGGAACTATTCCATTCACGACCTAGAGTTGGCTGCTATCATTTGTGCGTTGAAGGTCTGGAGGCATCATCTTTATGGGATCACCTTCGAGATCTTCACAGACTATAGGAGTCTGCAGCATCTATTCACTCAGCGAGGGTTGAATCATCGACAGAGGAGTTAGTTGGAGTTTCTGAAGGATTATGACTGCACCATTGGCTACCATCATGGGAAAGCTAATGTAGTCGCCGACGCCCTCAGTCAGAAGTTCAAAGCTGTTTCGGCATGCCACGGAGTGATGGTCACCGATTTGATCCAGAAATTCTCTGAGCTAGGGTTAGAGGAGCAGTCTTGGACAGAGAGAGGATTGCCCGTGACTCTGATGGCTCAATCAGATATTCGGACGGGGATCCGAGAGGCTCAGGCCAGTGACCAGCACATTCAGTTTCTGGGCAGTTAGGCAATTTTAGGAGAGCAATCGGATTTTACTCATGATGAGGAGGGTGTTCTGTACTTCCGAGGGAAGTTGTGTGTACCAGAGGTGCACCCTGTCTTGGAGGAGTTGCTGCAGGAGGCCGCCGATCACATTTTGCTAGTCATCCTGGCAGCACTCGTATGTATCATGATTTGAGATGTTCATATTGTTGGAACGACATGAAGAGAGACATAGCGGAGGTTGTTGTAAGATGTCTCGTTTATCAGCAGGTTAAGGCAGAGCATCAGAAACTTGCTGGACTTTCCAGAGGATCCTCATTCTCGAGTGGAAGTGGGAGCATATCGCCATGGATTTCGTCGTGGGTTTGCTGAGGACTAGGAGAGGTCATGATTCGATTTGGGTAGTCGTGGACCGACTAACCAAATTTGCTAACTTCTTAGCTATCCGGAGGACAGATTCTCTTGATAGATTGGCAGAGTTGTATTGTCGGGAGATAGTCAGATTGCACGGAGTTTCTTTAAGTATTATCTCGGATAGGGATCCGCATTTTACATCTCGGTTCTGGCAGAGTTTGTAGAGGGCTATGGGCACAGAGCTCCGTCTCAGCATAGCTTTTCATCCCCAGGCACATGGACAGTTAGAGCGTACTATGCAGACTTTGGTGGATTTGTTGCGCTGGTGTGTGATGAACTTTGGGGGCAGTTGGGAGGACCATTTGCAGTTGGTGGAGTTTGCCTAAAACAACGACTTTCATTCGGCGATACTGTTGGTACTGTTTAAGGCGTTGTACGGTAGGGCGTGCAGGACACCCACCCTCTGGGATGAGGTCGGTGAGACCCAGCTGCTGGGACCCCAGGGAGTTCAGCATGAGGCAGAGATAGTACGGACTGTCAGACAGAGATTTTTAGCAGCACAGGATCGTCAGAAGAGTTATGCTGACCGGAGACGCAGACCTTTAGAGGTTGCTACGGGTGACCATGTCTTTCTTCGAGTTTCACCCACAAAGGGGGTGAAACGTTTTGGCCTCAAAGGTAAGCTAGCTCCATGGTATATTGGTCCGTTTCAGATTCTGGAAAGATTTAGAGCTGCAGCTTATCGCTGAGCACTTCCACTGTCATTGACTGACATCCACGACGTGTTCCATGTATCAATGTTGAGAGGTTATGTGTCAAACCCCACTCACACACTATTTGAGGTGTCTATTTCGTTTCAGTCTGACGTCACTTTGAGGAGGTACCAGTATAGATTTTGGGTTTCCGAGAGCGTCAGCTACGAAACCAGACGATCCGGCTGGTCCGGGTCGGAGGGCAGCATCACTCGGATGCCGAGGCAACCTGGGAGCTCAAGGATACCATCCAAGCTCACTATCCCTATTTGTTTGTTTGAGGTACGTACTGCATGAATTCCGTTCAGTATTTGGTGTTGTATGACCGTACCTAGCACATGTGACAACGAAATTTGGGGACCAAATTTTTGTTAGTGGGGGAGAATGTTAACATTTAGAAAATTTTAAAGGGCTAGAAGATAAAGTTTCTCAAATTTAGGGGCTATGGCGCGAATAGCCAAATTTGGAGGGGATAATCGCAAAATGACCCATTTTATAAATCTTATTCATTCTCTCTTAGGTGTCGTGAGGCCTAATTACAGCGAGGCCAACCCCAGATCACGCCGTCTTCTCCTCTTCCCATTTTCTGCACTTCTCCTTCACCATCGCCTGCCTTTTTCCTTCCATTTGTTCCAAACTCGTGAGACCACCAGCGACAACTTCTCTCTCCAGAGGGTGATGATCGCATCGGAGCAGGGGGGTGGGCTGATCTAGGGTAGTCATTCATCCTTGAGGCCAGATGGTGAGCGCCGCCTGTTGGCTCGGTGTTTTCGTGGTACGATCCCCGGCCACGCTCTGCCAAGTAGGGGTTTTCTATCTCTCCTTTCGTTTCATCTTCTTCTCGATCTGGTGGAGGAGCTCATCATCTCACTTCCTATTATAGCGGTTGACCAGATCCATTACCGTTACTAAGCATCAAGGATTCACGACTCTTCTTGTGCCGAAGTTGTTCAAAAACCAGCGCTGACCAGCAGTGGTTCGATGATGTGGTGTCACCGAGTTTCTTCCTGCGATTGATGGGGGTTTTAGATCAATTGAAGCCGACTGAGTAATCGATCTTCCCTAATCGCGATGGTTTCTTGGGCGTGACAACATCTAGGTAAGATTCAGTGCTTAACTTGGAAATTGGTTAACTTAATGATGCTGCTTGTTAGAGTTGTATTGGTTCGGATTTTTGCTAATTGAATTGAGTTGGGTTTTTGGGTATTTGATTCCTCTGTTCTTGATCCCTGCCATGCTACCTGATTGGCGTTTGATGCAAATTGGGTTTTGAGATTATGGGTTCTGTGTTGTGATGGTAATTAGGGACTGGCTCTGCTTCTGGTGTTTTGTGCAGATCAGTTTAGAATTGGCCTCTATTCTTAATTCCTGGTAGCAAATGCAAATTAGTAGTTGGTGGTGGTATAATTGGTCAGATCTGAATGCGTGGGATTTCATATGTGTTCAGCTTGAATTTATAGATAGGAATCTAATCGGTTTTGTGATTATGGATCTGCCATGTACTCCAATTTGGGATTCTGGTATTTATGCGATTTTGTGCTTCTCGATTGGAGTTTGTAGGTAGTTTAGCTCGGTTTATGCTGTGCGATAGCAATTAGTTTCTTGAGGAATTTGGAATGGATAAGTTTGTGGTTTTTGCCATGAGAAGCTCCTTGGTTTTACACTGATAGTTGGACTATTCTTCTGCCGTGAGCCACATCTGTTGGAATGTATTGGTGGGTCATTACTTAGGATTACCTTAACCTATACTAGCTGGATTGATGGTGGTTAGTTGGGCTGAGTTGGAGTTTTGATTAGGATTAGACTGAACCTAGGTTAAGTCTAAGTCCTATAACTCGGGGTAATTTTGGTTTTAACTTGATGCGACTTAATAATTAGTTTAGCTAATTATTATTGTATGTAGCTAAACTTATGTCTATGATATAGGACACTGATTGATTTGGCTAGTTTTGCGTGGATATTATTTTGGACGGGAGGTTTCCGTTGCACAGTCTTCTTCATGTGGAGGCGGGTATCTCTGACTTTTCTTTTAGAATTGTCACAGATATATATATATATATATATATATATATATATATATATATATATATATATATATATATATATATATATATATATATACTTGATATGCTTGTTTAGCAATAGAGTAATAGATTGTGGCATGACTCTTATATTTGGTTTGCTGATGTTGTTCGTGCCACAACTGACATGTGATACCTATACCTTTAGGACTTAGGTTATGGTGCAATATCCACGATCCTTGCATATCATGTTGATATAGGTGTACTAGATAGTGGATGCTATTTGACCAGTGTTATGCATTATCGTGCACTGTGCATCACTGTCGAGCAGGGGCCCCTTTTGGGTGAGCTAGGTCGACAGTCATATTGACCTACCCATACGGCCACTCACGGGTTAGTGGTTGACGGAGTATAGGTAGAGTGCTCTGTGCTGCTTCGCTTGTGCACTCATGGGTTAGTGAATCGGAGCGTGATAGCAGACAGATGTCCCTCCTTGAGTTGTTCAAATACCAGGAGATGAGAGGGAGAGGTCTCTACCCCATTTATATACATGGGGTAGGGGTAACACTTAAACAGAGATGTCCTCCACAGATGGCCTTAGGCTGATGGATACCTCGCTAGGATAGGCCATGGAGTAGGGGTGTTACACCGGCAGCATTCCGTCTACTCGATCGCTCAGGAGTAGTGATGGCAGAGTATGGACGGCAGTCACAGTCCTACGTCGGAGGGTGACCTCCGCTCAGCTTCCTCTCGTACATAGGTGGCGATGTCTGATCGACGGCAGGGGTGACCATGTCATTGCACTTTGTGTATTCGCTTATTTTGCCCTTGCTTGTGTTTGTTTATACTTGATGTTGTATTATGATTGACATGCACTTACAGGAGACCCTTATGTCTGGTCTTGGCGACTCTGCTACGTTGGTATGGTAGTTCTTACGTTGCTCTTGCAGTTGATTTTATTCCTGCCTATGCATGAGTTATTTCGGTAGTCTATTACCCCGTTGCTATCTTAGAATATCTTGTATATATATATGATGAGATATTCGCTGAGTTCTATGACTCANAAAGATATTATTTCAGTACTTTCTGCCTGCAAGCTGTTTTTCATCATATCATTTCCTTGATAGTTGATAGTAGAGTGAAATTTGACAGCCTCTATTAGTCATTCTCCCACCACTTACTTGCTTGCCCCATTCAATCTTTTTATTAGCCTGAAGTTAGATTGAGCTATTTGATTACTTTATCTGAGGCTAAATAAGATAATTATTCATGATGCTTCCGTTGTGTGTTCTGATTATGTACCTTCTGAGCAGGACATTTTGAGAGACCTCCATATAATTATAGGGATATTCGGTCTGTGTATCATATTCGTGAATATGATGTAATGAAGCTCAAGCAAATTAAGGACCCAATCAATGTTTTCATATCACATGATTGGCCTGTTGGTATCTATGAATATGGAAACTTGAAGAGGCTTGTTCAACATAAACCATTTTTTAAAGAAGAGGTATATTTTAGTTCTCATGCATACTTTTTCTATAATTACTTAAACTTAAAAATGAAAATAGTTTGTGGGCAGCATGACATCTGTCACATGTTTAGTACAGTTTTTTATTTACTGTATGTATATTGCTTGCTTATCTGGTTTTAGGTGCAAAAGTCAAAAGATCGTGCCATGGCTTTTTTGGTGTGTATTAGAATTTAGAAGTCAATATCAGAATCATTAACTTCATCAATTTATTTCTGTGGATCAACTTCAATCATCTAGATCAGCCTGAATTTAAAGTTCCAGACAGATATTCATATCTGCATATTATTTTATTATTGACGTTGTAAAGCATACTTTTTAAAATTTGCATTTTTTTTCAAAAACATGTCTCTCAACAATGATGTTTCATGCAAGAATCTAATGCTTATTCAAGCATCATCACAGCCACTCTACCTGCCAAATATCCAAAGCATTTCCAGCTAAAGTATGCAAGATATTCAAGAATTATCTCACAACTCCCATATTTGCTTTATTCAACATGAATAGATCTATCATAATGAAGATGCCTTTTTCTCATTTTTCTTCATAAAGGAACTTAGTAATTTGTAAAATTATTGAGATTTTCATATTCCAATGGATGGATGACACATTTAATATGATTGTCTCGATGCTATTGCAATTTATGCAAGTAATCTGACTGTTGTAGTTTTTCCACAGATCCAGAAGAGAACTCTTGGTAGTATACCTGCTGCAGAGCTGCTGAGCCAACTGAAGCCTCAGTATTGGTTTTCAGCTCATCTTCACTGCAAATTTTCAGCTGTTGTTAAGCACAAGGAGGATGATTCTATAACAAAGTTCCTAGCCCTTGACAAATGCCTTCCAGGTCGGAGTTTTTTACAGGTAGGAATTTCAATGTTTATTTCACCATGTTACTGTGCAATATGTGAAAACAATTGAATAACTAAATTTATTTTCTATGATAGATTATTGACATCAACTCAAACTCAGGACCTCATGAAATTCACTATGATGAGGAATGGCTGGCAATAACAAGAAAGTTTAATAGTGTCTTTCCATTGAGCAGAAAATCTATTCACTTTAGGTCGGAATTGCTATTTTTTTTATTAGGGGTGGTTCATATGTACATTATATTATGGTAGTAACCAAAGCTTATCACTGTCATTTTGCATGCAGGCCCGAACAGTATGACAAGCAAGAGCATTGTGAGTGGGTGAGAAATAAACTAAATGTCAGAGGGGCCAGACCTTTTGATTTTGTGCAGACTGTCGCACCTTTTCACCCTTCTCAGCCACTCACCAACCAATCAACTACAGGTAATAACAGGATCCTTGATTTTCAACTTTTGACTATGGTCAGATATGCAAAAGATTCAATTTGAGTCTGCTAGTATTTGAATTAATATTATGTATGCACTTTTCTATTCATAAAATGTAAATTGATCCTACAAGTTAATATGCATGCATCCATGGTGATTTGAGTTATATAGCATCATATTCTGGGCATGATTTCCTTTCTTGCTCACACAGACAATATGCTAAAATATTTGTTTCCTGCCAGGTCAAAGAGTACTTGGAGTCGGTGGACTCTGGTCTCTTTTATCTCCTGTGTAATACCTCGGTTGTGTGACCTTGAAGATAATAAACTTAACATAATGTTGTTTTTCTTTCACATTTATTTTGTATTTAATCACTTCCAATCTGAGTGCGTGGGATGCAAGTTTATTTACCTTTTTGTTGTCTTATGTAGATTTTGGTAAACAATTGTCTCACCGTAGACCTTTTGCCCTTATATCCTGGATGTGATGATTTAACAATTTGTTAATTAATTGGCTCATGTAGTCAACTCCACTCAATCCACTTAGTGTTGGGAGTATGTGAAATGTCTCTTAAGAATTACTAGATGCAACAGTGTAATCTACTTACATTTGACCGCTTTCATTTTAGCCTTTTTATGTTTTGCTTGGTTTTTTTCCTTTATTATATTTACACATTCCCGATTGCATGAAAAGGTTTTATATATTAATCCGTAGAGCATCAGCAATGGGAGCTCCGATGCTGAGCTGGCACCCACGAGGGAGCTCCCTCCCATAGTGGGAGGGAGCTCCCTCATCTTGACGACGGAGCGGCTCCGCGCGGTTCTGCACGGGCGGAGCCGCTCCATCGTTTATTTTTTTAATATTAACTCTTTTAATATTACACACACACACACACACATAAAGGTTAACAAATTAATAATATTTATAAAAATTAGATTTTTGTTTTTTAAGTTTATAAAAATTTAATTATATAAAAGATAAAATATGAAGGAGAGATGAAAAATATATAAGGTGATGAAAAAGTATGGGACCTATGAAGTAGTTGTTGAGAGGTTTTTTAATAGTGGAGAGATGTATGAGGTTTTTAACTTTTGACGTGGCGCGTACGTGGCAACGAAGGAGCTCTTGAAAGGGTTCTATCATTGTGGATGCCCTTAAAACCATTTAGAATATCTGGCACCATCTTTTTTATTTTTTTATGCTTCATTATGAGGTTATTGATGTTCAAACTCTTCCATTAATAATTGCAGGACATTGTCGGAACCCCCAGACGGAGTCATTGTTGGAGTTTTTAGAGCTCCCTTATCTTCTTGATACTGCTGTAGAGGTCAATACACCAACGCAAAATAAAAATACTGGTGATTCTAGAGGTATTCTATTAACTTACAGATGTTTGAAATATTGTGCCGTTTCTCTATCTTTCCTTATTATCTGCACAACTCTGTTAGCTATATTTGTATAGAAAAAGGCTTAGTTTGTTTTGAAGAAGTGCCGATAGGATTTGAATAAAAAAAATTCTGTTTTATTATTTAATATTGCTTCTGAATAGAAATGTGGATAAGAGTCTGTTCATATTATTAAAATGAATTATAAAGGGCAGTTACTGCAGATAATGTCTCTTTGTTCTTTAGTACAACTCTTTTGGCCTTTGTGGTGCATTCTTAATAGATGGATCCTCTTCACCCCCAAAAGCAAAAAAAAAAAAAAAAACTGTAGTCTTATCTTGTTTGCCAGTAAATGCTAAATAATTAATGTCTAATTCTTCTTGCACTTATTTCAGTGTTCTCTTTTGTTCTATCCAAGACGGATTATCAATGTTTTGATGATTTTGTTAATGGGCATGGGTCATCACCTATTTATCATATTATTTTTGATAACTGATATTTTCCTGTTGAGCTCAGCCCATTCCCTGGGTCATCGATTAAGAAAAGTGCCTTGCCTTTGTTACCAGAGGCCTCCCAAACTGCAATAATTAGCCATTTGTTTCAGATTCCCCCTAAAACTTATCAACCCATAAGATTTCCGACTCTTAGAAATGTGCCTACCAAAAGAGTTGCTTTCAGCACTGTGATAATTTTTGTCTTGACCATGGTTTTCACGAGCTTTGTTAAATGCAGAGGGTGGTATTGACCTGATAAGGCTTGCAAACAGCTTCGTTCGTGAAGCCCTCCACTTTATTTACTGAATAGCATATTATTGGTTGTGCAACATTGTCAAAAATTTCTACTCGTTTTTTCCTTGATATTTGTCTCTTTCGCTGTTATAATCGCACAAGCCACGAATGCTAAAACAAACGACAATCATCACGTAGAGGAATCTACACAAATTTTGTCATATCATTGTTTTCTTGTTATCTAGCGCTAACATTGTCTTGGAGCACTTGATTCATACTGTCATTGCATTTCTCCTTACATAAGTCTTCTGCATGCCCTCAAACGTTATGTTCTTTTTTTATGAGTCCATTCAAAATTGGCAGTATAACTGAATTTTTTTTTGTATGTTTGTTCAGTTCTGTAATCAAAATGTAGCTCTCATTATAATCATTGGCCCCATGCATCTTCAGGCTTATGTGTTCGGACAATTGCAATGTACTCACAATTTCTCCATAATTCAATCCTGATTCTTGGCAGATTCTTGGAATCAATATCAGGACGATGGTAAATCTGCTCGAGATGAGAATATCATTGAGCTTGATGAAGTTGAAGATGACGAAGATGAAGATGCATGACATCACAAATTGCTATTAACTCCTGTTGCCATTAGCTGCCTTTTTCTCCGTGTAAAATATCAGTAAGGATGTTTATACTCTTGATGACTGTATCCATAGAGTTGTGCTGTGGAAATTACACATGCTTCTATAGCTGTTTTATAAAGATGCCTAATCCATTAAGAATGAATCACTCTAATTTTTACCTTTGGCATTGGTATAGATCCGGTAGATGACTTGAAAAAGGGTAATTATCTATCATGAGGACATATATCTGTATATCGTTCTTCTGTTTGTCAACGATACTTTTCCTATCATGTGCTTAGGTTGTGAATGGCATATTTAAATTTTTAGTTGCTATGATTTCAAACTTGCCTATGATTTCAAACATTGATTTTGTATGCTATGGAAACATCTTATTTTGCTTGAGGATCTATAACAATAATATGCCAGCACAGGTAAATATCACTGTATTGTAGGTGCAAATGCAGTTCAAATGGTATCTATTGAGATAGAACCTGTCTCAGCCTGAAACTAATTACCCAAGACAGGAAGAGACTCTTCCATATCCTTCGAGTCAACACAGGTTAATAAACATGGCACAGCACAGTTGTCCCCACTGTTCATCTTGGCAATGTCTTCTTTCCAGAGCCCCATGAGGTGTAGTGATGGGGTTGCACCCTCTCCTGCAACTGCCTTCTTTCACTGTAGCTGTCCCTGCTGCAGGCAGTGATGGGGTTTGGGACCCCTGGTGAAGCAACAATACCTAGGGATTCAAACAAATGCAACTTATGCCACTAGGTAACTTGTTTTAACAGTATTATATCTCAATATTATGTTTTAATGTACTAATTTATTGGGATTATCTTGGTTAATTGTTTCATGCTGCCTTAATTAGATCCCTCAAGTTTTGCTGATGGATGATCATTGGTGTTTCAGGCTCCATTCAGGCTAGTTGTACTGTGAATGCAATTTTTCGGTTAGCCCTGTCAGAGAAAGACTGTCTACCTTCAAAAAAAAAACATATTAACTGATATGCTAATTTATAAAACGCAGCTATATATTTTGAATTTAATAGTTTTAAATTTATTGATTTGATTTTATTTTATTTGATTTAATATAATTTGTATTTGCCCGTCTGAATAGATGAACAATTCAATTATGTGATGCTAATTTTGGATTTTTTTTTTGTCGTAATGGGATCTCATTTCTGTGTGTGTATGTGGCTCCCTAAATTTTCTGAAAATAAATTGCATAATAATGCATCTACTTTATGTTTAATAATTACTTTGCTTAATTAAATGACTGGTTAACATTATTATAATTTAATCTAATTAATTAACTTTATGGTACCCATTATCATATTTAATCTAAAAGGAACCTTTACTGGTTCCTTCGATCTCTTACGCATTGGAATCCAATTAATTGGGTCATCAAATCTTTTAATATCAGATAATGACAGGATCTGCTTAATTTAGCTTTTAATATCAACTAAATCTAACTTATCTCATCTATTGAGTGGACCAAAATATTCTATGAGATGTAATATTGCATCATATCCATTAGGTATTTGTAGAATTAGATTACCATTACCAAAAACAAACTTAATATATGATTGTGAAAAAAAAATATTTCAAAGTATTTAAATTTGTATTTTTTTATTGTAGTTAAAAAATAATAATACAATTTTATTCATTAAACTTGAAATGTAATCATAATTGATTGATGGTTGACATCATTGCGGGTGTCCGTTCACACTTTTGTTTTCTCCTCAAAAAACATATTTAATTATATTATTAAAAATAAATGAATAAATAAAAAATCAGCCCCCGTCCATTGGGATCCTTTGTCCCGAAATAGTGTCGGTCCCGTCTATCCTGTTCTCGACGATGGTCGATGAGTCGTCCGATTGTCGATTAGATATCATTGATGAATTTTGATCGTCGTACCGAATCAAATGATATCCTAGAAGAATGGTGAATCGGTCGGAATCAATGCAATTGTAATCCCGTTGGATTCGACGGTGAATTCGAGAGATCGTAATTACAGCGATCCCCACTGATTTACCGTATCCCTAAGGTATAGTTTTATTCAGGGCGGCGGCCAAAGGTTATCGATCGCATCCGATCGGCGATCGAACGATTCGTCGGCCATCGTCGAAAAGCGAGACAGGTAAAACAGAGACTTTTTTGGGACAGAGGATCTGCCCTCCAGCCCCCATGTCTTTGGATTCCCAAGTAGATGCCATGCCATGCCAACGTCTCTGCAGATCTGGATGACACGTCAGCATGAATTTATAATGCCGCATGCACTTAAAATAATGGCTTAAGATCATTCCTCAAAATCTGAAATGAATAAATTATTTTATTTGCTAAATAAAAGTAATAATAAAGATTTTATGTGCTTAGTGATCTAGAAATATATTTGTATGATTTAATTGGAAATATTTTTTTATAAACTATTGGTTTAAGCAATAATATTAATTTCTAAATATTTTCATTAAAAAATGGACCCATTTATTGTAGTACATGTTTTACACGTTGGCTTCTGATGTGATCAGATGATTTAATGCAATAGGGAAGAGATAAGGTTTTCATATTATTTTACTTGTATAATTAATTTGTTAGACCTTTATAATAATGCTAATTAATTTTAGTCTAAAATAATTGCATTATTATATTCGTGATGTCGTTGGAGTTCGAGACATTGAATTTGTGTTTGGTTTAGAAAAAGGCTGAAAATAAAAAAGGAGGCCTTTATTGTTTTCCATCTAAAGTGCACTTTTTAAAAAGTATATAAAAATATATTCATTTAGTTTTTTTAAAAAATTGGTAGTCAAATATTAGTAAAAAATATTTTAATTTAGTCCAAATTATTAATTTTTTAATTAAATTATTGTAACTCAGAGTGGCTGATCAAAATTATTTAGAGCATACTTATTCGAAATAAAAATATTAGGAAAAAACATGTTTTTTTTACAAATAGTCAAAAGGCCGTCATCTTTGTATATTTAATAATATTATATTATAATAATTATAATTCATAATTTTTATATATGAAATCATCCATATTAATATTATATTATAAAAAAAAGTTAAATTCATTATCTTAACGGTAAATTAGAGATAAATCCCTAATCCAAAAGATACCTTTGTGTCCGCTCCCCAGGTAAGGAAACAAATGTTTCAACTCCCTATTTTTTAGTTTTAACTCCCCAATATATAAATTTACTAATATACCCTTCTTACTTTTCCCGCTTTTGGTTTTCCCGCATTTCTTCTCCCGCAGCTTCGTTTTCCCCTGTTTTCTTCCCGACACAATCTCGGCGTCCTTCACCGGCGAAATCAAGCCAGCTTTCTCTCTTCAATTTCCTTCTCCCGCGAGTTCTTGACGACACATTCTCGGCGTCCTTCACCGGCGAAATCAAGCCAGCTTCCTCTCCGGCGTTTCCTTCTTCCCAAATTTCTTGACGACTTAATCTCGTAAACCCTAATCAGCGAAATCAAGGCAAGTCGACCATTTTCCTCTCCCCCATTTCTTCCCGACACAATGTGAAGCAAGATTATAGCCGTGTAGATCCATCAACCCACCGACGAGGAGACTGAATCAAGCTTTGTCGCCGGAGATAGAGTTGAAGTCAGGCATTTTTTGTAGATTTTTTATCTATTAGTCGGAACTCTCTAATTATCATCTTTCTTATTTCCCTATTCGTTTAAACAAAGATTAGTGATTGATTAAGTACAACTTCGCCCTATTATAAGTATATTGTTACTATTCCTATGAGATTTCAATTTATCAATACTATTTGCATCATTCTTTAAAAATTTAAGAATTCCTTGATCATAGATAAGTGGTGAGAGGGAGGTAAATAGGCAATTGTCAGCAATTGCCATTTCTATAGATAAATAGGCAATTGTTCATGTTTAATGATGATATTAAATTTTTTCTATTATTATTAAATTGAATGTTTATTGTTTGTAAGTAGGCAAATGTTTACTTGATTAATTTTCAGTTTACTTTATGGTCTAAATACTAAAATTGTGTTGGATATTTCGAGTAAGGGTTGAACAGAATCAAAGATGGTAAAGACTAAGAAAGAAGCAAAGAATAACAAAGATGCTAAAGAGGTTAACAGTGGGAAAAAAGCTCAGTTTCGGTGTTCACCTACTTTTTTTAGAGCTGTGATGGATGAAGTGGGACCGAAAATGACTGATAAGCAAAAGGAGAGTATTCAAAACACTCCATTTGGTATATGGCTTAAGATGCCCAAATTGGCAATCAGCAGCTCCAGAGTTGATATAATTTTAAAAAGATTTCAGTTGCAATCTCATTCATTTGTGTTTGGTGAAAATATTGTTGTTCCCTTTACATCACCAGAGTTTTCCATTGTTCTTGGCTTACGTTATGCAGGGCAACCAGTTGATTTAGATGTGAATTTGGAGTCCAAATTTGTTGCTCAGTATTTCTCTGGGAAAGTTGGCAATGTGACCAGAAGTGCAATCTATGATAGACTATCCTCTTTAGCTGGATCACAGAGTAACTCAGATGTGGATAATTTTGTTCGGATGTTTATTTGTTTAGTGTTTAATTGTATCATTTTTCCTGTGGCCAACTACTCAACACCTCGATTCATTATGTCATACATTGATGACCTGACCACCTTCTTTGATTATTCGTGGGGAGATGCGGCTTATAGATTTTTGAGCAATCAAATTTTCAAATATATTGGAAAGGGTGATGTTAGAAGAAAGAAGTATTTAGATGGTTCAACTGTTGGATTGATGGTGAGTTTTTTTAGTATGCTTTTATTATGTTTTGTTCTGTTATACTAATAAATTTATTTATTTAGGGATGGTTATATGAAAGAATACCTTCACTTGGCGTAGTACGTTCGCTACATACTTTTCCCAGGTTGTTCCGTTGGGGGGAAAGTAAGATACCTAACAAACCTGATTTAGCGGAGAGGTTATTGAATTCCATTGACTATAGTAAAGTAAGTTCATATTTTATAGTAGACATACTCAAATATGATGAATTGTAGTGACCTTTTAATTTTAATTGTGAAAAGGTGTTATCCATTGTACCATTTTCGGATGAAGATATACTGTTTCATCATAGGCGAGCAAGTTTATCGGTAATATTATCATTAAATAAGTATTTTGTTAAATGAAGTTGAGAAAATATTTATTTGCTACAAGAATCTTGTAATTTTTTCAGGGCTCAGAATGTGTTAAATGTGGTGGATTGATTGCTGGCACAAGTTGGGCCAATACTGAACCAATGGAGAAAGAGTTTGGTGGTGAGCTACATCCACAGACTGATGATATCAGTGGGTCAGAATACAACAAGAGAGTTGAAGTTAAAGACTCCATTGAAGGTGAAATGGCTGGGTTTGTTGAAGTGCCGGTTGAAAAGAATATAGTAGAGCAATTTGTGCCCTCTATTGCAATGACGGTTAGGACAAGGGCAGACAGAATGAAGAAAAAAAAGGATGAAATATATGTTACGCCGCCGAGTACAACACCTAAACGTAGGAGGAAGGCAGGCAAAGAGGTGTTAGCATCAATTGTAGACCCAATAGTGTTGGAAGAGGTGTTAGCATCAATTTCTCGTTTATTTATTTATTATTAACCGTGTTTCTATTTTATTCTTATGTTCTTAAATCTATCTACATAGGGAGAGACGACTATAGATGTTGCTACAATTGGAAGGGATGCTGTTGCGGATGTGATGAATAAATATAGAGAAATGAGAAATTTTTGTGGATATGAAGAAGCAACTGATGAAGAGCGAGAGATGGTAACAGAATATCTTTCTCGAGATAAGTTAGAGTATGTTAATCTTGTACATGTTTCCTTTTCTAGAATATTAGTCCTTTATAGTGAAATATTATATAAATTTTCAAATTTACAGTGTGGTTGTGTGGGAGGAAGATTATGTGGTCCTTGATGGCCTCCAATTCTGTGAATTCTTATTTCGTAATCCAGTTGGATCCGAAATTATTGATTGTTACATGAGAATAATGAGAAAGCAAAGTGTCAAGAAAGGGTTTGAAATTTTTGGCATGGACATGGGTGTTCAGGTTTGTGGTGTTCTTTGACCTTACAAATGAATTCTTTAATTTTTGTTTACAATGAGAAATATGACTCTATTTCTACATGTAGAGAGAAGTCCTTCATAAATTGGAAGGACATAGGCGTAATCGATTGCTGCGGAAGGGAGAATATGAAGAATTTGTTGGAAAACTTACTTCAGTGACAAGGAATCAATTAAAACATCTCAATGAAGATTTATTTACAAGATGCAGATATATTATTTTTCCCTTGAACTATGGATGGCATTGGTATCTATTATTCTATTCAACAAGAGAAAGCAAATTCAAGACCATGAACTCGAAACCTCATCCAGCTGCTTTCGGGACAGCGAAAGTTTATGTAAGTTTCATCATTTGTATTTCAATAACTCTTAAAACTTAAATTTCACAGCTGAATCAATATTTGCAGGCTGAATTTTTGGCTGGATACATGAAAAATTTCTCAGGCTTTGACCTTGGTAAAATAACAGTAATGAAAACAAAGTGTCGTCACCAAGGCGAGACACTCGATTGTGGTGTTTTTACTTGTTTGTGGATTGAGTGTCTAGCGCTTGATGATGATGAAATATGGAATTATGAAAAAGAGGTAAAGATGGATGCGTATCGGGCACACATGGCAGCAATTATTCTGTCAGATGAAAATGGAATTATGAAGAAGTAGACTTTTCTAATCTCATGTGATTATGAATTTTGGTGGAAAACGTATATTTGTTGTAAGTTGGTGTATCTGCAGATATTCTCATCTTCATCACCTTTAGCCTATGTAATTATGGTTGTGAGTTGCTGAATGTTATGGATAGTGGATGTTTTGTTGTTGAAATATGGAAAATATGTGATTATGGATGATTATGGATGTTTTGTTGCTGATTATGGATGATTTGTTGTGGAAAAAATTATGCATGATTATGTGCTAAGTGATGTCAATGTGATCTTATTGAGCATTTCTTTTTCTGATGCATTCGGCATTCTGTTTCATTTCTTAGTTGATGATTTTGATTGCTCTTCACTTGCATTTGATATGATCTGAGATTCAAAGTGTTCAGGTAGAGTATGTATTCTTACTTGCTTTATGATATATATTCTTCACTTGTTGTGTTGGAGCAGAGTGTGTTTCATAGAAGACAGTTCCTATAAATCTTGAGCATTTGTTGTTGTTGTTGTGTGAGTTCAGTTTTGAAACTGAATGTTTGTTCAGTTATGAAAATTAATGTTTGTTCAGTTATGAAACTCATTGTTATGATTTGTGTACTCTTTATGTGCATGACATATGTGGGATATACAAAGGAGATGCTGTCAGAATTTCAGCCGAAATTGAGTACAGATCAGCAAAATTGAGTACAGATTGATGAAAATCGAGTACAAGGATAGGAAACCTATACCTCTCTCATGATCTTGATGCAAATTCTATTGTAGTTAGAGTCCAAGGTTAGGAAAACAAGTAGGATCATGATATATGCCATATTATTTGACAATCCAAGAGTTGGCAAGACCATGGGGATTTTGAGTACAAATTGATGCAATTTCAGTACACATTGGCTGAAATCGAGTACAAATCAGCCCAAATTGAGTACAGATTGATGAAAATCAAGTACAAGGTTAGGAAACTTATTCCTCTCTCATGATTTTGATGCAAAGTCCATTGTAGTTAGAGTCCAATGTTAGGAAAACAAGGTAGGATCATGATATATGCCCTATTATTTGACAATCCAAGAGTTGGCAAGACCATGGGGATTTTGAGTACAAATTGATGCAATTTGAGTACACATTGGCTGAAATCGAGTACAAATCAGCCCAAATTGAGTACAGATGATGAAAATCGAGTACAAGGTTAGGAAACCTATACCTCTCTCATGATCTTGATGCAAAGTCCATTGTAGTTAGAGTCCAAGGTTAGGAAAAAACAAGATAGGATCATGAGAGAGGTATCACTTACCTCTCTCATGATCTTGATACAAAGTCCATTGTAGTTGAGTCCAAGGTTAGGAAAATAAGATAGGATCATGATATATGCCCTATTATTTGACAATCCAAGAGTTGGCAAGGCCATGGGGATTTTGAGTACAAATTGATGCAATTTCAGTACACATTGGCTGAAATCGAGTACAAATCAGCCCAAATTGAGTACAGATTGATGAAAATCGAGTACAAGGTTAGGAAACTTATTCCTCTCTCATGATCTTGATGCAAAGTCCATTGTAGTTAGAGTCCAAGGTTAGGAAAACAAGATAGGATCATGATATATGCCCTATTATTTGACAATCCAAGAGTTGGCAAGACCATGGGGATTTTGAGTACAAATTAATGCAATTTGAGTACACATTGGCTGAAATCGAGTACAAATCAGCCCAAATTGAGTACAGATGATGAAAATCGAGTACAAGGTTAGGAAACCTATACCTCTCTCATGATCTTGATGCAAAGTCCATTGTAATTAGAGTCCAAGGTTAGGAAAAACAAGATAGGATCATGAGAGAGGTATCACTTACCTCTCTCATGATCTTGATACAAAGTCCATTGTAGTTGAGTCCAAGGTTAGGAAAACAAGATAGGATCATGATATATGCCCTATTATTTGACAATCCAAGAGTTGGCAAGGCCATGGGGATTTTGAGTACAAATTGATGCAATTTCAGTACACATTGGCTGAAATCGAGTACAAATCAGCCCAAATTGAGTACAGATTGATGAAAATCGAGTACAAGGATAGGAAACCTATACCTCTCTCATGATCTTGATGCAAAGTCCATTGTAGTTAGAGTCCAAGGTTAGGAAAAACAAGATAGGATCATAAGAGAGGTATCACTTACCTCTCTCATGATCTTGATGCAAAGTCTATTGTAATTAGAGTCCAAGGTTAGGAAAACAAGATAGGATCATTATATATGCCCTATTATTTGACAATCCAAGAGTTGGCAAGACCATGGGGATTTTGAGTACAAATTGATGCAATTTCAGTACACATTGGCTGAAATCGAGTACAAATCAGCCCAAATTGAGTACAGATTGATGAAAATCGAGTACAAGGATAGGAAACCTATACCTCTCTCATGATCTTGATGCAAAGTCCATTGTAGTTAGAGTCCAAGGTTAGGAAAAACAAGATAGGATCATGAGAGAGGTATCACTTACCTCTCTCATGATCTTGATGCAAAGTCTATGGTAATTAGAGTCCAAGGTTAGGAAAACAAGATAGGATCATGATATATGCCCTATTATTTGACAATCCAAGAGTTGGCAAGACCATGGGGATTTTGAGTACAAATTGATGCAATTTCAGTACACATTGGCTGAAATCGAGTACAAATCAGACCAAATTGAGTACAGATTGATGAAAATCGAGTACACATTGGTATATATCATGATCCTATCTTGTTTTCCTAACCTTGGACTCTAATTACAATAGACTTTGCATCAAGATCATGAGAGAGGTAAGTGATACCTCTCTTATGATCCTATCTTGTTTTTCCTAACCTTGGACTCTAACTACAATGGACTTTGCATCAAGATCATGAGAGAGGTATAAGTTTCCTATCCTTGTACTCGATTTTCATCAATCTGTACTCAATTTGGGCTGATTTGTATTCGATTTCAGCCAATGTGTACTGAAATTGCATCAATTTGTACTCAAAATCCCCATGGTCTTGCCAACTCTTGGATTGTCAAATAATAGGGCATATATCATGATCCTATCTTGTTTTCCTAACCTTGGACTCTAATTACAATAGACTTTGAATCAAGATCATGAGAGAGGTAAGTGATACCTCTCTTATGGTCCTATCTTGTTTTTCCTAACCTTGGACTCTAACTACAATGGACTTTGCATCAAGATCATGAGAGAGGTATAGGTTTCCTATCCTTGTACTCGATTTTCATCAATCTGTACTCAATTTGGGCTGATTTGTACTCGATTTCAGCCAATGTATACTGAAATTGCATCAATTTGTACTCAAAATCCCCATGGTCTTGCCAACTCTTGGATTGTCAAATAATAGGGCATATATCATGATCCTATCTTGTTTTCCTAACCTTGGACTCTAATTACAATAGACTTTGCATCAAGATCATGAGAGAGGTAAGTGATGTTGGATCGAGAAATGCGAGAGAGGGGGGGGTGAATGTCGCAATTCGTTCGGATTTAAAAAGAGCGGGTGCGCAGCGGAAATAAAAGAGAACACAACAATGCAAACACAGCAGGTTTACTTGGTTCGGAGCCTGGGTCGACTCCTACTCCAAGGCCCACGGTCGTTGACCGTTTACTTTGGGCAATTCTATATTTGGCGCAAAAACAGTTTACAATTTGAATATAGAGTGAGTGCAGTAAACTTATACAGGAAAGAATTTCTCTTCTTTTACCGACGTCCGGAGTAGATTGATGATTTCGGGGCAGCGGGACGTCGTCGGCTCAAGTTGGGCAGTTTCTGGAGCAGAGCACGAGAGCAGAAGAGCGTGGAAACGTCGAAGCAATTGTTGTTCTTTGAAGAGGGTTGAGGCCCTCTTTATATAGGGCAGGGGGCGCCCGACATGCTCGGGGCGCCCTCCACGTGGCTTCTGATCCGGCGTGCTCTCGGTCGTGACTGATCGCTTCGACTTCGGGATAACAGTTGACTGGGGCGCCCGACGCGCACGGGGCGCCCGATTGACCGGTCAAAGCTTTATCACCGAGGCTTCGCGAGGGTGAGCTGCAGCCGCCTTCAGTGGAGTGGCACAGTGGGCGCCCGAGACACGCGGGGCGCCCGATCTGCGCGGTGCCCGATTTGCGCGGCGCCCGCGACAAGAGGGGCGCCCGACATGCACGGGGCGCCCCCCAACGCGGTGCTGTCGGAGGTTTACTTCTCTGCTGACTTTGGGTTGACTCTGGGGCGCCCGACACATCCGGGGCGCCCTGCTCAGCTGCGGCCTCACTCCTTTGAGGCCCTCTGAGCTGCAGAAACACAGTCCTTCGGTCCTGCATCCAGGGTTAGTCCAAAATAGCAAATACTAAGTTGATTTTTCACAGCCTTAGCTGTCTTGGTTCTGACTTTGGGTCTCCAAAAATGGAGCCCTAGGTCGAACCGACGCCTAATGTTCCCTCGAGGGGAACGCGTCCTCACCTACTCCTCTCGGGAGAGTTTTACCTGGTGCCAACCGGATCCTCCAGTTGGACTTTTGCCCGACGGTCCTTTGTCAGGTCTTGGATACCGGCAGTCCTTCGCCAGTTGCCTAGCAGTCCTTCGCTAGGGCTTTGATACTGGCAGTCCTTCGCCAGTTGCCTAGCAGTCCTTCGCTAGGGCTTGGATACTGGCAGTCCTTCGCCAGCTGCCTAGCAGTCCTTCGCTAGGGCTTGGATACTGGCAGTCCTTCGCCAGGTGCCTAGCAGTCCTTCGCTAGGGCTTTGTATCCTGGCAGTCCTTCGCCAGGTGCCTAGCATTCCTTCGCTAGGACTTTGTCTCTGCACACTTGAGTAATATTGTTAGATCACAAACAAACTTAACTTTAAATCTTTTGCCAATATCAAAACAAGGTTCGATATGGTGCTTCCTGCACCAACAAGTGATACCTCTCTCATGATCCTATCTTGTTTTTCCTAACCTTGGACTCTAACTACAATGGACTTTGCATCAAGATCATGAGAGAGGTAAAGGTTTCCTATCCTTATGCTCGATTTTCATCAATCTGTACTCAATTTGGGCTGATTTGTACTCGATTTCAGCCAATGTGTACTGAAATTACATCAATTTGTACTCAAAATCCCCATGGCCTTGCCAACTCTTGGATTGTCAAATAATAGGGCATATATCATGATCCTATCTTGTTTTCCTAACCTTGGACTCAACTACAATGGACTTTGTATCATGATCATGAGAGAGGTAAGTGATATCTCTCTCATGATCCTATCTTGTTTTTCCTAACCTTGGACTTTAACTACAATGGACTTTGCATCAAGATCATGAGAGAGGTATAGGTTTCCTAACCTTGTACTCGATTTTCATCAATCTGTACTCAATTTGGGCTGATTTGTACTCGATTTCAGCCAATGTGTACTCAAATTGCATCAATTTGTACTCAAAATCCCCATGGCCTTGCTAACTCTTGGATTGTCAAATAATAGGGCATATATCATAATCCTATCTTGTTTTCCTAACCTTGGACTATAACTACAATAGACTTTGTATCAAGATCATGAGAGAGGTATAGGTTTCCTATCCTTGTACTCGATTTTCATCAATCTGTACTCAATTTGGGCTGATTTGTACTCGATTTCAGCCAATGTGTACTGAAATTGCATCAATTTGTACTCAAAATCCCCATGGTCTTGCCAACTCTTGGATTGTCAAATAATAGGGCATATATCATGATCCTATCTTGTTTTCCTAACCTTGGACTCTAACTATAATAGACTTTGCATCAAGATCATGAGAGAGGTAAGTGATACCTCTCTCATGATCCTATCTTGTTTTTCCTAACCTTGGACTCTAACTACAATGGACTTTGCATCAAGATCATGAGAGAGGTATATGTTTCCTAACCTTGTACTCGATTTTCATCAATCTGTACTCAATTTGGGCTGATTTGTACTCGATTTCAGCCAATGTGTACTCAAATTGCATCAATTTGTACTCAAAATCCTCATGGCCTTGCCAACTCTTGGATTGTCAAATAATAGGGCATATATCATGATCCTATCTTGTTTTCCTAACCTTGGACTCTAACTACAATAGACTTTGCATCAAGATCATGAGAGAGGTATAGGTTTCTTATCCTTGTACTCGATTTTCATCAATCTGTACTCAATTTGGGCTGATTTGTACTCGATTTCAGCTAATGTGTACTCAAATTGCATCAATTTGTACTCAAAATCCCCATGGTCTTGCCAACTCTTGGATTGTCAAATAATAGGGCATATATCATGATCCTATCTTGTTTTCCTAACATTGGACTCTAACTACAATAGACTTTGCATCAAGATCATGAGAGAGGTAAGTGATACCTCTCTCATGATCCTATCTTGTTTTTCCTAACCTTGGACTCTATGTACAATAAACTTTGCATCAAGATCATGAGAGAGGTATAGGTTTCCTATCCTTGTACTCGATTTTCATCAATCTGTACTCAATTTGGGCTAATTTGTACTCGATTTCAGCCAATGTGTACTGAAATTGCATCAATTTGTACTCAAAATCCCCATGGCCTTGCCAACTCTTGGATTGTCAAATAATAGGGCATATATCATGATCCTATCTTGTTTTCCTAACCTTGGACTCTAACTACAATAGACTTTGCATCAAGATCATGAGAGAGGTAAGTGATACCTCTCTCATGATCCTATCTTGTTTTTCCTAACCTTGGAATCTAACTACAATGGACTTTGCATCAAGATCATGAGAGAGGTATAGGCTTCCTATCCTTGTACTCGATTTTCATCAATCTGTACTCAATTTGGGCTGATTTGTACTCGATTTCAGCCAATGTATACTGAAATTGCATCAATTTGTACTCAAAATCCCCATGGTCTTGCCAACTCTTGGATTGTCAAATAATAGGGCATATATCATGATCCTATCTTGTTTTCCTAACCTTGGACTCTAGCTACAATAGACTTTGCATCAAGATCATGAGAGAGGTATAGGTTTCCTATCCTTGTACTCGATTTTCATCAATCTGTACTCAATTTGGGCTGATTTATACTCGATTTCAGCTAATGTGTACTAAAATTGTATCAATTTGTACTCAAAATCCCCATGGCCTTACCAACTCTTGGATTGTCAAATAATAGGGCATATATCATGATCCTATCTTGTTTTCCTAACTTTGGACTCAACTACAATGGACTTTGTATCAAGATCATGAGAGAGGTAAGTGATACCTCTCTCATGATCCTATCTTGTTTTTCTTAACCTTGGACTCTAACTACAATGGACTTTGCATCAAGATCATGAGAGAGGTATATGTTTTCTAACCTTGTACTCGATTTGCATAAATTTATACTCAATTTGGGCTAATGTGTACTCGATTTCAGCCAATGTGTACTGAAATTGCATCATTTTGTACTCAAAATCCCCATGGCCTTTCCAACTCTTGGATTGTCAAATAATAGGGCATATATCATGATCCTATCTTGTTTTCCTAACCTTCGGCTCAACTACTGAAATTTTATCAATCTGAACTCAATTTCTGCTGATCTGTACTCAATTTCGGCTGAAATTCTGACAGCATCTCCTTTGTATATCCCACATATGTCATGCACATAAAGAGTACACAAATCATAACAATGAATTTCATAACTGAACAAACATTTATTTTCATAACTGAACAAACATTCAGTTTTATAACTGAACTCACACAACAACAACAACAAATACTCAAGATTTATAGGAACTGTCTTCTATGAAACACACTCTGCTCCAACACAGCAAGTGAAGATTTGACAATCAAAAGCATTCAGTTTCATAACTGAACTAGCATTCATGTTCACACTTGAACTAACACAATAACAACAACAAATACGAGTTATTACCAAAACTATGAATATAGATATCACACCAAGCTTAAACATCAACTAGTATCAAGCCCACATTACATAGACAGTTCCCGGTACTTAAACATCACTAACATAACATAATATTAAAGGACCATTACACCAAGAGCACGCCCTGAATAATTGCACTGGTTCGAGTACTCCTTCTCTTAGGTACATCCTTGCTTCTTGCTTGTTCTATCATCCTCTTTTTCCTGTAAATTGGAAAATGTATTAGAGATCAAATATATGAGTACATGCTCATTAAAAGAAATTTCAGAATACAATGTTTTACTTGTAAATCAAACAGTTCCATACTATTTTCATAAAATAAAAGTAGAGTTAGTTAATGGCTTCTTTGCAACTGCGTCGGTTATGACCTCGCCCATGACACCGACCACACTTTGTCACACGTTTTTCGACTTGCGAAGGTATCCTTTGAGTTCTTCTTCTGCCTGGTTGGCTTCGAACAATGGGAGCATTGATTACAAATTGCTGCTCGAGATTGTACTCAGACATGTGACATGTAGGGATCGGATTTAGGATTCCTTTGTAGCTTTCACGATACAACTCAATTTTAAAGTACTTGTCACAGAAATCATATACTGATAATGACTTTGACTCTATTGCTGAACATGCATGTTTGCATAGAAACCTATTAATCTGCCATGCTTTGCACGAACAAGTCCGAGCAGACAAATCAACAGCAAATGATTTATTCCCATCCACAACTTCAAAACTCCAACCACATGCCTTGCGAACTATTAAACTACGAGATTCAGCATATGTTTTTGCAAGAGCATTCTCCTTTGATGGACTCAATCTTTTAACCATCTCCATTGTTGCTTCACGTCGTCTGTGCATCATATCCATAATTTGAATCCGTATGTGATCGACCATGGCTACGATAGGAAGAAATCGTGCTGCTTTAACCCAATTATTCCAAGACTCAGCTATGTTATTATTCATGACACCCCACCGATTTCCTAGAAAATATGCATTTGCCCAACTTTCTGGACACGAAGATACTATAAAGTCTTTGGCAAGTGGCATTGACCCTATTATCATGTTAACATATTCTTCAAATTCTTGTGTCGATAGGGCATATGCAGCTTTTTTGAAAATAGATGACCAATATTGTTTGTTATGAAGTGGGTACCTTCGCATGACCTACATTCAAATAACAAAAAAATAGTACATAAACTAGTATTATTCAAAAAGCAATGTTTTCCTAACACAAATATGTCATTAGCCAAACCTGTTTCACGAAATTGTCTACCAAATGCCTCAAACTGTAGGCATGATGACTATCTGGGAATATTATCTGAATAGCCTTGATTATCCCAGGATGTCTATCAGAAAAAAAGGTGAACTCATGGAACCCAATATACGAATGCGAAAGTAGGGCACTTTTAAGTTGGAAACAGAACCATCCCCAATTATTATCATTTTCAGCATCTACAACTGAATATGCTAATGTGAAAAGATCATCATTAGCATCCTTTGCCACAGCAACCAAAATACATCCTTTGTATTTATTCTTTATGTGAGTGCCATCTAAGAAAACCAAGGGTCTACATCCATTGATAAAACCAATTGCACATGCATTGAAGCAGATGAATAACCGTTTAAATTTATTACCACAATGATCAATTTCACACTCGACAAAACTTCCAGGATTAGTTTCTTTGATAGCACTACAATACCATCGTAATCTATCATAAGACCCCTCCTCTGCATCATGAATGTCATGCATTGCCAATTCCTTCCCTTTCCAAACTCTGTTGTAATTAAGCTCGACCCCATAATCTCTATGAATATCTTTCAACATTGTGCATGGTCGATACGAGGGCTCTCCCCTCAATTTATCTATCACAACATTGGAAACCCAGGCAGCATCAGCTTTAGGATGTCTTCTACTACGAAGATTGTCATCTCCACAAGTATGTATTAGATTGCATTTTCTAATGCCAAAAAGTTTGTCAGCTTTATGTTTTGAAGCATATATTCTCCAAGAACAGTTGTTTTCACTACAGACAAGAATAATCTTCTTATTATCATTCTTTTTATACAAAAACGATCGTCTCATAGCAACTGCATAATTTTTAGCACATTTTCGAAATTCTGTAGCATCCTTGAATATCTGGCCCTCTCCACGGATGCAATGACTCCAAGCATCTATGGAATTTCTTACCAAACCCACTTCAAGATAGCCATCATTATTAGTCTGTGTCTCTTCTTCAGTTTCAAACCTTATCAATTTAACAATGAGTATAATATCATTGTAAACATAAAATAATTATAATTAACCTACTATCCATACACCAAAATTAAAGACTTAACCTTTGGGAGAGTACTTTATGTAATATATTAACAAACCTAAACTAAAATTAAAGACTTAACATTTGGGATGCAATGACTTTACATAATCTCCACGGATGCAATGACTTTACATATGTTCAAGATTCACAAGAAAAAACCACACCCACAATATATTTCCATGATAAATAACTAAACAATCATCAATAATTGCACTTTACAACGACATATCAAGCAAATCAAAAAAATATATTTTATCATCATTAATATCTACATGCGGAAAAAAATCAAGGTAGAAATTTTTTACCTCTCGAGACTGTGGGCAATCATGTGATCTTTTTCCACCGCTCTCATATTAATTATTGTCAATCTCATAGACGTGTAAAGATGTGTCATAATCCGGACATCATCATCTTCATGCAATGTCACATACATATTTTGATGTGGTGCAAGATATTGCAAAAGCACATTTTGTGGAACAATCTCCTCACATTTTCTTCCAAGATTAACA
This sequence comes from Boesenbergia rotunda, assembly GCA_024364735.1. NCBI lineage: Eukaryota > Viridiplantae > Streptophyta > Magnoliopsida > Zingiberales > Zingiberaceae > Boesenbergia > Boesenbergia rotunda. The sequence goes on along the minus strand of JAGFNQ010001419.1, from coordinate 515,537 downwards.
AACAGCTCCTTAAGACTGAAGCCATTAAAAATTGAAATCATATAGAGGTCTTCTTTATACTTGCAACTACCCAGAAATGAAAATTTTGAAGATCCAGATTCCATTTCTCTAAGAAACTGATCAAAATCTGTCACCTGAGTGATTGAGAAATTGCATTGGAAAAGTCTATACAATTTCATAGATATCAATTTAAATAAATTTGACAAATTATATTTAATTTCATAACACAGCATAAATGAGGAATAATATACTCATTCAAATATTATTGGCCTTTATTTATATTCAAATATTAGAAAATTATCTTATATAATTTATCAGGAATTCCAACTTCCAAAAGAGGAAGATACGATTCATAAAATGAATTTTTGAGATGGAGGTGGATTCTCTCCTGTAGTAGTTGGAGTTGGAGGAGCAAGCGTAAGCGAACAAGCCTACACGCGCTATCTCAAGATTTCACCTCCATCTCAAAAAATCCGACCAAAAACCAATAAAATATAAATAATGAGATATGTGAAAATTCAATCAAACAAAATACGACTAATAGATTAAAAAAAGACTATAAAAATTAAAAAAATTTACTATTTTTTAAGGTGATTGTGTGTCTTCGACTCTGTCTTCGACGTCGACGCTTACTTCACTTTCCTCGTCGGTCGTTTGCTCTCGGTTGATATCTCGCTACTCCCGATCGATGGATCTCGATGGGTATGATCTTGCTTCAGTCTCCTCCTCGGCGTGGATAGGTAGAGCGATGGATTTCACTGGTTAGGATTTGTTTAGGATGGACATTGTAACGGGAAGAAATAGAGAAGAGGGAAATGGAGCCATCGATTTCCTTGGTTTGGGTTTCTTTAGGATGGAGAATCTGTAGGGAAGAAATGGAGAAGAGGGAGGCGCTGGTTAGGGTTTTTTGCTTTGGAGAAGAGGGAGGCGCTCGTCAACAAATGGGGGAGAAGGTATTGGAGAGAGGGATAACATTTAATAAGGGTAGATTGGTAAATTTATGTATTAGGGAGTTAAAAAAAAAGTTTAGGGAGTCAAAACTATTGTTCCCTTGCCAAGGGAGCTGACACAACTCTACTTTTCTGATTAGGGAGTTTTTACTAAGTCTCCCTTATCTTAACTACTCTCTTTGAGAATCCTATGAATACGAATGAGAATCCTATGAATACGAATGAAAATAAATTCAGATACACATGTAAAAAAAAAGTATGGTAAAGTAAAAATGCAAATTATCAAATTTTGAAAATTTATCAGTGTTGGATACAAGTGAATAGAAAGGGAGATAAAAAGAAATTAATTCTATTATGAATGAGACTTTAGTCCCACGTTGAGAATTTTAAGGCATATTAATTGATTTTAATTGTTTCACAAGTATGTTAGTTGTGAACAAATGTATGGGGAGATGCTCTCTCTCGTGCGTGAGTGCGTAGGGGGTACAAATCTAGGGTCCAGATTTGTACTAAACCAAATAGATTTGTGAGCGTACTCGACCGATCGGGACAAAATTTATCCAAACGAATAAACCAACATTTTGTCACCTGTGAATTTTTTTGCTCAAATGTAACAAATGCATTAACTGTTGATTAATTAGCAGTAATTGACGTTCAGAACCTCGAAGCACATTCAGAGGAGGACAAATCTATTTCAAGAAAACTGCATTACGCATGCCTCAGTAACTCTTCCTCTCCTATTTGGAAAAACCGGGTCGGGAAGTCTGGTTCGGGAAGACCGGGTCCGAAAGTTCGGGTCGGTAGATTCTGCTCGGGAATTCCGGCTTGGGAGTCTGGGTCGGGAGATTTGGGTTAGGAATTCTAGCTCGGGAGTCCGGGTCGGGAGATTTGGGTCGGAAATTCCAGCTCAAGAATTCCAGCTCGTGAGACTGCTTCAGCATACAAGGCATCTCAGGTCACTCAACAACTATGTTGGAATTTTTATAATTTCAATTTATTTTTAACTCTCGGAGAAAGTATATCTCCAACACCAAGATTACATAGAAAATATCATATTCACAATCTACGCTATTTCCCGAGACTATTAAAATTATATTATAATTGTAGGATATTGGGTCTTAAAAGACCAATACGATTTACGATTTTGTAAGAGAAAATCGAGGTGTCATCAATCGATGAAAGTCTAAATTGACTTCAAAATCGAAATCTACGTTTCAAGTAGATGAATCTAGACTATTAATTTGCTCAAAACCGATTACGGGTGAATGAGAAATTAATTGTTAAAGTCAGCTCAAAATGTTACAAAAAGGAAGTAAGGGGAAAATAGTCTCACATTGGAAATTCTAGAGAGAATTTACTTCCTTATATACGTTGATATGTTAATTGAGTTAACACAAATAACACAGATGCACTCATCCAAGGGGCGAGCAGGTGCTCGCACCTGCAAGCCCGCCACCCGCGCGGGTGCCTTGTTGGTGCACTTTGCACTTTGCACTTCGCACGTACGCATCGTCGGCATGGAGCATTGAGGAGCTTAAATTTATGATCCGGTGACGTGGCTATACCTACGTGACACTTGGGTGATGTGGCATGCATATGTGGCACTCTCGGTTAGACAGAGAGGGATGATTGGCTGTTGACTGGGCAAACAGATGGCCACCGTTGGATCGAAGAGGGTGATGGATCGCAAGTGACGTGATCTGGAGCATTGATCATGAATAATCATGATCGGACCATTGGTAATGAAAGTTGATCTGGCGGCTGAGATCAAAGAAGGGTTGAAAGGTTAGTGACGTGATCTGGAGCATTGATCACGAATAATCATGATCGAACCATTGGTAATAAAAGTTGATCTGGCGGCTGAGATCAAAGAAGGGCTAAAAGGTTACAATCCTGACCCCTAGATGATGGAAAGAAATCACCAAAAATCACTCATACTCACTCAAGCTTAATAAACCTTGTATCCATTCCATCTTCTGCATCCGGAGTCCAAAAAACCTTCGAGAGGGTTCGTCGATCTCGGAATTTGAACTGCTACTATTTCGAGACATTGTCGTTGTATCTTGGAAACGAATTATTGATATCCGTAAGCACTTGAGCGAAGCAATATCGTTTTACAGAGATAATGTTGAACACTAGTCTCGACGATATTATATCAGATTGCATCCTTCCCGCAGCAATACTCACCGAAGCAATATCGTCTCTGCAGATCTTGATGACACGTCAGCATGAATTTATAATGCCGCATGCAATTAAAATAATGGCTTAAGATCATTCCTCAAAATCTGAAATGAATAAATTATTTTATTTGCTAAATAAAAGTAATAATAAAGATTTTATGTGCTTAGTTATCTAGAAATATATTTGTATGATTTAATTGGAAATATTTTTTTATAAACTATTGGTTTAAGCAATAATATTAATTTCTAAATATTTTCATTAAAAAATGGACCCATTTATTGTAGTGCATGTTTTACACGTTGGCTTCTGATGTGATCAGATGATTTAATGCAATAGGGAAGAGATAAGGTTTTCATATTATTTTACTTGTATAATTAATTTGTTAGACCTTTATAATAATGCTAATTAATTTTAATCTTGTAAAAATAATTGCATTATTATATTCATGATGTCGTTGGAGTTCGAGACATTGAATTTGTGTTTGGTTTAGAAAAAGGCTAAAAATAAAAAAGGAGGCCTTTATTGTTTTCCATCTAAAGTGCACTTTTTAAAAAATATATAAAAATATATTCATTTAGTTTTTTAAAAATTGGTCGTAAAATATTAGTAAAAAATATTTTAATTTAGTCAAAATTTATTAATTTTTTTTTACTAAAATTATTGTAACTCAGAGTGGCTGATCAAAATTATTTAGAGCATACTTATTAGAAATAAAAATATTAGGAAAAAAAATATGTTTTTTTACAAATAGTCAAAAGGCCGTCATCTTTGTATATTTAATAATATTATATTATAATAATTATAATTCATAATTTTTATATATGAAATCATCCATATTAATATTATATTATAAAAAAAGTTAAATCCATTATCTTAACTACTCTCTATGAGAATCCTATGAATAGGAATAAAAATAAATTCAGATACACGTGATAAAGTAAAAATACAAATGATCAAATTTTAAAAATTTACGATACAAGTCAATGGCAAGGGAGATGAAGAGAATATAAGTTCCATTATGAATGTAATTTTAGTCCCACATTGAGAATTTTAAGTCATATTGATTGATTTTAATTGTTTCGCAAGCATGTTAGTTGTGAACAAATACATAGGGAGGTGTTCTCTCTCACGCGTGGATGCGTAGGAGGTACAAATTTAGTGTCCGGATTTGTATTGAACCAAGTAGATTTGTGTGCATGCTCGACCGATCGGGACAAAATTTATCCAAGCGAATAAACCAACATTTTGTCACCTGCTAAGTTTTTTGCTCAAATGTAACGAATGCATTAACTGTTGATTAATTAGCAGTAATTGACGTTCGGAACCTCGAAGCACATTCGGAGGAGGACAAATATGTTTCAAGGAAACTGCATTACGCATGCCTCAGCAACTCTTTCTGTCCTATTCGGAAAAATCGGGTCGGGAAGTCCGGTTCGGGAAGACCGGGTCCGGAAGTTCGGGCGGGAGATTCTGCTCGGGAATTCTGGCTTAGGAGTCTGGGTCGAGAGATTCGGCTCGGGAATTCCAGCTCGGGAGTCCGGGTCGGGAGATTTGAGTCGGAAATTCCAGCTCAAGAATTTCAACTCGTGAGACTACTTCAGCATACAAAGCATCTCAGGTCACTCAACAACTAAATTGAAATTTTTATAATTTTAATTTATTTTTGAATTCTCGGAGAAAGTATATCTCCAACACCAAGATTACATAGAAAATATCATGTTCACAATCTACGCTATTTCCCGGGACTATTAAAATTATATTATAATAATTACGAATTATCAATCATAATTATTATAATTTTATAATAGTAGCTCCCACAAGATTGTAATTATGAGAATGTGAATTGAGTTTTTGGTCGGTAATAGCCGTAAGAATTGTGGGGTAGGGTTAGTTGGTTTAATTACACTCGTGCCTTAATCATTGGGAGACATGGCACATCGCCCCTCACGTGAAGCCGTACGAAATTGTCTTCCCCTCTCTTCTTTTCATTTTATACCTCCATTAATTATTTCATTAGTTAATTGGTTAATTGCATATCCCTTTCTTACTTAATTAATTGATTGATTGATATGTTTGATTCCCCTGAGATGACTGAGATTTTGTGCCATTCTCCCAAATAATTGAAAAACATATTGCTCTAACTAAGACTTATTTAATTTCAATTACATATCAATTGAGTTTGTGTTTTAGGCCAGATGAAATAAAATTAAACTTCTTTTGTTACTTCTACACCAAACAATTATCGCTAAACAATTACACTTTTAAGTTTAAGTCAGGTAAATTTTATGTTATTCAAGATTTTTTTTTTGAATAAGTTACTAAATCAACCCAAACTTTAAAATAAATTGAGTCGTTGAAACAGTTGTTAAAATTGATTGGTTTTTTTTTACTTTGGTTAGAACTTGTTTTGAGTTTAATTTATTTAGATGTTATGATGCTCTTAATTAGAGTTTATTTTATTATTTAAAATTTTTTATATTTTTAAATTTTTTTGATTGATTAATAAATTTCAAAATCCTTATTGTTGAAGGTTTATCAGATATGTTATAGATATTATTCATGAATAATTCATAATCATAATTTATAAATATTAATAACTTATACACACGCGTGTCTATTATTTTTCATTTGATTTAATGAATTATTTAGTCTTATTTATTTAATTAATCTTATATATATTAAATAAATATAAATAACTTCTTATTAAATTAAATATCAAACTTGTTCGTGTAATTCATTTACAACCCTAACTACTATATAATACAAATATAAAATGGTTTAAGTTGACTCATTTATCATAATACACTATTATTTTTAATATTACTAATCCAACATTCTACTATTCTATGATCTTAACAAGTAATTAGACCAATAAAAACTACTTTAATGCAAGGATCCTCTGTAAATCATGCATTACATGTATAAAAATAAAAGAAATGAAAAAAAAGAGAGATAGAGAGAGAGATTGGTGTGAGTAAATAGCAATGATTTGTTTGGCATTCATGAAGCAATAAATGAGAGTAGTTGTTGATAGCTTGATACGTTCTCTTTTCCTGAGCATCGTAATTATTATAATATTTAAATATTATTATAATTAATATGAATGAATATTATAATATTTATGTGCTTGGATAAATTTTTAATAATTCATAAATAATAAATTTTAATATTAAAATGAATATGAACGTGCAAGATAATGAATATGTAATATGTGAATTTTATATTTTTAAAAAATATAATATAGATTAATATTCAAATCAATATCGATGCACTTAGTTGTATAATAAAGAAAGTTTAAGTACAATATATCTTGTTTTTTTTTTGCCTTCTCAATCAATTGATCAATTAGAGGAACAAATTAATTAGGTTCGATAGTTGAATTTGAATTATAATTATGAAAATATATTTTAGTTATTTAAGTTGGATTTTTAAGGGCACTCTACAAATGTAAAATTATAAACAAATGGGGATGGAAAAGGAAAGAAAAGATCTATGGCTTCCTTAATCCTATTTAAGCCACTAAAATTTCGTTGAAATTAAAAAAGGGCCTTCATATTTGGAAACCGAAGGAGAAAGGAAAGGCTGCTCTGTATCTGTCTCTTTGTTCCTCAACCATGGAAGAAGCCATGGCATCTCCATGCTACTCTGATATGGCAACGCAACCGACTCAAGATCCAATCTTTTTAAGTTTGTTCTTCCCAAAATCAAATTTTTAGACGATTTCAGTGCGGAATTGTGCAGGGCGTCGATCATGGATTCTTCAACCGGTGGGACTTGCAGCAGCTGGAGGTAGCTTTGGGACAGGGCTCGGAGCGGAGTCCGTCCTCCGAGAGCCACGCGAGAGGCCCACGAAGCAGCTCAGGACCAGAAGCTGGAGCTCCTGCACCACCGCCGCCGCCGCCGACCAGAACTCGGCCTCCGCTCCGAGAATTCTGTCGTTCGGGAAGCCCGATTCGCCGATCCGCCACTCGGGCTTCTACGGCGGCGTGGCGAAGAAGAAGGCGGCGGAGGGCTCCGTCAGCAATGGCTCCAGGAGGAACTTCCCCGCGAAGAGGACGTCGGCGCACAACCACGACACATCATGGCGGAGAGGAAGCGGAGGGAGAAGCTGAGCCAGCGATTTATCGAGCTCTCGGCCATCGTTCCTGGTCTGAAAAAGGTAGCTGTTCTTATTTCAATCTGCGTTTTTGGGGTCATGATTTGAGCCCTTTTCGTCCGGTGAAGATGGACAAAGCTTCAGTTCTCAGCGACGCGATCAAGTACTTGAAGCAGCTCCAAGACAAGGTCATGAACCTCGAAGACCAGCTCGCGAAGAGGAGCATCGAGTCGGCAGTTCTGGTGAGGAAGACTCAGCTTTGCGTCGAAGACGACGCCGACGACGATGGCGATTTCAAAGACGATCGCCGACGACGAAGTGGCTTCTTACCCCCCAAGATCGAGGCGCGAGTCTGCGACAAGTCCATCCTGATCAAGATCCACTGCGAGAACCGCAAGGGCGTGCTGGTTCAACTGCTGTCGGAGATCGAGAAGCTCCACCTCTCGGTGGTGAACACCAGCGTGATACCGTTCCCCGGCAACTCCCTCGACATCACCGTCGCCTCTCAGGCAAGTTTCCGACCATAAAATTGCCCGATCATCGTTCGCGGTTTTGAATGTCTGTGCTGGTCGACAGATCGAGGAGGCCTTTTCAATGTCGGCTAGGGAGGTGGTGAAGAGGCTGAATTCAGCATTCAGGCAGCTCAAATGAGACGATCGTCGTCGAAGAAGAGAGGAATGCTGAAGATGAACTGAGTTCCTGTTTTCCTGTTAATTTTTCAGTTTTCTTTCTCTGTTTAATCCAAAAAGAAACTGCAGAATTTGCACTCATTTGATGATGCAAGAAATCTGAATCAAAATGCAGAGTATCAATCAGCTCGTGAAAATGAAACTTTGGCATGAACTTTACCTTCGGTCCTTATCAGAGAGATTGTGATTTTGCTCTGGAAAATTGGCAGCCAACAAAAGAATAATAAATATTTCTGAAAAGGAGGAACAGAAAGTCTGAGATGCAGACCTTTGAATTTAATTATTGTGTTTCTAGTGGTGCGTGAGAGTTTCTTGTCATACTCATCATACACTTAACAATTTCTCTAAGGAATTAAGAAGGAAGATTTCGTCGGGAGGAAATTTGAAGAGAGACAGACCGACAGACAGACAGAAACAAATGACAGGATTAATCCAAAAGCATTCATTTCTTCCGAGCAAAGGATCGTAATTTAATTTAAAGAATGTTTAGTATTCGCTCATAAACTCTTTTCTAGATGTTAATCAGGATTAAACTTGCAATTCTTTTCAAGATCTTGTAAAATATATCAAATACCTATAGTGGCCCTATACCTAATTATAACTTGGTATGGAATAAATATATTATTATGTAGCTTGTGAACTTTTTGTATTGTATTAATTACTTAATTATTAGAATTTATGACAATCATAAACCAAATTGGTTCTATGGTGTAGTGGTTAGCACTCTGGACTTTGAATCCAGCGACCTGGGTTCGAATCCCGGTAGGACCTTATTTTTTTAATTATTTAATTATATTAGTTATTATTATATATCTGATCTCGATTCACACACTCCTAACAACTGTACAATTTTAAGATTCAATGATTAATCATTATCTTAGGCATTTTCATCCCTAACTAAATGACTTATTTTATAAGATTTTTTTTTTTAAATGGGACGTGAACCTGAGACGCTGGGCTTTTGAACCGTCCATCACGAGCGCTTTCTGATTTATCCTGATAATTGATGATAAACTTCCGTAAACCATTTCCCGATTTATTCTAACAATCAATGAAAAACTTTGGTAGAATTGAATCGGTCATCTTAAATTCGACTACTACATGACCTAACATTTATAAGCAAGGGAAAAGTAAAATCTTAAAACACTGAATTGGTCTATGATCAATAGAAATTATTGAAAATGGATTCAAAGCCCAAGTTTCTATATACATTCTTCAAAATGGGTAGATAACCTGATACAGACAGCCAGAACAATCGTAGGTCCAAAGTCAAACACAGTGGTTAAATTCTTGCTGAGTACGGCAAGGAAGACCTGCCAATGGGGGTAATTATGCAAGCTCATGGGCACATTCGAAGTCAAACACAAATTAGATTCTCGATGAACACCGACTTTGAAACTTGAATATATCGATCTCAACAAGAAGAATAATTCATGTTATCAAATGAAAGGCGCCGGGCCTAAATACGCAACGCAGTTGACAATTAACTCGAGCAAGACAAAACGTCGAATACCTCAGAGGCGACAACGAAGGAAGCAGCAGGTCCTCTTCTGCCGTCGGGTGGTAGAGTAGAGCAGGGAGGGGAGGGGAGGGTAGGCGGCGGGGACCTTGCGCTTGATGTCCCAAGGGTAGCTAACCGCGTCTTCTTTCGGTGCGGTGTCGTCTTCTGCCGCCGCCGCCGCCGCCGCCGCTTTTACCTCTAGAGCAGCGACGGCCGGCAGCAGGAGCCTCAAAGCCTCCTTAGGGTAGATCATCAACTGCTTCAGTAGTTTGCAGAATATGACATAAGGCCAAACATTCTCCCTTGTGCCCCGTCAATCTCTCCCGAGATCAAGAGATACATCATGATATCTGAAAAGGTAAGAGATTACAGAAAGATACTTTTTACCGGTGTTCTGAAAATCAAATCGGACTAGCCGGTCGGACCGGTTGAATCGGGAACCGGTCATATTTCCGACCCGAGTTGATTCTGAAAACCAGCTACTCAAGAACCGAATGCGAATCGTTCTGAACCGGACAGGAACCGGTGAACCGGACAAACCGGTCAAATCGGTTTGATATATTTTTTTTTTGATTTTTTGATTTTTTTTTCCATTTCAGTTTTGCTTTCTTACTAAAAATGAAAATTGAAAAACAAAATCAAAAACCTAGTTTACTTTTACCCAAAGTCCCAAACGAATAAACCTGCTGTTTGCTTACAAGAGAGTCACCGTCATTAGCCTCTCGTCGGGTCACCCTGCCTCTACCAGCCTCGCCTCACCGCCCTGCCTCCGCTAGCCTCGCCTAGCCGCTGCTAGCCTCGCTCCGTCTCCAACTTTGTTACGTCGTCGTGCTAGCATACGAAGGCAGCAATATGTGACATATTTGGATCTGTAATTTTGTATGTGTTTTACTAGTGTCCCTTGTTTAAGTGTTTATCGGTGAACAAATGTTATTGTGATATAGTTTTAACTTCTAATAAGATTCTTTAATCCGTATCTAGATTTTTTGAATCAAATGGTTTTAAATTTGAATTTTTCTTTGAAACTAATCTTTTTTTCCAGAGTACTATACTGAGTTGCTGACAAAAATATATCACATGCTCGACTTAATTGATCTAATCTTGAAGAAAGTAGTTGGATAAGTTAGTTTCATATATTTATATAAGAGTAATGATTGGGAGAGTGAATTTGGGAGAGTGAATGGGAGAGGGAATGACGTCCAGCTAATGTGTATACGTCCGATCGCCGATCGGACACAATCGGAGGCCTCTGATCACCGTCCCGAATCAAACTATGTCTTGGGAGATGGTGAACCCGGCAGGATTGCCGGTAATTGAGATCTCGCCGGATTGACGGTGAATGCGACGAGATCATAATTGCGATGATTCCCGATGAGTTCACCAATCTTCTTAGGACATAGTTTAATTCGGGACGGTGATCAGAGGCAGCCGGTGGTGTCCGATCGGCGATCGGACGTGTATACAATAACTGCCACGTCATTCACTCTCCCATTCACTCTCCCTATCATTACTCTTTATATAAATCCATGATTTATTATATACCGATTATATCCCGGTTAGACCTCTGGTTAAATCGATTAAACCTCTGAACCTCTGAACTTTTGCTCCGACCGATTTGATATCCGATTCAATCCCCAGAATCTTACTTTTTACATATAGTATAAGAATTTTCGTCCTATCAATTTCGTAACTCAAATTTAATATCTCTGATGATACTCTACCAATTTTTTATCATCTAAGTAATGTTCGTGGGTACAATAATTTTATGAATAGTAAAATTACGCGGGATTGATTTGGAATCAAAGTTCGAATTAGTCGAGATGGTTTTAGAAAGTTAAAATTTTATAATAATTAATAATTTAAAAAATCTTTTAAAATATTTATATATAAATACATTAATAAATTTATGTATACATATAATTGTAGACCATCGATATCACAGATGACACGATAACATGTCATTGTCAATATATAAATATAAATTAATTAATAATTTTCTTGATATTTAGTAAAGCAGTTGACGTATCGAAAATAAATTTCTAAAAATGATTTAATCTGTAAAATATTTTTAAGGAAAAAAATGATAAATTATTATTTATCAAAACTAATTAAAAACAACGTAATAAATGTTTAAATAGATTGATAACTCTAATTTTAAAAAAATAATTTAAATTAAAAAATAGTGTAAAAAAATAAAAAAAATTTAGAATCTCTGATAAAATTTTAAACGATATTTTTTAAGTTCGAAACTAGATCATTATGTATTTCATGTAATTAATTATTAACCAATAAATAAATTTTAATTTGATATATTATAAAACTCATAATTAATTTCAATCAAAATTATGATCTCTGTTTTTGCCCCCGAATTAATTAATGTTTGAATCAAAAAAAATTTGAGGCGTTTGATTTGATTTCAAAGACGATCGCCCACAACCAACTTTTGTTTTGCCCTCATAATTAGGATCACAACATTTTTTTTTTAATTTACTACCAAACTTATTCATCACTCCGGCAATTTTACCAAATGTATCAGGGGCTTTTAAAATAAAGAAATTGAAAGATAGTGGTGTTTGAGAGATTTTGCCCAGATTTAATTAATCATCGCTCACGTGATGGTGGGAGGAGTTAGTGAGTGAAAAACAAATGATTAATGTGATTAATAATGTCAGACAACGTTTAATCTAAAGCGATCAAATCAGTTTCGCAAAAGTTTTTATTGACGGTTAAAATAAATTGAAAAAATATACGTATAGATTTATCTTGACAATTAATATTCTTAGGTCTGCTACTCATTAAGAAAAAAAATCGATAATACATCGTAGCTGAGGGATGCTTGGTAGACGAGTTTAGTAGGCGGAATAAAAATGATATCTATTTCATTTCTATTCATAATACTTGGTAGACGAAATTAGAATCAAAATATAAATTTAGTACCATTGGTTTCATAACCCAACACTCTGTTATCACTAAACACATTTTTCTCTATTCCTTTTTTTTTCAATAATCTAGACCCACAACGCCTTATTCCTTTTTTTCTCTGCCCGTCTTTCTCAATCGCACACGCCTCTTCCTTCCCATTCTCTTCTTCCTCCTCTTTCTTTTCTTCCTCTCGACTATCCCCCGTTCTTTGTTCTCCTTATTCTCAACGCCTATTTTTTCTCTTTTTCCTTGCTTGGTCGTCCGAGCTCCTCCACCTCTTTCCCCTTCTCTTCCTATTCTTTTTCTTTCTTCCTTTATCTTCCTTTCTCCTACTATCATATCATCTTCTCGTTTCTTATCCTCCTTATTCCATTCCAGATTTATTCGAACTAAAACTAAAGGAGAGGGGATTTTTGATTTTGAGATAAATTATAATATTTATATCGAAAGGCTGTGAGTTAATGTATTTATTTGTTCGTTGTGAGTTAATTAATTAATTTATTTATTTTTCAGTTGTGAGTTGATTTATTTATTTTTTTCAATATTTATATGATATCTAATGTTATAAATGATTTTTTAGAATTATGATTTTTCCTAAGTGAATGTTACTCATTCTCGTATATATACTCAGTATTATCAATTCAATAATCATTCTCATTATTATTAATTTTTTAATCAAAATTTATTATTATTTTCATGATCAAATATATATCAAAGGCTCCTGAATTTCAAATTCTACATCCACTCGTTATAATGTACCTAATCATGACACGTGCCCGTGGCAGAGTCACTGAGTGAGTGACTGAGTTATCGCTGTCCTTGTTGTGTTCATAGTTTATTAAAATTCATTGCTTCCCCCACCCCAAAAACTTTGCTCTGTTAATTTTAATTTTACAATACTGATGTCAAATTTTTATTATCTAATTTATTTTGAAAATGATTAATTCAATTTCATAAAAATTTCTACTGATTCAAATAAATGGTAATGAATCATCGGCAATGAACCCCTATAGTGTTTGTGGTTTTATAAGATCGTCTCATATCGAATCAGTACTTTATTTAAGAAAATAAATTAATAGGTTTTTTTTTTCACTCGTAGATCTTTCAATCGATAATCATTTAATTTAAATTTTTTTATTAAATTCAGTATCAATTTATGTCCTAATAGAGTATCAAATTATGACTTTTTCCTTAATTTAGCGTCTTATTTGACGTGCCATATCCGTCGGACTGCTTTGCTCCGTTACTCTGAATCGTTAGACACTAGCACATGTGCAATCTCAACCACGTGTCCTTGTTCCTGTCTATACAATAACATGCTGTCTAATTCATTATTTTTTTTCTATACAATAACAGTTTTGATATCAAAAATTATTAGAATAAACAGATTCAATGAGAAACGGTAAATTAGAGATAAATCCCTAATCCAAAAGTTGTCTTTGTATCCACTCCCCAGGTGAGGAAACACATGTTTTAAGTCCCTACTTTTTAGTTTTAACTCCCCAATACATAAATTTACTAATATACCCTTCTTACTTTTCCCGCATTTCTTCTCCCGCAGTTTCGTTTTCCTCTGTTTTCTTCCCGACACATTCTCGGCGTCCTTCACCGGCGAAATCAAGTCAGCTTCGTCTCCTCAATTTCCTTCTCCCGCGATTTCTTGACGACACATTCTCGGCGTCCTTCACCGGCGAAATCAAGCCAGCTTCCTCTCCTCAGTTTTCTTCTTCCCAGATTTCTTGACGACTTAATCTCGTAAACCCTAACCAGCGAAGGCAAGTCGACCATTTCCCTCTCCCCCATTTCTTCCCGACACAATGTGAAGCAAGATTATAGCCGTGTAGATCCATCAACCCACCGACGAGGAGACTGAATCAAGCGTTGTCGCCAGAGATAGAGTTGAAGCCAGACATTTTTTGTAGTTTTTTTATCTATTAATCGGAACTCTCTAATTATCATCTTTCTTATTTCCCTATTCGTTTAAAAAAAGATTAGTGATTGATTAAGTACAACTTCACCCTATTATAAGTATATTGTTACTATTCCTATGAGATTTCAATTTATGAATACTATTTGCATCATTCTTTAAAAATTTAAGAATTTCTTGATTATAGATAAGTGGTGAGAGAGAAGTAAATAGGCAATTACCATTTCTATAGATAAATAGGCAATTGTTCATATTTAATGATGATATTAAATTTTTTCTATTATTATTAAATTGAATGTTTGTTGTTGTAAGTAGGCAAATGTTTACTTGATTAATTTTCAGTATACTTTATGGTCTAAATACTAAAATTGTGTTGGATATTTTGAGTAAGGGTTGAACAGAATCAAAGATGGTGAAGACTAGGAAGAAGCAAAGATTAACAAAGATACTAAAGAGGTTAACAGTGGGAAAAAAGCTCAGTTTCGGTGTTCACCTACCTTTTTTAGAGCTGTAATGGATGAAGTGGGACCGAAAATGACTGATAAGCAAAAGGAGAGTATTCAAAACACTCCATTTGGTATATGACTTAAGATGCCCAAATTGGCGATCAGCAGCTCCAGAGTTGATATAATTTTAAAAAGATTTCAATTGCAATCTCGTTCATTTCTGTTTGGTGAAAATATTGTTGTTCCATTTACATCACCAGAGTTTTCCATCGTTCTTGGCTTGCGTTATGCAGGGCAACCAGTTGATTTAGATGTGAATTTGGAGTCTAAATTTGTTGCTCAGTATTTCTCTGGAAAAGTTGGCAACGTGACCAGAAGTGTAATCTATGATAGACTATCCTCTTTAGCTGGATCAGAGAGTAACTCAGATGTGGATGATTTTATTAGGATGTTTATTTGTTTAGTGTTTAATTGTATCATTTTTCCTGTGGCCAACTACTCAACACCTCGATTCATTATGTCATACATTGATGACCTGACCACCTTCTTTGATTATTTGTGGGGAGATGCGGCTTATAGATTTTTGACCAACCAAATTTTCAAATATATTGGAAAGGGTGATGTTAGAAGAAAGAAGTATCTAGATGGTTCAACTGTTAGATTGATGGTGAGTTTTTTTAGTATGCTTTTATTATGTCCCCGTCAGCCCGTCAGCCCGTCTCAGAATCAAAAGAAGATAAATCACGATCACTGAGAAAGTAAGAAGTTGAGAAGAAAGACCTTTTACATATAGTGTAGGAATTTTCGCTCCACCAATTCCGTAACTCGAATCTAATATTTCTAATGATAATTTATAATTTTTTATCATCTTAGCTTTGTCCGTCGGGATAGTAATTTTCAGAATAGTGAAATTACGCGGGATTGATTTGGAGTCAAAGTTCGAATCAGTCGAAATGATTTTAGAACCAAGTTAAATTTTTATAATAATTAATAATTTAAAAAATCTTTTAAAATATTTATATATAAATAAATTTATAATTTTATATATACATATAATTGTAGACCATCGATATCACAGATGACACGATAACATGTCATTGTCAATATATAAATATAAATATAAATTAATTAATAATTTTCTTGATTCATAATATAATTCAGTAAAGCAGTTGATGTATCGAAAATAAGTTTCTATAGAAGATTGATTCTGTAAAATATTTTTAAGGAAAAAAATGATAAATTATTATTATTTATCAAAACAAATTAAAAACAACATAATAAATGTCTAAATAGATTCATAATTCTAATTTAGAAAAAAAATAATTTAAATTAAAAAATATTCTAAAAACAATAAAAAATAAAAAATCTTAGAATCTCTGATAAAATTTTAAATGATATTTTTTAAGTTCGAAACTAGATGCTTATGTATTTCATGTAATTAATTATTAATTTTTAAATAAGATTTGATTTGATATATTATAAATTCAATAATTAATTTGAATCAAAATTATGATTTCTATTTTTGCCCCGAATTAATTAATGAGTTGTGTTTGAATCAAAATTTTTTTTTTGAGGTGTTTGATTTGATTTCAAAGACGATCGCCGACAACCAACTTTTGTTTTGCCCTCATAATTAGGATCACAACATTTTTTTTAAGAGTAATAATTCGGAGAGTGAATTTGGGAGAGTAAATAGGAGAGTGAATGACGTGTAGCTAATGTGTACATATTCGATCGTCGATCGGACACCACCGATGACCTCTGATTGCCGTCCCGAATCAAACTATCCTAAGAAGATGGTGAACCCGACAAGGTCGCCGGTAATTGAGATCTCGCCGGATTGACGGTGAATGCGACGAGATCATAATTGCGGCGATTCCCGATGAGTTCACCGATCTTCTTAGGACATAGTTTGATTCGGGACGGTGATCAGAGGCCGTCGGTGGTATCCGATCGGCGATCGAACGTATATACAATAACTGCCACGTCATTCACTCTCCCATTCACTCTCCCAAATTCACTCTCCCTATCATTACTCTTTTTTTTAATTTACTACCAAACTTATTCATCACTGCCGCAATTTTACCAGATGTCTCAGGGGCTTTTAAAATAGAAGAAATTGAAAGATTGTAGTGTTTGAGAGATTTTGCCCAGATTTAATTAATCATCGCTCACGTGATGGTGGGAGGAGTTAGTGAGTGAAAAACAAATGATTATATGATTAATAATGTCAGATAACGTTTAATCTCAAACGATGAATTCAATTGTAAGTAAATTTTTTATTGGCTGTTAAAATAAATCGAACAAATGCACGTATAGATCTATCCTGATAATCAATATTTTAAGGTCTGTTACTCATAAAAAAAAAGTTTTCGATAATACATCGTAGTTGAGGGATGCTTGGTAGACGAGTTTAGGAGGTGGGATGAAAATGATATCTATTTCATTCCTATTCATAATGTTTGATAGACGGAATCATAATCAAAATATAAATTTAGTACCACTGGTTTAATAACCCAAAACTCTCAAGTTATTACTAAACTCGTTCATCTCTATTTTTTGTTCAACAACCCATACCCCCAACGTCTCTTTTCTTTTCTTCTCTGCCCCTCTTCCCCAACCGTACACGCCTCTTCCTTCCCATTTTCCTCCTCTTCCTCTTTTTTCTTCTTCTCGAATCTCGGTAGTCCCCTTCTTCACAACGCCTATTTCTCCTCCTCTTCTTTGCTTGCTCGTTCGAACTCCTCCACCCCCTTCCCCTTCTCTTCTTCTTCTTCTTCTTTTCGGCAATTTACCAAAGGGCGTACGTAACAATACGTAATTACCAAAGGGCGTCCCATGGTTTCTATTTTACCAAAGGGCGCAGCCCTTTAAGTGAACTTCCTATTCTACCCTTGGCGCCACAATACACCTTTTCCATTACCATTTTCGAGACATCCGAACCACTTTTGCAGTAAAATAAAAATATGTGGTTCGGATGGCAAGGTCATTCTATCTCTCACCGCGAAAACGTAAATGGTATTGTTGAAGGAGGACATTGTGCGTGCCCTAGTTGTGCTTTAGTCGTTTGCTACTCCCTCGATTCCCTCCGCCCAACCAAAACCTAGGCTCCTATACAGGAAAGTGATAGTGTGTGATCCTGAGGCTGCTTGAAGTGTTAACGTTGAAGTTGATACTGCTCGGCACTATCAAAGTAGGATTTAGGGTTTCTGCAGGTTTGATTTGCATAATAATGGCAGGTAAAAGGTCTGTGGGTGGTTCCTCATCGTCTTCTTCATTGGCATTAATCACCAAGGTATGTGATATTGTTTATACTTAATTTTGCTGAATAAACACTGCTTGTAATATTGTTTAAACTTATTTTTGCTGAATAAACACTGCTTGTGATATTGTTTATACTTATTTTTGCTGAATAAATTTGTAATGTATAAAAACTGTAGGGTTCAGATGAGTTTGGGAAAAAATTACATTGGTGCAGTGTTTTAGGCCATTTTAAACATTTTGTTGAAGCATTTGAAATTTTAAAAGATCAACACATTGCGAAGATCAAAGAGTCGCCCTTCAGTATTTTCTTGGACATTCAAGAATTGCAGCATATCCGGGGAATTTTGGTAAATATATTTGAAAGTTGGGATTCAACCTCGCAAGTTTTTAAATTCTCAGGTAATAGTTTTAATTATGAATTATAAACAGTATCTATAGTAAGATAAAACTTGGATATAGTTGACCTTAAATGATTGATATTTGATCAATTTAAATGAGTGAATTTAAGGTGAAATTCACTTCAGGTCGGTAGGCCTGAAATGAAATAATTTCAGGCCTACCGAGGGCCTGAAGTGAATTTACTTCAGGCCCTAGGTAGGCCTGAAAAATTCATTTCAGGCCCAACGTGGGCCTGAATGATTCATTTCAGGCCCAACGTGGGCCTGAATGATTCATTTCAGGCCCAACGTGGGCCTGAAGTAAATTCATTTCAGGCCCAACGTGGGCCTGAAATGAATTCATTTCAGGCCCAACGAGAAATAAATTGAATCCTATATTGTTGATGATAACTAAAGATTTTAATTGTTTCAGGTGTACCGGTTGCGTTCACCAGACGAGATGTTGCTTTGGTACTGGGTATAGTGGACCGTGGAGTTTCGATCCCTATTAATTCAACTGAAGCATCGGGTGACCTCTATCGTACTTACTTCTCAAAAGAAAAACAACCTACTAGAACAAGAATTGAGGACTTACTTAAACATTATTCTAAAAGTGTTGAATCAGAGGATGATGTGTTATTAGTTTGTAAATTTTATATTTTGTATATATTTGTTTGTGTTTTATTTTCGTCTAGTACATATAAGGTCCCTCTAGGGCTTGTAGATATAGTAGATGATTATGACAATCTTGGTAGATTCAACTGGGTGGAAGCTATCCATAAATTTTTGTCTCCCCAATTACCTAAGATTGGGGAATTATTTTCATCAAGTCAAGGAAACCAGAGGACCACAAACCTCCCTTATGTAAAGGGATTTGCTGGGCTTTTGGCAGTGAGTAGAATTTACCTAAATTATATTTTATAATATTTTGCTGTTATTAATGTAATTGGCTGGAAAACTTTGTGTAGGCATGGTTTTTGGAGCATGTACCCATTCAAAAACCATACAATGTTGAAGGACCCCGAATAAATAAGTGGAGGAATATTCCTTCGCATATTAGTAGGGTAAGGGACCTTGTCAACCAAATCAGCTCCGAAGAGGTAATTATTGTAAACTGTGATCTATGTTAGTTTATCTATGTTAGTTTGATATAGAAGCAGTAAAATTTGTGTACTTGGTAATTGACAGGTGATTGTTGAAATAATTCCTAACCTACATGAAAACACATTGTTTGAGAACCTTGAGATTGGGGATGACATTCCACAGCCAATAGCGACATCACAAGGACATGACACAGAAGATGTAAGGCCATGTGGTGAATGCATTCTTAAAGACACCCTAATCAAGGAGCTAACAGAGGAGAATATATGTTTGAATGAAAGGGTTAAGGAATTACTTTCAATTATTGAAAAAAAGGGCATGGAGGCTCAAGAAAGCTATCCTGTAGTCAGTCCTCTTTCTGATCCAGTATCTTGTAGAACAAGGAGAGGACGTGACCGAACTCGGTATGATTACAGGGATACTCCAATTGAGAGTCCAGTATGGCACCAACTATTACATAAGGGGAAGCGGAGAAAGGAACAAATATCAAATGTCATGGACAAGGGAAAAAGGAAACTTAGTGAGGAGGATATGGATGAAGCAAGAGAAACCATTACTGTAATGGAAGTCATGTCTGAAGAAGATATAGAGGAGGAGAAAAGAAGGACCTTCGAACTATACAAAATGAGGCTTCAAGGCATTGATGTATGTGACTTATTTTCATATTAATTACGTCAAATTTATTGAATTTGGTCATTAATTAGTTTGGTGTAAATTGTATCGATGTAGTTTGTGAAGAAGCATTTTATGAAGTCGAAGAAGAAAAATCAAGATAAAGAAGTGGCCTACGTGATAAATAAATTGGAGAACCTAAAGTAAGTTATGAAACATAGTTTAGTTAATATATTTGGGGCTTTAATATATAATCTTATCAATTAACTTGACAGGTTGGATAATGAATTTATCTGGGAGGATGCACCCTTTGCTTTGAAATTGCATTCATTCTTACAAATCCTCAATGGAGAGGTTTTTACAAAAGGCGAGGTCATTGATGCCTTTTGTAAAATGTTATTTAGGGGAGCATCCACATCTGGTAGGCCATACCACAAGTCAATATATTGTTCAACCTTCTTCACAGTAAGTGATGTAAATTAGTAAGAATTAATAGATTGTAGAAGACCTAGTATTATGATGTGGTTATTAATAATTTTGATTTTGCAACTATTTAGGCTTCAATAAGATCGTCAAGAAAGTTTTCCATGCAACAAGTGATGAAGACGGATATGATAGAACAAGGGTTTAGATATATTTTAATACCTTTGTGCAGTGATAATACACACTTTCACTTGTTGGCGGTGGATACAGAAGCAATGACTTTCATTCATTTAAATTCTCTTGCTAGTGGCCGTAAATATAAGCATGATTTTGACTCAGCGGTGAGCTACCTACCTTTATTCATATATATGTTCATCATTTGATAAAAAATGTCATTGAAATTCATGATATATTTGACAGGTAAAAGAACTTAAACAATATACTCGCGAGGAACTTACGGCTATTCATCCATATCTACAAAGTCATCATCCCTTGGACAAATGGCCTTCCGTTAGACAAAAATGTCCCCAACAAGAACATAGGTCAGTAAGTGAGGAAGAGTTTGAAAATTTTAAAATGATCAAAGTATTTTATTACCCAACTTATTGAAATCTGAAATACTATTTGTTATTTTCAGCGTGGACTGTGCCTTCTTTGTTATGCAATACGTCCGATGTCTCCTATACGATGAGAAGATGGATTTCAAACAAGGAGATATGACGAAAATGAGATTTGATCTGACAGTAAATATTATGGGAGACATGTATTGTAAAACATGAGAGTGTCAATCTCTTGAAGTAATGTTGTAAAAAAACATCCTTTGCTGGTGATTCGGCTCCATTTGTATAGAAATTGTGTAATTTGTATGAATATAATTTATTGTCCAGAAAAACAAAACAATTGTGTGATGTTGATTCACATCGAGTTGCTGCAATGTAGTGTACCAACTGATACGGTAAGAAAACAACTCATAATGATTTGGACAAAGTTTGCACACCAGAAATAACATCTCTTTGGTTAACTCTAACTACTGACATATATCCAAGTACTGATCTAGGTCCATAAGTGGGTTTCTGATACATAATTTGAAAACATGACTTTATCGTCTCGAAGGAATTGAAAATTGGTATGCATTCTGTATTGAATTAGTAAGATGGATTATCTCTACCATAAATTTAAAATACTTGTTTCAAATTGTAAATTTTGATAATTAAATAAAATTAAAGGATTTGGTCACAACTTATAGATAAATATAGAATATTAATCTATAAATCATGATTTTATTTAATGGCCAAGGTGAGCATCAAATTTACTTTTCAGGAATACGGTGGGCCTGAAATAAAATGAATTCAGGCCCACGGTGGGCCTGAAATAAATCATTTCAGGCCCACCTTGGGCCTGAAATAAAAACACTTCAGGCCCAAGGAGGGCCTGAAATAAAACCTTTCAGGCCCAGGGTGGGCCTGAATAGATCCATTTCAGGCCCAGGGTGGGCCTGAAATAAATCAATTCAGGCCCACGGCGGGCCTGAAATAAAAACACTTCAGGCCCAAGGAGGGCCTGAAATAAAACCTTTCAGGCCGAAGTTGGGCCTGAATAGATCCATTTCAGGCCCAGGGTGGGCCTGAAATCAAGTCATTTCAGGGTCTCTGTTAAACATTAAATACTTCTGATTTAAGTTGGTGGATAATAAATTTGTAGTTGTATAGGTGTAAGACGTTTTTAGAAGATAACTGATAAATATTGGTACTTAGTGTGCACATAAAAATCCACTGATCTAGCCTTGGTGATACAGCAAGATCAGAGGATTGGGCACCCAAAATCTCATCTCCTATCTCAACCCTAACTACTGATCTAGGTTTTTCAGAATTCCAGATATGGGAGGTCCATCAGTGAGTTTTGCTCAAAACTCACTGATACACCTAAATCACTGATCTAGCCTTGGTGATACAGCAAGATCAGAGGGTTGGGCACCCAAAATCTCATCTCCTATCTCAACCCTAACTACTGATCTAGGTTTTTCAGAATTCCAGATATGGGAGGTCCATCAGTGAGTTTTGCTCAAAACTCACTGATAGACCTAAATCACTGATCTAGCCTTGGTGATACAGCAAGATCAGAGGGTTGGGCACCCAAAATCTCATCTCCTATCTCAACCCTAACTACTGATCTAGGTTTTTCAGAATTCCAGATATGGGAGGTCCATCAGTGAGTTTTGCTCAAAACTCACTGATACACCTAAATCACTGATCTAGCCTTGGTGATACAGCAAGATCAGAGGGTTGGGCACCCAAAATCTCATCTCCTATCTCAACCCTAACTACTGATCTAGGTTTTTCAGAATTCCAGATATGGGAGGTCCATCAGTGAGTTTTGCTCAAAACTCACTGATACACCTAAATCACTGATCTAGCCTTGGTGATACAGCAAGATCAGAGGGTTGGGCACCCAAAATCTCATCTCCTATCTCAACCCTAACTACTGATCTAGGTTTTTCAGGATTCCAGATATGGGAGGTCCATCAGTGAGTTTTGCTCAAAACTCACTGATACACCTAAATCACTGATCTAGCCTTGGTGATACAGCAAGATCAGAGGGTTGGGCACCCAAAATCTCATCTCCTATCTCAACCCTAACTACTGATCTAGGTTTTTCAGGATTCCAGATATGGGAGGTCCATCAGTGAGTTTTGCTCAAAACTCACTGATACACCTAAATCACTGATCTAGCCTTGGTGATACAGCAAGATCAGAGGGTTGGGCACCCAAAATCTCATCTCCTATCTCAACCCTAACTACTGATCTAGGTTTTTCAGAATTCCAGATATGGGAGGTCCATCAGTGAGTTTTGCTCAAAACTCACTGATACACCTAAATCACTGATCTAGCCTTGGTGATACAGCAAGATCAGAGGGTTGGGCACCCAAAATCTCATCTCCTATCTCAACCCTAACTACTGATCTAGGTTTTTCAGGATTCCAGATATGGGAGGTCCATCAGTGAGTTTTGCTCAAAACTCACTGATACACCTAAATCACTGATCTAGCCTTGGTGATACAGCAAGATCAGAGGGTTGGGCACCCAAAATCTCATCTCCTATCTCAACCCTAACTACTGATCTAGGTTTTTCAGAATTCCAGATATGGGAGGTCCATCAGTGAGTTTTGCTCAAAACTCACTGATACACCTAAATCACTGATCTAGCCTTGGTGATACAGCAAGATCAGAGGGTTGGGCACCCAAAATCTCATCTCCTATCTCAACCCTAACTACTGATCTAGGTTTTTCAGAATTCCAGATATGGGAGGTCCATCAGTGAGTTTTGCTCAAAACTCACTGATACACCTAAATCACTGATCTAGCCTTGGTGATACAGCAAGATCAGAGGGTTGGGCACCCAAAATCTCATCTCCTATCTCAACCCTAACTACTGATCTAGGTTTTTCAGAATTCCAGATATGGGAGGTCCATCAGTGAGTTTTGCTCAAAACTCACTGATACACCTAAATCACTGATCTAGCCTTGGTGATACAGCAAGATCAGAGGGTTGGGCACCCAAAATCTCATCTCCTATCTCAACCCTAACTACTGATCTAGGTTTTTCAGATTCCAGATATGGGAGGTCCATCAGTGAGTTTTGCTCAAAACTCACTGATACACCTAAATCACTGATCTAGCCTTGGTGATACAGCAAGATCAGAGGGTTGGGCACCCAAAATCTCATCTCCTATCTCAACCCTAACTACTGATCTAGGTTTTTCAGAATTCCAGATATGGGAGGTCCATCAGTGAGTTTTGCTCAAAACTCACTGATACACCTAAATCACTGATCTAGCCTTGGTGATACAGCAAGATCAGAGGGTTGGGCACCCAAAATCTCATCTCCTATCTCAACCCTAACTACTGATCTAGGTTTTTCAGAATTCCAGATATGGGAGGTCCATCAGTGAGTTTTGCTCAAAACTCACTGATACACCTAAATCACTGATCTAGCCTTGGTGATACAGCAAGATCAGAGGGTTGGGCACCCAAAATCTCATCTCCTATCTCAACCCTAACTACTGATCTAGGTTTTTCAGGATTCCAGATATGGGAGGTCCATCAGTGAGTTTTGCTCAAAACTCACTGATACACCTAAATCACTGATCTAGCCTTGGTGATACAGCAAGATCAGAGGGTTGGGCACCCAAAATCTCATCTCCTATCTCAACCCTAACTACTGATCTAGGTTTTTCAGATTCCAGATATGGGAGGTCCATCAGTGAGTTTTGCTCAAAACTCACTGATACACCTAAATCACTGATCTAGCCTTGGTGATACAGCAAGATCAGAGGGTTGGGCACCCAAAATCTCATCTCCTATCTCAACCCTAACTACTGATCTAGGTTTTTCAGGATTCCAGATATGGGAGGTCCATCAGTGAGTTTTGCTCAAAACTCACTGATACACCTAAATCACTGATCTAGCCTTGGTGATACAGCAAGATCAGAGGGTTGGGCACCCAAAATCTCATCTCCTATCTCAACCCTAACTACTGATCTAGGTTTTTCAGGATTCCAGATATGGGAGGTCCATCAGTGAGTTTTGCTCAAAACTCACTGATACACCTAAATCACTGATCTAGCCTTGGTGATACAGCAAGATCAGAGGGTTGGGCACCCAAAATCTCATCTCCTATCTCAACCCTAACTACTGATCTAGGTTTTTCAGAATTCCAGATATGGGAGGTCCATCAGTGAGTTTTGCTCAAAACTCACTGATACACCTAAATCACTGATCTAGCCTTGGTGATACAGCAAGATCAGAGGGTTGGGCACCCAAAATCTCATCTCCTATCTCAACCCTAACTACTGATCTAGGTTTTTCAGAATTCCAGATATGGGAGGTCCATCAGTGAGTTTTGCTCAAAACTCACTGATACACCTAAATCACTGATCTAGCCTTGGTGATACAGCAAGATCAGAGGGTTGGGCACCCAAAATCTCATCTCCTATCTCAACCCTAACTACTGATCTAGGTTTTTCAGAATTCCAGATATGGGAGGTCCATCAGTGAGTTTTGCTCAAAACTCACTGATACACCTAAAT